>CM046882.1:563182978-563782978 GCA_025667525.1 Glebionis coronaria
TAGGAGGTATGTTATGAATATGTCACATAACCACTTTCAAAACACACTCCAAATGTACCCTAAATCTTGGAAACAGGGCTTCATTTGAAGATAAGTGCATATCGACCCAAATACCATCTGCGCCTAGTAGCGTATTTGTCTTTCATTTCCTGCAGAGTACACACATACACGAAAAAGACCAAGTATATTAATCTTGAAACCTGAAAAAGTAGAATGGAATAAAAGAAATAGTAATGTCTAATAAGTTTCTATTTTATAATGGCGCTGTCTTTGATCTTTATGTATGGGTCATTTCTTGCAATTGGGTAGCATCATGGATTAGTCGCCCTGGGATTAGTCGGCTCGCAATGTCGAGTCGAAAACCCAGGTATACCCAATAAAAGATAGCATCATGAAGATGAACAGAAAAGTCAATACACAAAATATAACATGTTCTTCCAGCTTTTTTCATTTTAATCAATACATGTTAGAAAAACATCACAACCGATAAGTAAATACGTCATTTTGTGTATGCACGTGTGTCTTTTTTATTAGAAATATAAGAACAAAAAATATGTAGTTATGTGGTATACCAATCTTGATTTCAATATTTGTACAAAGAAGTCGCTAACAAAAAAAACTCTTTGCCGTTTTCAGAGTATTAGGAAGAAACAAAACAGCTTATGGTTATCATGTTATTTATGCTACACTGATAAGCTATTTTCATTTAAGTTTGATTCCCCTCAACCCGTTTAGGAACATACATATATTACCCATTTTTCCCTGCCCTCAGCCCGACCATTTCATCAACCCTCCACCTCTGATCCATGGAAATCATGTTTAAAAGTAGTTAGTTATATAACATGTAGAAAAAATGGTATCTTACAACCCACCTCTGATCCATGGAAACGTGTTTAGGGTAACTTTTTAAAGTTTTTAAATCTTTATTAAGGCCCTATTTCATCGTTAATGCATCTAATTCAAACACGATTTATGATTTTTAGATAAAAAGTATGAAAGTACCGTGACTTGTATGGTACGTACAAAAGAACCCAACAACTCATTGTTGTATTCATTCTCACATGCTTGCATTTACTGTGATCAGATAAAAAGGAAGTGATGAGTTCAACATCAACTTATTCTCCATTGACATGTTTAAAACTAAAAGCAGCAGCAAGTGAAAACATCATAAGTTGATAATAAGATGTGTAACATGAAATTTATACCTCTATTTCCTTCCATAGACTTTGGATCTTTCTTTCTCTAAAAAGATCAAACCGCTATAATGAAAAACCAAGAATTAGGGTGTCTTTGGTTGGTGAGAAATACCCCTCTCTTCAAACAACATGTTCAGCCACAGATTTTTTAAGAGATTCTCCAAGAAAATGAAAGTCACATTTCTGAAATTCTACATTTCTTATGTGCTTTCTTACTAAGTCTATCTTAGCTATATACAAGTGTACTTTCGCAGTTAAAAGATGACATATTCCCCATCTCTTTCATAACACTGGGTATCAGTTATTTCACATGCTAACCATTTCCAAACAACATTGGTTGTTTCAAATTGAAGATCATGGAAGTATTGGTAAGGGGTAATAAGGTCTTACCAGGCGAGTATATCATCATAACCAAAGAAAAAATGTATTAATTCAAATGTTCTTGCATCATTACCTGTTAGAGTCTACATCGATATATGAATCAACTACTGCTGTTGACTTAAAACCATCACCATCTGACCTACACACTCACACCCACGCCACATACCAACAATTGATTATAAACAATATTATATTACATTAAATAAAAAACTCAACCAAATCCACAGGCTCAAGCATCTTAACGTTATCCTCCAGATAAAACTTATTCATCCTCCTAGATCAAAACCTCAAAAATATTGAGACATACAAAATCAATACCCACAAATACAAAAGTTTTGATAGCTTATAATCATCTCGTTTATAACCTAAATCGAAATTAAAACTTTATCTATATATTTATAAATAAAAATCCAACTTTCCAACAAAATCATTAAAAAAGTCATCTAACAAACAAAAAAAATCTTTATTACATAAACAAAAAAGTGTTCTTTTTCACTTACTTGTTCCTTAAAGAAATAGTCAGCAATTTGTGTTTAAAACCCATCACCTTTTCTAATTGGTAATCAGAAAATTAGAACATAATAACGGAGGCTTTGTACCAGAATTAAATTAGAGGATTGATGTGTGTTGGTAAATGAGGCGTTGGAAGAGAGAAAAATGTAGAGAAGAGAAGCATGTGGAAGATGTTGGATTTTTTTTAACAGTTGATGTAACCGTCAATAGAACTATGTGAGGGGCGTGTTTTTCTTTTTTTAATTACGGAAATACCCATCTATTATTATAGTTATAATATGGAAGTATTATCAAACTAAGACAATTCAAAATAGTGATAGAGTATACTTGAAAGTATATTGGTCAATTTTGGATGATATTTGATGGATCAAATGTTGGACTTATCCTAACTATATCATTTTACTTTATGGATCTTTGTCATTAAGTAAATCATAAATAGTTATCCTTAGACCTGAGATACCAGAAAACTGCATTGAATGTAGTGCATTTCAGTAAGGTAACCTAGCGCTAAACGTAACTGGTAGTTACAAGGGTTATTTTCAGAAGTGTTGCAAAGTTCATGTGTTTTGCTTGTAGTCATATGGGATTTGTTTCCTTCAAATTATTTTGAAGTATAATACAGCTGGGCCCTCGGGGGAGTAGTAAGATGTTTGTGTGGCCACACCCAAATATGTTTTGGTAATCTTGCTATATCCGTAAACGAGAAACAGAATGGTTAATGAAAGGAATGACTGAGATCCATATCCTTATTACCGTTGTATTTGAAATGAAAAGATAATAATAATGATGATGTATCATTAAAAGGTTTTGTCCAGGAGACCTTACTCGAGTTGTACTAGTGACATTGTTAGTGTAACTAGACGCTAATCAATGTGATCACAATATTTGAATTTTGTCCAAGTGGGAGCTGAAAGTTTATGGACTTAAAATTATTAGTCGTGAGATAGGATCGAACTCGGGATTATGAGATTGCACACATTACGTAAAAGGTTAATTTATTTATTAAATATATTTATTATATTTATTAAATCAAACCAAAGCTTAACTAACGATCGTTAATAATTAAAAGTTAAGTATAAACGACCGTTATGGAATTAAATAGAAGCTAAAAGAAGGAAAAAGGAAAAGTTCCGGAAGCCCCATGGGCCTTGTGAACCGTCGGCCTAAAGAGGACAAAAGGGAAGAAAAAAAGATTTTGTTTCCTAATTAGTTTATAACTTGGAGGAAATTTTTTTCCAATGCCTATATAAACAAACCCCTAGCCTTCATAAATCACAATTCTCTCCATCTTTCTCTTTCTTTAGTCGCCGGCCAAACACCCCTTTATTTAGGGTTTTGGTTTTCGATTTTACTATTTAATTTATCTAGTCCTAGCCCCTCTCTAGGGTTGTTGGGTAGATATTCCATAAGCGTGGAAGCTCGGTTTGTTCGTGCTAGAATCACGATTAGCTCGCTGTATTACGTGTGTACAAAAACGTGATATAGTCTTACTTTAGACTATATCCTGGTCGTGTTCGTGGTAACCCTAATTGGTGATTGTTCCGTTGTCTTGTGGATCGTTGCTAGGATAAAGGTATGTAACCCTAATTCGATTAATTATAATTGTGTTATTGATTATGATCTTGTTAATTTGCTTCCGCTATGTGTGCTTTGATCTTGTTTAGGGTTTTAAATAATTATTATGAACTATATAAACTTCACATGGTTACTATTGGTTGCTTCTTAGAGACCCAAGTGAAAGTTGTTTTCCCCATAAAGAACACGTAACCAGAAGTGCTCTTTTGATCATCTACATCTCCGTGCCAGTCACTATCGGAGTACCCCAATAACTTGTACTCATTCGAACTAGAGTAGAACAACCCGAGTGATTCTGATCCTTTTAAGTATCGCAGAATCCTCTTGACTGCCTTCCAATGTGAATATCTTGGATCCTCCATGAATCGACTCACCACACCAACACTATACGCAATGTCAGGCCTCGTACAAGTTAGGTATCTTAAACTTCCAACTACACTTCGGTATTGAGCGGCATCTACTCGATCTCCTCCCTCAAACTTAGAGAGTTTTGTTCCAGTTTCCATTGGTGTAGCCACTGGATTACTTTCTTCCATTTTACTCTTCTTTAGTATCTCTTTTACATATCCCTCTTGAGATAAAAAAATCCCCGATTTAGATTTCCAAATCTCTCAACCAAGAAAGTATTTCATCAAACCCAAATCAGTCATCTCGAACTCCCTGGTCATGGCTTCTTTAAACTCCATCACCATTTTCTCATCATTCCCACCAAATAAGATATCATCACCGTACAAAGCAACAAGTAAAATTTTATCATCATTCTTCTTGACGTACAAAGCATGTTCGTATGGACATTGCACGTACCCGTTCTTCTTGATATATGGACCGATTCGAGTATTCCATGCTTCCTCCTTGAGCACATAATTCAAGGACGTAGATTTAGCGCCCATTTGATAAATTTTCCAAAGATGTTGTACTGCCTTGCGTCATAGTTGCCTCTACCACGGCCTCTACCACGACTGAAACCTTCTCTGAAATTGTTTCCTCGGCCCTGTTCTACATACATCGCCTTTTCATCCTTTACTTCATCTACTGTAACATTCGTTTGCAAAGCCACATCAATTGCTTCTTCCTTCTTTTTCAACTTCCTTTGCTCGTGTGCCTCCAATGAACCGGGTAAATTGTCGATCGACATGTCTTCTAAATCCTTTGACTCTTCAATCGCACAAACCACATTCTCAAACTTCTCGGTTAACGACCACAAAATCTTCTCGACAACTCTTGAATCGCCAAGAGTTTCACCATTTCTCTTAAGTTGATTCACCACCGTTTGCACACGGGTGATATAATCAGAAACGCCTTCTGTTTCCTTCATCTTCATGGCCTCCAACTCACCACGTAGAGTTTGGAGCCTCACTTGCTTGACTCGATCAGCCCCTTTGTAAACCTTCTCCAAAATATCCCATGCCTCTTTTGCTGTTGTAGCACTAGCGATCTTCTCGAACCCCGACTCATCTACCGATTGAAACAAGAGGAAAAGGGCACTCTTATCTTTCATTCGTTTCTCCTTCCATGCCTTCAACTGATTCGTAGTCATGGCACCAATCTCAGCGGCACCCGGTTCTTCATATCCGGCCGTGGCAAGTTCCCACGCATCTTGCGCACCTAATAGCGCTCTCATCTGAATGCTCCACTTATCGTAATTTAATTTGTTGAGTTTCGGTAGTGACACGTGCCCCAGCGAAGTGCTTACAGGATTCATTTTAACCAAGCTCTGATATACCAATTTGTAATTCACATAGAATGTGGGTCTAATTTGAACAAACGTAAACACAGAGATATCACAAGCGATTTGTTTTTATTCGTGATGTATTGTCAATTGTTACAGTAACATATATATATATATATATATATATATATATATATATATATATATATATATATATATATATATATATATATATATATATATATATATAAAGTCAACCATTGTGACTTTTATTAAACATTGTATTTAACCATCGTGACTTTTAAACAATAACTACCCTATAACTGCCTTTTTTAACTGCCATAATATTACAGCAATCTGATGTGAGTTATTTTCCAACACACAGATAGGTAACTAATAGACACTGCAATGTTTCATATTAAAGATTAACCAATATAGCCACTAAGCAAAATACATAGAAAATGCAACAAGGATTGTACTGAACCAAGAATGCAAACAAGATTTTTACATGTAATGTACCGGGATTTTTTTAAACCCCATACCAACTAGAAAGAACCAAACTCGGATAATTATATTATAACTATAATAATATATGGGAATTTACGAATTAAAAAAAAACGCCTCTCTCACATGTTTTTTTACGGTTTCCTAACGGTTAAAAAAAATCCTAACATCTCTATTTCATCGTCATTTGTTTTCTTCGTAAAAAAAAACCGCCATCACATATGATCCAACATCTCCGTTCCAATTTCCATTCAAAACCGACTCTTATCTAATCCCTTCCTCACATCCAATACTCAACAAATCCAAATCTAATCCTAACCCATGTCACATTGATAGGTGTGTAAACACCCATCCTTTTTATCACTTATTTCTTACTAAAACATGACCAAAACGCGTGTTTAATATCATTTGTTTGGAATTATGCGGGGTTTTTGTGTTTATTGTGTTTTCAGAGTCAACCGGATGAATATCGAAGAAAACGTGGGATTGCAGGGGTTTTATCGAGGAAAAAGACTCAAGACGAAGTCTATTGTCCAAGAGATGCAAAAGATTTGAAGTCATTGTGCCTATTTGAAGATTTATCGAAGAATAGAGCCAAAGATGGAAGATTCATATATGTTGAAGAAACTCAAGTCTATCAAACAAAGAAATTAAAAGACGAGTTGAATTTAATCGTCGACAAATCCCGAATCAGAATCGAAAACGTCAACTTTTCTGAAAAGACGAGAAGACAAGAAGATAGGGAGAAAGCCCACTCATCAACCAAAAGGAAGACCTATATAAAGATTTCCCTTCACACCAGTTTTTCATTCCTTTTTTCTCTCTTTCAGTTCGTAGGCATCACCAACACCATTAGGGTGTTTGGTGATTTTGATTCTTGTTTTTGTTCACAAATCTTGTAGTTTAATCCATCTTTTTGATTGTTTAAACCTTTATCATCAATATAATCTTTTCATTCATCTTGTTCATCTTCTCTTTTTATTAAAAGTTCTTAAGTTCTTGTTTGGTTGATTTTAATCTTCAAAAGTTGTTGATTTTGTGTTTTTATGATTGGGATTTGATCCTTATGGTTAATAGATGATTGTTGGTTAATTTGGTTAAACCTTTTTGTTTATTTGGCTTGATTTGGTAAAAATTTGTATTCCCCTGTTTTTGAGTTTCTGTTACTGTTCTTCATCCAGTTTATTCCGAATAGTCATTTTGTTTTGCCTCTTATTCGGAATAATCGTATACTCCGGATAGTCATTTTGTTTTGTCCCCTATTCGGAATATTTCTATATTCCGCATGGCACTCATTTATTCCGCATAGAAAATATTCCGCACAGAACTTATTCCGAGTAAGCTTTGGTCAATTAATATTCCGCATAGGATTTCTATTCCGAATTGTCCAATATTCCTCGTTAGACTTTTTATTCCGAATAGGCATGATTATTCCGCATAGAGTCAGTTATTCCGCATAGATTAATTATTCCGAGTAAGACTTCACTATTCCGCATAGTCCCATTTATTCCGCATGGCTTCATTATTCCGCATGGCATGTTTATTCCGGGTAGAGTCATTTATTCCGCATAAAGGTTGTTATTCCGCATAAGCTCAATTATTCCGCATGGTCCAACATTCCGCATAAGGATTTTATTCCGAATAGAGCTAATTTTCAGTAAGGTTCTTTTACAGCTTTATCATTTAATTGTTTAAATTTTAAATCAAGTTTTATTTTTATTGATTAACTGTTTCTGGTTTTAATCTTTATTTACTTCATTTATTTAGAATAGAAAACCAAAACCCCTATTTGTCACCAAGAACAAATCATTCCACTTTTAACTGTGATCAATTCGAGGAGATACCGAGACTAATCTTGAACCCATACAAAAAGCCTTGTATCAAATGGCGCCGCTGCCGGCTCTGTGTGTAGCGATGTTTGCGTTGTGTTTTTAGTTGGTGACTTGAAGATCCTTTCGTTTTGAAAGTTTATTTTCGTATTTGTATATATATAATAAAAAAAAAATTAAAAATCCAAAAAAATATATATAATTTATAAAAACCAAAAATATTTTCTTATTTTATTTTATTTTCTTTATTACTATATATATCATAAAAAAAAGTTTTAAAAATATTCTTCTTTATCTTCTATTGTGTTTAATTCTTTTCTCTACCCCTCTTATTTATAATTCTTCATGGATTTGTCTTGCGTTCGGTGTGGGAGACCATGGCTTGGTTTTCCAATATGTCCATGGTGTACTTGTGCGAAGTGTAGTTCTGATATCGACAATACACAATTTGGATTTTGTCCATTGTGCAATTCAAGAAATTCATACTTCTCCTCTTACACAAATTTCTCTCCCCCTCCCGTCTATGACAATCCCTATCCTCATCATGCACCGGGTTTTTCTCAATACCCGTGTTGCAATCATTGTGGGGGCCCTCACGATACTTCTTATTGTCAGCCAATGAATTATTATGAACCAAATCCGTGTTCTAATTCTTCTCAACTGATGAATTATGAGCCACATCCGTGCTATAATTCCGGTTTTCAAAATTTTGAACCCCCACAAAACTCCGTCGTTCATCAACCTTCTTTTAAGGAACAAATCACTTGTTTGGATGAAGTTCTAGAAAGCTTAAAACAACTCGAAATTAGCTTGCATGACGAAAGACAACAAGAGCAAGTATCTACTCTTAGTGTTTCTACTCCTCCTCTTGTGCATGCTTACTATTATGATGATGATGACGATGAGAATACTATTTCTTGGAATGATCTTTGTGCTCAATGTCCTAGTGCAATTGTAATTCCTTCTCTCGACTTGCCGGCTCTCGAGCCTAAGGATTCAACCACTCCTATTCTCGATTCTTCCACTACGGAGACCGATGCCTCTCTCATCATAGGGGATGAGGGTCTTATCACTATTCCTTGTGATGAGATTCTTATTCCAATCCAAAGTGAGCCTACGGTTGCTTTCGATAGTGACGATGAGTGTGAATCTCTTTCTAGTGATGATTCATTACCTCCCACCGACATCTTGGGAGATGATTCTTTGGCTTTCTCTAATCCTCTTTTTGATCTCGATGATGATTTTACTTCTAGTGATGACGAGTCACTATCCGATGAAGATGTTCAGAAGGAAAATTTCAAGATTTATTCGAACCCTTTATTTGATTTTGATGACCCCTACATCTCTAGTGAGGTGAATCCTCTCTTTGAAGAGGGGGTTGAGGACATTGATAGCCCCGACTCTATTGCTATTGATGAGCATTCTTTGTTAGCCATGCCACCTCCCATCATAGTTGGGGTGGAAAGATTTGACCCTACCTTCCGTTTTATTCGGTCTAGAGAGGTGACGCGGGTGGTAGATATGTCTTCTAATATTTCTCATATTATGTTGCCACCCTGTCGTACCCCGTGCACACCCAAGCAGGTGATGTATCGCTTTTACTCGCCTCATTTCATACCGGGAAATGAGGATGAGTGTTTTGATCCTGGAGGAGACGTTGATGTTGCTATTACTTGTGATGTTTTACCGGTTACCCCATCGACTCTTGCTTTGAGTTTCTATCAAGTGTCCTCGGGTGACACTTTGATATCTTTTTCTTCCACCCTCCCGCCCTTGGCGAAGACGAGTATTCTTAAGGATCGCCTTTATACCTATTTCTCGTATGTTATAAGAATCCTTCTGCTTTTCTTCACTTATTCTGTGGATTCTTCTTCTTTATTCTCATCCGGTAATGAGGATAAGATCTTTGACCCTGGCATATTTTTTTTGAGCCAGTGGTGATTCTCTTGCTCCCCCATGGACTATTTAATTCGGGGTCGAGTCAGGCTCGTGACTCGGTTAACAAAAACAAGCGCTTCTCGGGAGGCAACCCGATTATTTATCTATTTTATCTTTTTCTAACATAAGTGTAGGGGCGTGCTTCTCACCATGTGTGCTTGTTGGTATTTGTTTTTGTGTGCAGGGTTCCCTTGGATCGAGAAGACTTTTAGAGGGTTGATGTTGTTGTTTTCCATCATCTTCTTCATTTAGTCTCCGATCGATCTTCATGTCTATATCAGGGGAGTACTCAGTTCTCATCTTTATCCATGCATATCTGATTGTGTTCTCCTTCTTACACTTGGAATTCTAGCATTAGCCTTTTGTGTTCTTAAGTGTAGGGGTAACACCTTATCACTTTTGAACATTGAGGCCAATGTTCGGTTCTATGTGTAGGGGGGTTTATATCATATTGATCATATTCATGCCTACTTGTTTGCCCTCCTGCATCCTATTTTGATCAAATGTCTGTTTTTATTTTATTTTATTTTATTAATAATAATAAAACGTTTTTGACCGTGCGTGATTGACTTGTCCCGTAGGCTAGAACAAAGGGGATCCTGACTCTGCCTGAGTGTTGATCTGGCTGCTCCCTTTACTTTTAGACTAAGCTTTTAGGAATTGTGCAAATAAAAATGCTAAACGTGGAGTAGTTGGTTCTCTTTAGAGCTTATATGAATAACCTGTGGCTTTTCCTCCTAGATTGTAACTAGACTTAATAAGTGTGTTTTTTTTCAAGCCTTTGAACGTTAAAAATTGTGTTGTTATGCAAAAATAAATTCTTATCCAATTTTGATATAGAGTCATAGTTCAACTTTTTATTTAAATTTGAGTGAAAGCATACTTTCTTAAATTTGAAATAATGTCGAGTGAAAAAAAAATGTTGGAATAAAAAAATAAAAAAGTCGAATCGAAAAAAAAAAAAAAGAAAAAGTTTGAAAAAAAAGAGATTGAAAAAAAAAGTGTTCAATTGAGTTAGAAGAGTCGAGTGAATGAATACGTGTTTTTGTTGTTTTATTTATAATTGTGAGAAACTTGCTTTTTCTTAAATTTAAATCCGAAGTTGAACTAGAATTCGTCAATTTTGTATAAGAGTTTAGACGGTAATTGAGAATGTAGAAGTCAAAGGTCCCGTGAGCTCCGATACTATTCTCGAGGGTGTAAAAACCTAGCCTCCTAAGCTTTGCTAAAGGACAAGCTGAGAAGAAAGTCGCTACATGGAGTGATCTCTCCTTTGAATCTTCATTCTCTAATTACCGTCGTTGTTTTTTCATCTAAGTGTATTTTATTAGCTTAGCGGTGATTTCAAGATCTTTGATTTCAAAATCCCGCCAATCCCGGTACTATTCTCCGTGGGGTGTCAAAAGCCCGGGCACTTAACCGATTAGGTTGGGACGTTCCGAGAAGAAAGCCGCTACATGGGAAAGGCCATTTTTGAATCTCAAATCTCGTCATTTTCGGTGAGTCTAATATTCCACTTAGATGATTAGCAACCATAACAAATGTCGATTTGAACGATAAAAAATTTGAAAATGAACACACTTGCCAAGTCTTTTATAATTATAGGAGTGAAAAGTTATATTACATAGGTTATTAGTATAAGTAGTGTTAGCATTTTGCCAAAACGTTTGCACAAGGAATTTTAGCTTAGTTGGGAGTAATAAAAAGAGGATGACGATCTTTATTCCCTGGCGACACCCAGTTTGCATGTTTCCCGTTCTATGATCCTTATACCTTGAATAAAAAGTCGAGTATGGCGGGTCACACTAGATTTTTATTTTCATTTTATTTTAGAAATTTTGAATAAAATAGTTTTAAATTATTTTTAGATTTAACGTTTGTGATAATAGTTGCTTGGGGGCAAGCAACGTCTTAAGTGTAGGGGTGTGTTAGACACGTAATTATTCAAGTTTTTAGTGTTAATATCCCTTCGTTTTTGGCATAATAAATAGCAAAACGTGTATTTTTAGTGCACTTATCGTTTATATGTGTTATTTATTATTGTAGGTACGAATATTAAAGAAAAGGAGCAAAAACGAAGAAAAAGACCAAAAAAGAGCATGGAAAATAGAGTTTGACGGTGCATTCATCTTTTATTGGGCCGGCCCGACACTATTTAAATGAGTCGGACCGACCCATTAATACAACACAACTCAGGCCCAACAACAAGAATGAAGCCCATCAACCCACTATTAAGCAAATAGCCCACCAATATGGCCCATAAAGAAGAGACGCAAACCCAGGCCCAAGAATGAAAAAAGGGATATCAGATCTGGTGGCTTAAGAGGAACGCAACCTTCATGAGCATGAATTTAGTTTTCATTCTATTCTTTTTGCTGAGTTTTTAATAGGTAGCGTATGATATAAGCTTAAAATTGCTTTTATTTTTTTATAGGTAAGCAGATTTAGACATTCCATTTTTTTACTCAATTATTTTTCATTCAATTACATGCGTTATTTTATTTTAAGGGTAGATTTAATTAGTTGTTTTTTTATTTTATCATGCGTCTTTTCTTTAGGAGTAGATTTAGAAATTAAACATTCCATTGATATTCAGTCCCCACTTTTTTAGATCATTCCCTGCGTTTTTTTAATCAATATAGGTATCTATAGATAGATTTTTACATTCCTTTTTACCCCTGCGATTTGTTTTAAGCAGATATATTAACATTCAATTTATGATATATTCACTTCTTATTATACAGATCTTCCGTCTTCATTTTTTTTAAGTAGTAGATTAGATATAAAAAGTAGGTAGAAAGATTCTCTTTATTTATTTTATTTAATTCCTGTGATTTGTGATAGAAGCAGAACAAACAACATTCCAAAAACAATATCTTTACTTTTATTAAACTCCCCTACGTTTGATGATTTAGCTTTCGGTTTGAAGTTCGGTCAATTTTTATTTTGGTATTTTGCGTTTGTTGAATAATTGACGAAGATGGTTTAAGATGGTGTTTTGGTTGTTAGTTTTGATGTTGTTGAAGATGGTTATTGTATGGAGGGATTTGATTCTCAACTTATTTACTTTAAGCCCTCATTAGCTTCTAAGCTATAACCTAATAGCTATACTTGTTAAACCCAAAGTTTAATAACCAACTGTTTTACCACTTCAACATTCTTACTTTATTGTTTTCTTTTTCATTGCAAACTATTATTATAGGTTAATAGGAAAATTAGTTTATTCTTTTAATATTTAGTATTAATATAGTTAAAAAATACTTTTTAAAATATTTGTTTTATTTATTACTTTTATTTAGTTATATAATCAGCATTTAAATTTAATTTTTACAAATAGATTTATGAATTTTTTAATTTTAGATTTGAAAAAAAAATAATATGTCGTTTAGCTTAATTTTCGTTAACGTTTTATGTTTTATGTTAGCTCGGCATATCCGGTTCGTCATACGGGTTCGTTTCCTTTATCTTTATTTCATTAGCTCAAATATATAGTTTTAATTATACTTGTTTAGTTTAGCATTTTTATTGTCATTATTATTATTTTAGATATCTCGCTTTATAATTGTAGTTTAATTTTCATCCTTATCGCTTTTTATATATTTTAATATTTAATCGGTTAAATTAGTAGATTTAAATTTAATACTGAAAAACCTTTTTTTCGAGCATCAAACTTTAGACATAAACGCGGATTTCCATTCACACTTCGCTGGAACTACGATAACCTTCGGGTGTACGAAAACGACTGTATCACACATCATCATCAGACTCGCAACAAATCAATTAAAAGATCTCAGATTCATTTCGTGTATAGACATGCAAGCCTCGATCTTTATAGATCCAACACGATTTCATCTTCACAGATCTATGTTGGGCTTGCCCATTTATATTCGGAAAAAAGGGTAACTATTCACAAATCTGTTATAGTCCCTCTTTGTTTCGATTTGTTCAAAAATATCAAAATCATCAATTCATAAAACCTACATGAGACCTTCATTATTAAGATCTTATAGACGTGTTCTTGATGAGATTCGATAACAGAATGAAGACAAGAAGGCTTTTGGGATTGTTTTAAATGACGAAAATAAATAAAACAAGTTTAATGTTGTTTCTGGTTTCATGCTCTGAGTACGGATTGGTGAGGGATAGATTATTACTATGGTCGATGATTTTGATCTATTTGTTGATGGTATGTTTAATCTGTTTTTTGAAAGAGATGAGAGATGGAGGCGGATCTTATGATGAGATTAGGTTTAGGGTTGACTATAAGTTTTATTATGGTAACAAACCCTCTTTATATCCTAACCTAATGTTTACTAGACCGGGTATTGCAAAGTGACTGGGAGATCTATAACTTTGGAGTGGGCCTGGTAAAATGATAAGAAATATTGTAGTAGCATTTGGATAATGTGGGCCGAGCATTTATTATGCCAGATAATTGCCATTCCACTTAAACGAACTTATTGGGCTTTTGGTGAATTATAAATGGTATAAATGGCTGAGTGTTACAATATGACGTAGCATGATACTGTGCACTGGACGTGTATTAATTTTAGCTATGATGACATTATTCTTTATGTCGGGTATTTGTTATGTTCCGATCAAAAGCACTTAAACGACAAAGAAATTTTTAGGTTTCACACTTAATATTTTCAAAAAAATTTCGACGACCTCACGCATTAGTTGGGCATGTGACTCTCATTGGACTTCAATGACAAGTTATCTAGACAAATTTTGTCCCTTAATGACAATCCATTTCATAACTTGTTCTAGATAACGACATTCACAAACACAACACCAAAGCAAATAAAACACTTAATGCTAAAACGATCCAATATAAGATTCACTTAAATGCAAAATTGTGTCTAAGTTCTAAACAGAAGTATGTGTCGGTTTTTGTGTCATTTGTCTTGAATATTTGTTTGACATTTGGGTCTTCTTTTTGCAACATATTTATTTTGCGAGGATGGTGATATTTAGCGTTTTGAATGACACTCTCAAGACCATGTACAAATTGCAAGCACGTTTTAACAATTCACTTGCTGCAAGCAGGTTTTAACAATTCACTTGCCGCATAAGCGCTGCTTATACAAGACGTCTGTAAAACCCGTAAAAATAAGGTCATAATTTAATTCTACTTTCAATTATTTTGAAGTATTTTATAACTTTAAATATTATTATGTTTAACGGTTTAAGTTGAAACCGATATTAAATATTATATTTTAATATTTTGACGAGTAACGAGGACTACTAGTAATCGCGATACCGACGGATGCCTAAAATTTTATATTTTATTATCGATCGTTTCGATAATTAATACTGTCGACGATATCGTTTTAATTATGTATCGAGTCGTTATATTATTATTTTTCGTGTGCGTTTAAACTTTTTAGTATTTTTACGAAACCCGAGTCTCGTAAATATTTCAAAATTTACAATCTACATTTTCTACCCTTTTAAGCTATTTAATTACATTTTGGATAATAACTATCACAAATTGGCAAAAACTACCCTAACCTTATACTCTCTATATATATATTCCACTAGCACTATCTCATTTAAAGAAATCAATAAAATAAAATCACCATTTTTCTCTTCCTTTTCCTTTTTAGCCATACACCCTCAACACCATAAGACCTCAAATTTCTTGATTTCTTCATTGAATCTTCCAAAATCAAGCAAAGTCCCATCCTATATTTTCAAAGGGCTACAATTTGGTATAAAATTTTCATACATGCAACCATATTAATTTTTTCAATAAAAGTTAGTGATGTTTGATCCAAATTTGTTGTATGCATGTGTTAGTAATGATGATCAAAAGATTTTCATACTATGTTTTTGTTAAAAAGTTGATTTTTAATTTTTGGGTTTTTGATTTTGATGATGATACAAGTGTTAGGAATGGTTTATGGTGATATTAGGGGCTTAGGTTGATGACAAAAGTTGTTGGAATTGATCAAAAATATGATTTTGCAAGAGATTTTAATAGTCAATTTTGGGCAGTAGGTTTGAGGTCATTTTAGGAAATCTTAAGTCTGAATATAGGTTGTTATTATGGGATTATGTCGTAGAGAATTTCGTTAGCTTCGATTTGATATAAGGTAGGCCTTCCAACTCCAAACGAGGTGGAAGATACACTAGTTTGATTTTCGTGTACCGGGAGACGAGTGTCGACACAATCCGAAAATTGTTGTCGATATTTGAATCGAATCTCGGGGACTATAAAATGAGTTTAAAAATGATTCAAGGGCTGTTCTCAGGCTCCAAGTTTAGTATTTTGAGTCTATTTTTAGAATCAAGTGGCGGTTTTACAAATGGAGTTGTTTAGAATGGTCAAAATGGTTTCGTAAGTCAAGGTCGCTAAACTGTCCGGATTTTGTGATTCAAAGATGAGTCGGGCAGGGAACTTTAGAAGTAAAATCTTTTAATGGGCTCTTGGGAGGACTTTCTACATATAGTAAGTGAGTTCTCTGAGTAGTATCATAAAAAGTTGATATGTCTAAGTATGAGAAAACGGCTTGGACATTCGGTATGTTCCGGCAGATTTTTATTAAAGGCGTAGAATAATAAAATGAATATATAGGAGAGTGTAATAGTATCACTTGTATCGTTTTCTCTCGATTTTGTCGTGATTTTATGAGTCGAGTTTTATATTCTTATGTATGGGTTATTTCTCGAGTCTATTATTAATGAACGCACCTCATTTGATAGGTTGCGGTTCTCGTGTTTGAAAGGCATCATCTATCGTCGGCGATCGTCTCATTACCACTATTGGCTAAGGTGAGTCTATAGCCTCGCTTTATACTAGTTATTAAATGATTTTAAACCCGCGAGGGGGAATACATGTTTTATAAACTTAGAACACAAGATTTTTATGGTATGCTTTGTCCCTCTATGAATGGACCCGTGGTTGCCTTTAAATTGCATTAGGTGATTGCCTTTGTTAAAGCCTCAATTATGGACCGTTAATTAACCTATGATGGGTTAACCGCTAGTACAATTAATAGATCTATGGGGGAAGCCGCCCCTGTTCAGTTTTTGTGGACTTGTCATAGAAGCTTAGGCCCGACCTCCACACTGTTTGAGCATATTGTATTGAGAAGTCAGGTATACGGCAATGTACCAATAATCTGGAGGTAACCGACAATTAATAAATCTTCTGTCTTATCAGACCTCTAAAAGGAGTGTTTAAGGGCTCGGTTCCATGAGCTTATTGCAATTTATGCTATATACAATTATCATTGTTGATGCAAATTATTATTTGATGCTTAGAAGCATGCTACAAACTTATAATCTTTGCTTGTGTTCAAAATGATTATATAAACCTATAGATTCACTCGACATTTTTGCTGATGATTTTCTCACATGTATTTCAGGTAATCAGGAAGGGTGAAGCTTGGAAGCCACGGGAATGAATGTTGTGCACTACTTTGCAATATAAACTCTTTAAATATTTGTCGTTCCTTTTGTTCAAAACAATTTAAATCTTTTATTTTGGTTGTACTTTGGTTACGATGTCTTGGGACTACGCTACTCTGACAAATGTTTTAGGAACGATAAATCTAAAACGTCTCTTTTCGAGTCGTTCTTTATAAATTATGTGTTGTTGTATCATTGTTTAGCACCCAAAGATGTATTCCGCTGCGTGTAAATTTAGGGGTGTTAAAGATTGGTACCAGAGCCATGAGTTATAGAGAACTAGGTCTTTTCTAAAAACCTAAACTATAACTGTCGGTTTTATTTTTCAAAGAGTCGGTGCACATGATTTCGCGTGACTTCAGGTTCAAGCTACTTCTGGGATTACAACTTTAGTATACATTATTATGTATGCCTTATTGCTAAGTATTTCTAAATAAATACTATAATCCTTTATCGATATATATTTATGTCGTTAAACTTTTCGATAAAAGTTTATCATTTATTAATGATTAACTTAAATAAATACAATGAATTTTCAAGATCTTTCTGTATATATTTTTGAAATATTTAAATTGCTTTTATTGCAAAAATTTTATATTATGACCTTACATACCTTCATCTGCGCGCGTTACTTTCATTATTTAACCCTTTGTGATATCTATATAGATATCCAAATCGCTTCCGGCTGTTTGTGCTTGGACGTCTTGAAACGTAGTCTCTAGACCATCGTGTAGCTCAATGTGTCCTTGGAATAGACTAACCGCTATGTGTGAGTCACACATTTTGAAACACTTCCTATAATCGTGTTGAACAATATCAAGGTTTTCATAATATTTTGTTGATTTTTATCACCGTTTTATACGACATGTGAAGATTTAATTCGTTGACATTTATATGTATCGACTCCGAAATGTATTGTTCGCTTATATCTTGGTAACGTCATTCACCGTTTTGCTTCCTAAATTTCGTGTTGAATACCTTGAAGCATCTTCTGTCATTCATTATGCTATATTTTTACTTGATGCTCACTATGAGAATTATTTTTCGTTGTTGTAAAATCCACAAGACATGTGTATATATATATATATATATTTTGAGCCGTTAGGAAGTGTCGAAAAATATATTTAATGGAGAAACTGCTGGGGGTGTATAAACAGGTCAAAACTTAAAAGTAAAACCCGTGTTTTTAAAATAAAATAGTCAAACCTGCACAAAACTTGCAGGGGTATTTTGGTCATTTTATATTGGGTTTCGGGTCTCGGGTAAAACTAGAAAGTTGTCTGAAACGTCGTTTCGCATCAAAATGCTTTAGACTCCGAGTCTTGGAAATGTCGTTTATCGGGCAAATTAATCGGCTCATATCTAAAGGTCAAATCTGATAGAAAATTCAGAACATGAGTTTTAAGGGTTTCTAAGCAGTTTTGATTTCATTTGAAATCGTAAAATTTTAACGAATATTATTTTACAACTAACTAATACTAGTTGCATGTGAAAATGAAAAGAAAAAAAAATAGAAACATTACAGGATTAGTAATTACCGGATTAATGGTGTAATTTGAAAATGAATAATATATTTTCTTAAAAGCATGTTGTGTCGAGTATCTTACATAATACACAGATGGATTGATTTTTTTTTATATATATGACTCATTTGTCATTCGATGTTATTTTATTTTTATTTCTTTTAACCTTCCATTGATTTGGGTTGAGTTTTGAAGTTTTGTCTTCACATTCTTCGTCGATATTTTTATCACATGTCTCATGGCATTTTCGTCTAAACCTTATAACCTTTTGAAACTTTAACAACTTGTAACCATTTCATTGATTGTTTTACGGGCTACTATTTGCTACTTTTTGCAAACCTTTAGCTACTTTATACGTTGTCATGATGTCACCTTATAAATAAATCTGCTATTGTTTTACGATTATTTTCACCAATTGTTTTTACTTTGGTCTTATAAAATACTTTTCGTAAGATTAAAAGTTGCTTATTAAGTATCTCACAAATTACTTGTATCCTATAAATTTATAAACTATTTTTAAATTCCATTTTACAAATGGCATGGTTTATATATAAACATAACAAACGTAATACTTTTCGACGAAACTGAGCACTGCATTGCTATTCCTAAATTATACATGGCCTGATCACCTATGCCTAATTTAGATGGAGCCATGCTAGGCTGAATAGTAGTCCACTTAAAAATCTTGATAATAATCAACTTTTTACTTGTATTTATGATAAAGATAAATAAAATGAAAAGTAGTTTTAAAAACCTTTATATTTCATGCAAGTAGCGCAATTTCTATGCATCCGCATATGTTTTCTTACCTTTTCTTGAACGAATTACGCGCTTATGAATACGTTGTTACTCGACAATCGTTTTTCCACTTGTTACTTCATTTTGTCTTATAACTGATTTCTTTTGACCGTTCGTCTAATTACTGACTGTTGGTAAATGACTTGAAAGTCTCGATGTTTTATCCTTCCTTCTCGTCCAATGTTCTTTATGTGATTTTATAGATCTTCGAAATGTCTCCGCACGTGAAAAATCAATTATCACTAGAGTGATTTCCGTATATCCGGGATGACGTCCGTCACTCTCCTTTGTCTCGAAATCCACTCTTGTGAACCGTGCTTTGACTCTCTCTTTAAACACTAACATCGTTCATTTGATTTGTTTTAATTACAAGTGATTATTAGGAATTTTATTTTATTAAAATTTTTGTATGGATTTTATTTCCGATCATGTATCGACCTCCACACTGCTTGAGCATATTGTATTGAGAAGTCAGGTATACGGCAATGTACCAATAATCTGGAGGTAACCGACAATTAATAAATCTTCTGTCTTATCAGACCTCTAAAAGGAGTGTTTAAGGGCTCGGTTCCATGAGCTTATTGCAATTTATGCTATATACAATTATCATTGTTGATGCAAATTATTATTTGATGCTTAGAAGCATGCTACAAACTTATAATCTTTGCTTGTGTTCAAAATGATTATATAAACCTATAGATTCACTCGGCATTTTTGCTGATGATTTTCTCACATGTATTTCAGGTAATCAGGAAGGGTGAAGCTTGGAAGCCACGGGAATGAATGTTGTGCACTACTTTGCAATATAAACTCTTTGAATATTTGTCGTTCCTTTTGTTCAAAACAATTTAAATCTTTTGTTTTGGTTGTACTTTGGTTATGATGTCTTGGGACTACGCTACTCTGACAAATGTTTTAGGAACGATAAATCTGAAACGTCTCTTTTCGAGTCGTTCTTTATAAATTATGTGTTGTTGTATCATTGTTTAGCACCCAAAGATGTATTCCGCTGCGTGTAAATTTGGGGATGTTAAAACGTCCTACTACCTCATGTCAAACCTTACCTCTATAAACATTATCCTAAAATGCCCCGCTGCGGAGCGCGGGCACTAATCCTCGTTAATATCAATTCTAAGTAATAGAGAAAATACTTGTACTAAATAATACCGATTCTTCTCACCTAATAACAAGCTTGGCCCCTCCCTCATGAGGTAGCAGATTCACTTCCTAGAATATAATCATATACAAAACAATCTGCATGATCATGCAGGAGTAGTGTTTCCATGTAAGAGCCCATGAAGAATGAATCAGGTTCTCCATCTATTCCAAGATTGTCGATGTGTTTTGAGGAGGGCGAGTAAACTTCAAGTGCTGCAGAATTCTCAAAACGGTGATTTTCGATTATAGGCTCACCGCTCTTCAATTCCTATATCCATGTATCTGAGTTATGAATTCTGAATCAGGGATGTCAAAGGAGAATAGCTTTCTAAAAGAAGTTATAACCCCATCTTGCTCCATCATCCATGCACTACCAACTAGCTTATCGAGCTCCTCTTTCTGTTTAATTAGTCCAAGCAAAACAAGTGAATCCCTTAGCTTAGAAATAGTGACCTCACCCCGATAAAACTGCTTTGATAAGCTATATGGGACGTCTACCACTTTAAAGTCTTTGTTAATCATATCAAATGACAAGATATTAAAGTGATCAGTTAAACCATTATCACTAAATGTCCTCTCACAAACAGCCCAATAAATAAACCTATCTATAACAACATGAGTAATTCCCGATATATAACAGTATGAATCACGATACATATTGCTACATGGAATCACATTCCAAACGCCCGAGCTTAATGTAAAAACCTCAACTTGGGTAGAGATTTTGTAACCATATGAAATCCTAACAATTGTAGGATCATTAGTAACAGGACAAATGCCGAAAGCAAAGTTCACATGTCTATACGGCACAGGGGGGACAACCATACCAACACATTTTCTAAGGGAAGGGTTCCAAAGAACAAACATATTTCTCCCATTGTTGACTCCATAGACGCAAAACACGCCATTATAATTTTACCATACAATCTGCATGATCATGCAGGAGTAGTGTTTCCATGTAAGAGCCCATGAAGAATGAATCAGGTTCTCCATCTATTCCAAGATTGTCGATGTGTTTTGAGGAGGGCGAGTAAACTTCAAGTGCTGCAGAATTCTCAAAACGGTGATTTTCGATTATAGGCTCACCGCTCTTCAATTCCTATATCCATGTATCTGAGTTATGAATTCTGAATCAGGGATGTCAAAGGAGAATAGCTTTCTAAAAGAAGTTATAACCCCATCTTGCTCCATCATCCATGCACTACCAACTAGCTTATCGAGCTCCTCTTTCTGTTTAATTAGTCCAAGCAAAACAAGTGAATCCCTTAGCTTAGAAATAGTGACCTCACCCCGATAAAACTGCTTTGATAAGCTATATGGGACGTCTACCACTTTAAAGTCTTTGTTAATCATATCAAATGACAAGATATTAAAGTGATCAGTTAAACCATTATCACTAAATGTCCTCTCACAAACAGCCCAATAAATAAACCTATCTATAACAACATGAGTAATTCCCGATATATAACAGTATGAATCACGATACATATTGCTACATGGAATCACATTCCAAACGCCCGAGCTTAATGTAAAAACCTCAACTTGGGTAGAGATTTTGTAACCATATGAAATCCTAACAATTGTAGGATCATTAGTAACAGGACAAATGCCGAAAGCAAAGTTCACATGTCTATACGGCACAGGGGGGACAACCATACCAACACATTTTCTAAGGGAAGGGTTCCAAAGAACAAACATATTTCTCCCATTGTTGACTCCATAGACGCAAAACACGCCATTATAATTTTACCATACAATCTGCATGATCATGCAGGAGTAGTGTTTCCATGTAAGAGCCCATGAAGAATGAATCAGGTTCTCCATCTATTCCAAGATTGTCGATGTGTTTTGAGGAGGGCGAGTAAACTTCAAGTGCTGCAGAATTCTCAAAACGGTGATTTTCGATTATAGGCTCACCGCTCTTCAATTCCTATATCCATGTATCTGAGTTATGAATTCTGAATCAGGGATGTCAAAGGAGAATAGCTTTCTAAAAGAAGTTATAACCCCATCTTGCTCCATCATCCATGCACTACCAACTAGCTTATCGAGCTCCTCTTTCTGTTTAATTAGTCCAAGCAAAACAAGTGAATCCCTTAGCTTAGAAATAGTGACCTCACCCCGATAAAACTGCTTTGATAAGCTATATGGGACGTCTACCACTTTAAAGTCTTTGTTAATCATATCAAATGACAAGATATTAAAGTGATCAGTTAAACCATTATCACTAAATGTCCTCTCACAAACAGCCCAATAAATAAACCTATCTATAACAACATGAGTAATTCCCGATATATAACAGTATGAATCACGATACATATTGCTACATGGAATCACATTCCAAACGCCCGAGCTTAATGTAAAAACCTCAACTTGGGTAGAGATTTTGTAACCATATGAAATCCTAACAATTGTAGGATCATTAGTAACAGGACAAATGCCGAAAGCAAAGTTCACATGTCTATACGGCACAGGGGGGACAACCATACCAACACATTTTCTAAGGGAAGGGTTCCAAAGAACAAACATATTTCTCCCATTGTTGACTCCATAGACGCAAAACACGCCATTATAATTTTACCATACAATCTGCATGATCATGCAGGAGTAGTGTTTCCATGTAAGAGCCCATGAAGAATGAATCAGGTTCTCCATCTATTCCAAGATTGTCGATGTGTTTTGAGGAGGGCGAGTAAACTTCAAGTGCTGCAGAATTCTCAAAACGGTGATTTTCGATTATAGGCTCACCGCTCTTCAATTCCTATATCCATGTATCTGAGTTATGAATTCTGAATCAGGGATGTCAAAGGAGAATAGCTTTCTAAAAGAAGTTAACCCCATCTTGCTCCATCATCCATGCACTACCAACTAGCTTATCGAGCTCCTCTTTCTGTTTAATTAGTCCAAGCAAAACAAGTGAATCCCTTAGCTTAGAAATAGTGACCTCACCCCGATAAAACTGCTTTGATAAGCTATATGGGACGTCTACCACTTTAAAGTCTTTGTTAATCATATCAAATGACAAGATATTAAAGTGATCAGTTAAACCATTATCACTAAATGTCCTCTCACAAACAGCCCAATAAATAAACCTATCTATAACAACATGAGTAATTCCCGATATATAACAGTATGAATCACGATACATATTGCTACATGGAATCACATTCCAAACGCCCGAGCTCAATGTTAAAACCTCAACTTGGGTAGAGATTTTGTAACCATATGAAATCCTAACAATTGTAGGATCATTAGTAACAGGACAAATGCCGAAAGCAAAGTTCACATGTCTATACGGCACAGGGGGGACAACCATACCAACACATTTTCTAAGGGAAGGGTTCCAAAGAACAAACATATTTCTCCCATTGTTGACTCCATAGACGCAAAACACGCCATTAAAACTACCAACTACCATTGAATACTTAAGCTCTTTTATTAAAACAGGAACGAATGGGTCTAATTCTTGCTGATGGGTCAATGTATCATCCATGAGACAAACATATTTTTCTTTAAGAGAGTCTAGGGAATCTTTGTACCTTAAAATAAAACGATTTGGGTGGATGTGATGGGTAAACTTATAGCTATCGATAAAAGATAGCCATGATTTCGAAACTGACCTGAATCGAAGCAAAGACTTGACATGAGGGACCCTTTGTAGGATTTCTAATTGGATGTCAAAAGGGATGTTGTCTGACATTTTTTAAGAAAATCTCTAGGGTTTTATGAGCTTAATTTGGGGTTTTGCTTAGAATCGACTGTTGTTAAACTGTTTGGTCTAAACTTGCATGGTCCATTAAATAAGCTGGAGGCCTGGAGTTATTATTAATGGTTTTACTTTTGGTCCTTCAAATTTAGAATATTGTTATTACTCCAACAAGTGACAATATGTCGGTCTCTGTAGGTAGAACTGATTGAATAACTCAAGCTCGCGTAGTGTCGAATCAAAATTCAAGCCGAAAAAAGCGATTGCAATATTCGTTTAGTCGAGCTTGATCTCGAGCTTATACAAGATATAGCATGGAGTTGTGGTTAAAACTCAAATTGATGTTAATAGGTTTATACGTATTTTGATTAAAGTTGTGTTTGTAATATAGATCTATATGTTGTATTCGAGCAGTCGGATACCTTGTAGTGAGCAATCAGCCTAGTCGTGGAGTAATATATGCAAATTGTGGCACGTTGTTCTGTAGGAATGTAACAACATGAAGTATACTAGTCGTGGAGTAATATATGTCTACACTTGAACTGAATCAGTTGAAGGGATTAGAAGTTTGTCTCTGCGTTTAGTTAGAAAAATGGGCACCACGTTACAAGCAGATGGTAATCATATAAGGTGTCCTATGTTTTTTACTATTTCTGTACTTCAATTAAATTGCAACTTATTTTTAGTCTTTTTTTTTATTAACTCTTAGTTGTCCAAATCTTCTATTTCAGGAGCGGGTCAGGTTCACTCAGACCCAGTTTCATGTTCAGCACTTGCTTCGTATCTGTAACCTTTATAGATGTAGAGGGTAACATGCACTCTTTTATAAAGGCAACAAGTCTTTTAATTTATAACGAAAACAAGCTAAAGATATAGCACAATGGCATCCCAACTTCTCAATCAAGTAGATTATTAAGGAAGCCAGGATCCCAAAGGAAATCAACAACTTAGAAACATAAGCTTTGGATTCATCTTTACTAGCTAAAGTTTTATCTTAAAAGTGCATGATGAGCTTTTAAGTTAGAATCAGACAAGTTTGTGCGCTCTTCTGTAAAATCTCAAGTTGCAGAAGCTACTTGTTGAAGTACACATTAGACTTTAAAAGATAGCTGCTTACTAAAATGAGAAAATCAGTGGTTGCTGCAGCTGTTTCAGGAGTGGGTAACTTCAATCCTTCACGCTCGAAAAGGACTTCAACTGTTAGAAAACAGGTGCGGGTTTTACAGTGTATACATGGATCGTGTAATTGGGTTAATTGGCAAGCTAGTGGGTGCATCTCTTCAAAAGCTCAACCGGAACGTTCTTCAAAACTTATTTTGTTAAGCAACATTTTTAGTTCTGTTTCGGTTATGTTTATTTTCATGTCAACCAGTCAAATAGGCTCCGAGATATTCCTTTTACGTTGGTGTACAAGTGTTTTGACGAATGTTTAATGGAATTCTCACGTTCATGCCATGCATTCCTTTTGTCATTAAAAACTATCCAGTACCCCCAAGTCTACATTAACAGCTCCCTTATATAAAGTTTGCAGCTCTACATTTGAATTGAAAATATTCATATTCATTAAAACACAAGACACGAATGTAAAATGACAATCAAAAACCATATGCATATGTATGCTCAAGAGATCCTCCTCGTACCTGAAGAGTTGTCTTGTGACGCTTAACCATGTCCTATCATTAATGGGAGGTGATTTGCACACTCTTCAAATTGGTTGGCACACTCAAAATTAGTGTGTCTTGACACATATGCCCTTATAATGTAAACAGAATTAGAAGTGATGTGAGGGCATATGTGTCAAGACACACTAATTTTGAGTGTGCCAATCAATTTGAGGAGTGTGCAAATCACCTCCCATCATTAATACAAGTGTAATTATTAGCTGCAGGGCTGAGAAAGAAATGTAAAAAGCCCTTGAATATAAATTGAGCTACACACCTGCTGGTATCCTCACAGGAATCACAAGAGTCATGTCAGCGGGTTTGAATGGTCTAATGCAGGTGCAGAAGGAACTGGATTGGCGCTGCAAGTCATAGCTCTGTTTTTGCTATGTTTGTTAACAAGGATGGTACTGAGCCAATAATGCGAACAAGCTTAATACATGTATAAACATATGTATAAAAGGATTTCAAACGCAATACCAACTTGAAAGAAATAAACTCTGATACTGGTAATCATAATGACTATGAAATATAAACACGTCACTTCTTCTTGCCTAATAACAAGCTAGGCCCTCCCTTGAGAGGGAGCGGACCACTTCATAGAATATTTATTTGGGTAAACGGGCTTTAAACTGCGATAATTGTATTACACAAAAAAAAACGTTAAAGTACAAATGGAATGTGGCTGAGGTAACCCTTGCAATCACTAGCAACATAAATCAAAAGGAAATAACAATAGATAAAATGCCAACATGGCTATAATTAGACAAATCATGTCATGGTAGTATCAGGAGCCAAGTAACTGTCCCTAATTTGGTAAATCATCAAAACAACTTCAACTCTCTCTATCACCCAAAACATCATAAGAGTTGGAAGTGGGGATACAAGACGAGCTAGTAGGAACCTCAACACCCCCCTTTCTAACAACCGTTTGGAAACCAATATGGTCCCCCTTATTTCCACTCTTCCTCTTATGATGTAAACTCTTGATTGTGGTTGTAAACTCTTTTTTACAATGAAATTGATATTTATGGGTTTATACTTATTTTGATCAAAGTTGTGTTTGTAATATAGATCTATACTCGAGCAGTCGGATACCTCGTAGTGACTAGCGAGTAATCAGCCTAGTTGCGGAGGAATCGGCTACCTTTTGGATTATGGTTAATTTATCATGTATACCTACTTGATTGACAGAATCCAGATTAGCGAGTTTTTGGTATCAGATTGCCTAATAAGTTGGTCGAAGACAGATGAATTCACAACAGGTAAGCATACATATTCTCTAAGCATACATTTTCTCTAAGCACGTCATTTTCGGGTAAAAATAATGGTAACTAATCTCCATAAATAGAAGTCATCTTTACTAGCCAAAGTTTTATCTTAAAAGTTTAAGTTTGAATCAGACAAGTTTGTGCGCTCTTCTGTAAAATCTCAAGTTGCATAAGCTACTTGTTGAAGTACACATTAGACTTAAAAAAATAGCTGCTTACTAAAATGAGAAAATCGATGGTTGCTGCAGAGCTGTTTCAGAAGTGGGTGACTTCAATCCTTTACGCTCGGAAAGGAGTTCAACTGTTAATTGTGAAGCTAGTGGGTCAGTCTGCATCTCTTCGGAAAGGACTTCAACTGTTAATTGCGAAGCTAGTGGGTCAGTCTGCATCTCTTCAGAAGCTAAACCCGAATGTTCTTCAAAACTTAACTATTTTACTAAGCAACATATTTAGTTCTCTTTCGGTTATGTATATTTTCATGTGAATCAGTCAATGTAAGTCTCACTTGATCATTTGTTCAGCCATAGTCATAGAATCATAGAAATAGTCTATGTTGAATGAACATTATAGAAACAGTTGATCTAACAATGAGATATATTAATGAAGCTCATGTTTACCTATTTGGTTCGGAGATATTCATAGTTTATTACGATTTGATCATAGATTCGTTTTACATTTGTGTACAAGTGCTTTGACGAATGTTTTATGGAATTCACGTTCATGAAACCTTGTATGTGTTCGTTCTTTACGATTTGACCATACATTCCTTTTGTCATTACAAAGTGTCAAGTACCCCCAACTCTATACTAATAGATCCCTTATATAAAGTTTGCAGCTCTACATTTGAATTGAAAAGATTCATGAAATATTCAGTCATATTCGCATTCATTAAAACACAAGACCCGAATGTAAAATGAAAATAACAAACCGTATGCATATGTATGCTCAAGAGATCCTCCTTGTACCTGAAGAGTAGGTCTAATATATGACTTTATCCATATGCATATGAAGCTAGTGGGTCTAATGCAGGTGCAGAAGGAACTGGATTGGCGCTGCAAATCATAGCTCTGTTTTTGCTATGTTTGTTAATATATGACTTTCTCCAAACAATGCATAACCACTATGAATGCATTCACTCGGCTATATTGTTTGATGGCTACAACTAGAGAAATAGCTGTAAATCTCTACAGGATAATTGAATTACAAGTGCATATATTATCTCGAGTCAAAGGGGATCACTATCACCGCTTGATCATACATACGCTAATACACATTGCAATCTTGCATATCCAAAGTTTATCTTATAAGTGGAAAATGTAACAATGATGGTACTGAGCCAATAATGCAAACAAACTTGATACATAAAAGGCATGTCCTTAATAATTAGGAAAACAATATAAACTATTAAAATCATTAATCACTATGAATATTGACATGTCACTTCTAAATCCATGGTAGCATTGACTCGTCTACACTCTCGAATGATTCAACAATGAAAATGCTTATACGAAATAATAATGGTTATTCTTACCTAATAACAAGTTGCGGCACTCCCTCAAGAGGAAGCAGATCACTTCGTAGAATATAATCATATATAAAACAATCTGCATGATCATGCAGGAGTAGCGTTTCCATGTGAGGAGCCAAGCAGAATGGACCACGTTCTCCATATATTCCAAGATTGTGGATGTGTTTTGATGAGGGTGAGTAAACTTGAAGTGATGCATCATTTCGAGAAAGCCTAGTTTCGATAATAGGTTCACCACTCTTTCTATATCCATGTATCATATATATTGAAGTGGTGTCAAAGGTGAATAGCTTTCTAAAAGATGTTATAACCCCACCATGCTCCATCATCCATACACTGTCAAATCCAAGCAAAACAAGTGACTCCCTTAGCTTAGAAATAGTGATATTACACCTACAAAGCTGCTTTTCTAAGCTATACGGAAGGTCTACCACTTTAAACTCTTTTGTAATCATATCAAATGACAATATCTTAGGAGAAAGGCGAAATAAACCATCATCACCAACAATCTTTTCACAAGCCATCCAATAAATAAACCTATCTATAACAACACCAGTTGCCGATGAAATGATAATTGAACCACGACACATATTGTTAGATGGAATCAGATTCCAAACACCCAAGCTCAACGTAAAAACCTCAACTTTCTTGGAGTTTATATCAAGCAATGACATCCTTACAATCACAGGATCATAGGTAACAGGACAAACCCCAAAACCAAAATGTTGATAATAACTCACATGAGGGACAGCCATACCAACACATTTTTTAAGGGAAGGGTTCCAAAGAACAACCATATGTCTCCCATTGTTAACTCCGTAGACGCAAAACACGCCATTGCAACAACCAACTACTCTTGAATCATTAAGCTCTTTTATTAAAAGAGGAACAGTTGGGTCTAATTCCTGTTGACGGGTCAAAGTGTGATTGTCATCCACGAGACAAATATACTTTCTATTACAAGGGTATTCGACTTCTTTGTAACTTAAAATAAATCGATTTGGGTCGATGTGATGGGGAAACTTATGGGTATCAATAAAAGACTTGAATGGTTTCGAAACTGACCTGAATCGAAGCAGTGACCTGACATCCGAGACCCTTTTTATGATTTCTAATTGGATTTCAAAGGGGATGTTGTCTGACATTTAGGGTTCTATCAGCTTAATTTGGGGGTGAATGCTTGGAATGGACTGTTTGGTCTAAACTTTTGTACCAGCTGGACAAGCCTGGAGTTATTAACACTTTTGCTTTTGGTCCTTCAAAAATAGAATCTGGTCAATAACAAGTGTGTCAATCTTATATTTTCATTTGTGACCAATTTAAAAAAAAAACAAAACAATTTTAATAATCTCACAATTATTGTGTGACATTAATTTTAGGTTGAATAATTGTAAACAACATCAGATTAATTCATAAAAGAATTGTAGAATAATCGCGATGTTGCAAAAATAACACGATAGTCGATGTTTTACAAATGTATGAGGTCAAGGTATTTAGGGATAGTTTAGAGTCGCAACTAGGTGAGAGATCATGCAATTTTTTACACCTATGCGAAGTATCTACACATGATAATCACAACAAACTGCGAAATATACAATAGTAAGAGTATTTGTGTTGGGTCGAGCTCATACTTATAGAAGTTTGCCTTGAGTTATGGCGCTAGACTTGAGACCCACTCAGTACAAGAGACAATAACGAGCTTTTTGACTGATAAAGAAAAATGAGATCTCTATTATAAGACATGACCTTTATTTGATTGAAAGTAACTTTCTTTCACCAAAAAACCGCAAACTTCTCATGTTCAAAACATAGTAGGATCTCAATCCCAAACCTTTTTTCCTAAAATAAATACTATAATATAGGGCTGAGCACGGCAGACCCAAAACCGACCCGGACCGAGCAATTTCGGTCCAGTCCTCGGTCCGAGGTTTTGGACGAATTCGGTCATTGGTCCGGTCGATCCGGTCCGGTCTGCTTCGGTCTTACCAAAATCTTGTCAAATATGTCTAATAGGACCGAACCGGACCGAAGATCGAACCGGACCGGACTATTTCGGTCCGGTCTCGGTCCGGGTTTCGGACCATTTCGGTCCTCGGGCCGGTCTGGTCCGTTCCCGGACCGATGCTCAACCCTACTATACATAAAGTTCACATCAACTTTATTTTGTACAAATGTCATTAAATAAGTTGAAAACGTTGTTAAATAGTATCGAAATGGTGAATAAGATGAGAAAGATGTTAATTAACATTTAGGTGGTGTTTGTTTTCACAAAAAACCATCTGAATAACCTCTGAATCTGATTGGTCAGACGTAAAGGTTGTATGTTTTTCTCTTCTTATTCAGACGCGGTCAGAGGGAGTTAGATCGTCCTCCGTAAGAGGTGCACAAATTGTCTGAATGCCTCTTATTCTTGCTACTCCTTCATCACTTTGACGTATGGGTTCTTTTTACATTTTTGTAGTTGTAATTTTTATAAATAAAAAGAAGAGTTGCAGGTTTTAGCCTGAAGACGAAGACCCAGAAGTAGAGAAAATAAAAAGGTTGAGAAAAAAAATCTACTACCTTTATATGAAAGGGTTTCTTTTCCTAAAAAAACTCTGCCTAAATCCTAATCAATTGACACGTGTAATCCTTATTTTTTACAACCCTCGGATTAAAACAATGACTCTAGCCGCTTCCTTTGTTATTCATTCTGAAACACTTTTTTTCCCCAAATCATTTTAAACATCCCTTTCAATCTCATAACAGATTTAATCAAAATCAAAATTAATTAATCCAAATAACCACTTTTCATCTCATAACAAATTAATCATCCATAACCTTTTCTTTATTAGTATAATCCATTTAACCGTATCATTATTTAAAATGATTTCGATCGCCTTTGATTTGCGTGAATCAAGCCACAGATCACAGATTATTTTGGATATTGATTTTGGGAAAACATCGACCAATGGCTTCCTATTTGATAAAATCAGGTATTAATTATTTTTTTAATTTTATTTTCTATATATTATTTTTTATCATTTACCCCTTAACAGTTGGAATCCTATTATTTGATTTTATGTAGATATTATTTTTGATTATTTAGATCATTCACAGTTTATAGGAACGAATTTTATTTTACTATTTTAGGTAAATAGATTGGATTGTTTGAATTATATTTAAACGAAATAAACGCCTCATTGAAGATAATAACTTATCCCATAATTATAGCATTATTTTTTTGAATTTAAAGAAATCATTTCCATAACGAAATTCCTGAAGTTTCTCAGTTTTTAAAACCTTGCTTACCTAATTAACCCTATATAAACCGTGTTGCTGCAAACACAAAACACCACAAATATTTCTCCGGTCTTTCTTATTTTCCTGAATAGCAATCTGCAAGCAAGTTAATGTTTTTTTAAAATAGTAAATTCAGTGTTATTGTATTATCCCTAGGATTGGATATCAGAACTCTTTCTTTGTTATTTTAGCCGATATTGTATGGAATCACTTAATTTTTGGCCAATTGATATGCTTATGATGAAATTAATTAGTACTACCTATTATCGATATCTATAATTTAAGCTGAACTTTTACGCTATATTAATCGACATATTAATAATGTGTTTGCTTAGTATGAAGTTTATCTATATCTGTTAGTGAAGTGTTTCTTTTTTGAATGAATGACATGTACCACAAAGAGAAGTCAATTTGTTATAAGTGTGATTGTGATAAAATTCATTTGTATATGTCGGTGAGTAATTTGTTATTTAGCTTAAAATATGTGTGATACCTAATATGAATTAAACCTTACATCAAAATATCAATAGCAATCTGCAAAGTTATTGGAAACCCTGAAATTAATGAAATAAAAATCCAAAAATTGTTATTAGATCTCGCATGATGACAAGTTTATGGTGGTATGTTGTTAATTTCTCCTAAATCAAGATTTTGTATAACATTTGATTTATGAAAGCGTTTCTGAATATCAATATGCAATAAAAGTTAATTTTTCCCCTTTTTAAATGTAGTTCAATTAATGGAGCAAGAAATGGTGTTGTTTTCCACAATCAACCCCATGATGGATGATGTTAAAGTTGTTGCAAGATGTGTCCGTTTATGGAAAAGTCATTCACCAGGAAAGCCAAATGCAGCATATGGTTTAGATGCTGTTCTCATGGATCCAGAGGTATCACACCTATTCTTTAGTAAATATATAAAAAAAATATTTTTACTATTTTATAATTGTTTGATTTATGTATATGTATCAGGGTAACCGCATTCAAGCAACTGTTGGTGCGGAGTTAATTAACAAATTTTTGGCTGTTTTGGAAGAAGGAAAATGCTATAAGTTTGGAAACATCGTTGTTGATGAAAATGGGGGGAAGTACCCTTTACTTAATCACTATTACAAAATCAACTTTTACAACAACACCACTGTCACCAGGATCAATGAATTTGACCAAAACCTACGTGGTTTTAATTTTGAATGCTTTCAAAATTTTAAGGTCAAGAAATACGTCAGATCAGATGTTGTTGGTAAGTATCGTGATTCTTCATTTCTTTCATCAATCTTTGTATATATACCTATTATATCAATTACTGATTAGACTTTACTATATGAAAAAAACAGATGTGATTGAAACCATTGTCTCAATATCTGATCTTATACCGTATGAACATGGTGGAAAAGAGAAGAAACGTAGAACTGTGATACTCCAAGATGTTGAGTAAGACACTTAACTATATCCAATTATCTATTCAAAATTTTAAATGTTATAATTGGATAATGATTTTTTTAAAACATTTGAAACAGTGGCAACCAACTTGAGTGCTGTTTTTATGAAGCATGGGCTGAGAAGTTTAATGTTGTCTACGCTAATCAGAAAGATGCTAAGGGTCCCGTTGTTATGATCTTGCAACTTGCTAGAGTCAAGTATTTCAATGGTAATTATCTAAGTTTTTAAATTAATCACAATGCATTATATGCATGAATTTATTAACTAACTCATTTTTAAACTTTTCAAATATAGACCAAGCTACAGTTACAAATGGTTTTTATGCCACTAAGCTGTACTTGAATGATGAAAAGATACCTGAGATCTTAGCCTTCGCCACAAGGTAAATGTAGTTTATTTAATGAAAAAATGCTATAATTTACCCATTAACTCATTTAAATACTACGTTTAAATATTTGTTTTTAAACATTTTTTTAGATTTCAAGAGATGGATGGTTATGACCAAAAAGAACATTTTTTTTAGATTTAAATTTTATTTTAAATACTACGATTAAATATTAGTTTTTAAACATTTTTTTAGATTTCAAGAGATGGATGGTTATGACCAAAAAGAACATGCCATATCTGTTTATGCACCTGTGAAGAAGGAAGTTACATTAGATGATTTTTTTGCTGGAGGTACCAGAAAAATGGTTGGACGTATTCGTGAACCTGGATACGTAAGTTACTCATTTGTATTAACATATTCACACTTATTACTATTAGAAATATGTTTAACTCTTATTTTTTTTATGCTATCTACATAGGAATATGATTGCATTTTTTATGGGAAGATTCACAAGATACATCGGGAATATGGCTGGACTTATATAGGATGCAAAGTTTGTAGCACAGGTGTTAAACATGTTGATTCTGGTGACTCATCGTCAAAAGGTTCAAGTTCTAAAATATCAATGGCTAAAAAGAAGCTATGGACTTGCAAAAAATGCGAGAGGCAAGTATCGGCTGTTGGACCAAAGTAAGTTATACTTTCAAGCTTAAAACATGAGTTTTAGATGTCTTACAATGATTCCTGATAAAATACATAGTATAACTAAAACAGTATATTATATTCATAACTTTCAAGCTTACAATATATGAGTTTTCAGTGTCGTATAATTCTTCCTGATAAAAACACTTAGTGTAGCCAAAGCTGTAAATTATATAAATTAAATAAATCCGAAACCTTATATAATTTGGTTAAAATTGGCAGGTACAAATCGAATGATTTAAAACTGCTTAGTTTACACTAAAGCTGTAAATTATATTATTCCCTCTAAATCTGTTAAATTATATTCAATTTAACATATTTTCAAGATTCATAACATAATTTTAAATACAATGCTTCCTGATAATTTTTAAAACTGTTTACTTTACACTAAAGCTGTAAATTATATTATTTCCTCTAAATCTGGAAATTATATTCAATTTTCACATATTTTCAACTTTCAACAGATTTATAAATACAATGCTTCTTGATAATAATTCTAACTGTAAATTAGTAACATTAAATAAATCTGAACAACTTTTATAATTTTGAGAAACTTGGTAGGTACAAAGTTATACTTAATTCACTATTCAGATTAGACATATTCCCGTAAATTATATTCAATTTTCAACAATATTCAAGTTTCATATGAGTTTTTTAAATCGTGCAATGCTTCCTCATGAAATAGTTAGTGTAACTGCAGCTGTAAATTAAATTTATTGAATATAAGTTTCAAACTGTTTAGTTTACACTTAAGCTGTAAATTATATTAACTCCTCTAATAGACTTGGTATAACTAACACTGTAAATTAGTAACATTAAATAAATTTAAACAACTGTTAAAGGGTATCATTAAATAACAATGTAAGTTTCATATGATTTTTATAATAGTTAAATGTTTCCTGATAAAAGACTTAGTGTAACTGAAGCTGTAAATTTAGAACTAAATAAATCCGAAACCTTATATAATTTTGTGGTGCTTGGTAGGTACAAAGTTATAATCAGAGTTATTGATAATACCGGTTCTGCAACTCTATTGCTGTATGACAACATGATAGCAAAGTTGTTTACCACCCCTTGCTACAAGTTGAAAGAAAAATATAGCGCGGAACAATTTCCAGATGAGCTTCAGCAAGCCATAGTTGGGAAGAAGATGTTGTTTCGATTCAAGTATAGTGATTATAACATTAACGAAAACCATCATGTCTACACAGTCACTCACATGTCGGATGATGCTGAATTTATTAAGAAACACAAAAAAGACTTCATCTTTGAGGTATTATAAATTGCATATATTTTTGTTAGACTTAGTGAACATTAACATTTTAATATTTATCATACATGAACACTAATCCTTACTACATAATGTTCATTTACAGGATAAGGAAGATTTTACTACTCCTACAAATACTTATCAAACTCCTGTTCATCAAATTGACGACAGCACAAGCAAATTCCGATATCAAGAAATTGTTCCTTTCAATATCGATGACACCCTAAAGTCTGTAAAAGCTACTTCGACTTTAAATGCTTCTGCTGATAATGATGGTATCGACACTGATTTTACCAACAAAATCAACTCTGGTGAATCAGATGGAAGTTCTAGAAAAGGGAAACGAGTAGTCATTGATTTGGATACATACGACGAAGAAGAGGCTGCTACAAAGAGAGGGAAGCGAGTGTTGCTTCCAGTCAAATTAGAAAAGGAGTGATCAACTACTCCCTTGATTCATCTTCAGCAGCCTATTTTATTTGAACTGTTTTGTTTATTTAAGTTTTGTGTATTTTTTTTTATTTTGGGTTTTGGATGTTTTTGTTTGAAAATATTTTGAATAATCTTACTTGGATGTACCAAGTAAGACATGTTGCTGTTTAGACTATATGTCTTTCTAGAGATGATATTAATGAAGTAAAACTTTTTTCTGCATTTTTTTTGTTCTACAAATTGTTGAAATCTATTTCAGGTAATTTATTCATCAGATTGGCGAGATAGTAATGGGACACAGCAATGGTGACAAAGCAATGGCAGAAACATAAGGTGTCATCAATGGCGATACATCACTGGGGAGTCATTCTGTAGCTTACGAAAAAAATGGAGTTGAATTTTCTGAGATAATACCGAAATCTATTGATCAACAAAAACACATTAGTTTTATTACTGATTACTGTAAAACCTAATCATTGTTGTTTCGTTTGTAATCCTTATACAAAGTGGTTTATGAATCAACATCTATTTATAATTAACCTGTTGTTTTTTACTAATCAAATTTGTGTAGGTAAAACTAAAGGTATGCAAAATTGAAACTTTAGTCTAAGTACATTATACTTAAGATTGTTTAGTGTCTCAAACTTTTATGTACATCTGCTAGGCATTTGTATTATAATGATGAATCATCATTTTGGCAATACAGCCACCATTTTTCTGCAAAGTTGAAGATGGTTTTAGTTAGATATAATTATGATGTAGATCATCATATGCTTATATGGCGTCACATAATTTTTTTTGTAAATAGATTAAAAGTTAAAGTAATAGTCCAAAAATTTTATCAGGAATAAACTAAGGTAAAATTACACAAATATTATCATCTATGCTATACATTTTCAGGATATGTTCTTCTTCTATATTATGGCAGTGTATTAATATAACATCTCGATATATTTTTACAAAAAGTCATAAATCTACGAGAAATTTGAATGTCATTCTCTAGCTGTAAATAAAATAAAACAAAATCTTAAAATTAACATTATAATAATACTGTAGATTTTCCATATTTGGCATTAAATTTCAAATGAGTAATGATATTCAAATTTAATCAAATATTTCAAGATTTATAAAAACTGCCAATAATAATAAGTCAACAAAATTTTTAAATTTTGAAAATACGTATTGAATGTGTGATATTTTAAGAATTATATCTAAAAATACAATTCAACAAACTTTTGAATTACAGACGATTTTTTAAAAAATTCATAATTATCCATATAATTTCCATAATTATCTAACATAATTTAGTCACTATAAATAAAAAACATATGATCTACAAAATAACATAACAGAAAAACAAAAATGGCTGGAGATAATTCTAAATCAAATGTACGAAAACTATAATTTTTTCTTTAGCAGAAATATGAGTTAATATATACATATAACTTTCTTTTCTTTTTGTAGGCTATGAGTAATGTATTTATTGTGTTGTCTGATGATGAAATGGTATGAACTTCTTTAATTTCTATATTTAATATGTGTATTACTTTAATTAATTTTCTTTTTATCATATAGGATGTTACTTTGAGTCCTAAAAAACCACCAATCTCACCAAATGAAAACTCTTTGAAAAAAAAAGAAGTTCATTCTTTGTCTTCTAAAGATGAATTATTAGATCCATTATGGTCTTACAACAACAAATCAAAGAATGTTGCAAAAGTTGATTCATTGGTATGTTATTGTTAATTATTAATAATATTTATTTATCTTTTTATTGGATCAAAACATGATTTTGACTTATATATAAATTTTATAAATTTTATGAATATTTTATGAATATATAAACATGATTCAGATGATGATTTGCCTATTCGCTTTAAGCGGACCAAAAAGATAAAAAAGTCTTCTCCGTTCAAAACAGGAAATATGGCTCTTATCGATGAACCAACGGATGATGAAAATGACTTCAGTCAATCATACATAAATGATGGCAACGATCAGTTTCTTGATGACAACGCAGATGAGGAATCACAAATGTGTGAAGAATTAAATGATGAAAAATCATATGATTTGTCACATTTAGATGATGTTAGTGATGGGCCGAAAGATGAGTACGATTTAAGTGACAGTTTTATTAAGGATGGACCGTTAGATCATTCAACATATGACGAATAGTTTAATCACGCCATTACCCGAAACGTGGTTCCTCAATAGTCGTCAATTTCATATGATTTCCTTTTTTATGATTTTTCTTAATTTTAAAATCTATGTTTAATAATGTTATTTCGTCGTCTCTCCCTATTTGACGATCTTTATATGTATCCAACTTTGATGTTTGACGACTAATCAATTTTTGATATGTTCCCAATTATCTAATTTGATTTTTTTGATGTTGTTTTATTTTAATCATTTATTTTAATTATTTTTTGTGTTTAAATATTACTACATTTGGCTAATACTTTAAATTATACGGTAGTAGATGATTAAATTGATATTGCACCTTCATCTCAAAATAAGTAATAAAACTTTCACTTTACATAAAAAAGTATTATTTTGGATATATTGGACATAACTTTGACTTTTACATAAACAAAAAATAATGTACACTCCTTAGTCAAAACAATCTAAAAACACTACACCTACTGTTAATGGATAAATGAAGAAGCAAAATCCATTTTTTTTCTCTTCACATTTTTTTATCATCATCAGATTGATAAATCTAGATATTACAAAATCCCAACTCAAATAGTTTACCAAATATACAAATCATTCAAATAGTCATGAAAATCATTGAAAAAATTGGGGAAATTGATTCGAGTTTATTCAATAAACGATCCGGCTATGATAGGCGACATCTAATATATCTCTATTGCTCCAGGTTGGTTTTGATCTTTGCCTACTCGCTTTATTTTTTATAACCAATTTTTATTTATTTTATTGCTTTATTTTATATGTAGATTTAGGTGAAATAAGTAGATAATTTTGATTTCCTAAAGTAATTTAGATGATTTTCGAGTATGTTGTCATCAAAGAATGTAAATTCAGAAAATATGGATTTTTTTGGATAGAACAAAATCCATCAGTGTACAGGGCACACTAATCCCATCAATTTAGCCTTAATATTAATGCAAGTTATTAGTTATGCTATTTTTATGCAAAATTATATGGACTCACTGAATAAGAAAAAGTAACAGACATTAAATTAAAATAGAATGACTGATTTATAGGAAATAACTTATATACTTTGTTATTAATCTGGCCCAGCTTATTTTTAATTTCATCTTTATGAAAATCATAAACTTCAGTTAATCAATTTTTTTGCTGTATGTTATAGTAAAGATTATGAATGCTGATATTTTTCAGGATAAAAAATCAACCCCTGGAGTGTCTTCATTATTCCATGGTAATATACAGTTTTTAAATTGCTATTTTTGAATACTTTCTGTCTTTTTTAGGTAGTAGATTTACTGACATTTTTCCTGACATTTGATTTCGTTGTACCACTAAACTTATACAGATGACGAGGGCACACGAAATAAAAGGAAGCCAGTTACGGCTACAAACGTCCTATCTTTTGATGATTTGCCATACACAGAAATTTATCCACCTGTCAAACGTGTTCAAGTGTCGGATGATGATTTGCCATACACAGAAAATATTGCAAACGTCATACGTGGTCAAGTATCCGATAATTATCATCACAACAACTACAACAATAATGTGCTTAATTATAAGACACAGGTTATGCCTACGCCAAATCATTCTGTTGGTAAGCCATATTTTTAAAATTTTTTTTTAATAAGAGTTTTTTAAGCCTCAAATGTTTAATACATAATTAATTCTGGATATTTTTGTTATTTAGATCCTACAAACAACAATATTCAAGTTTTAAAAGACTTAGGTGGTCGTACAATGCTTCTTGATAATCATCATTTCATACATCCTCTATCTGATGTTACACCAGGCAAGTACAATCTGCAATATATATTCTTTTTTGTTTTTTTTATTTTGGATAAGTTTTAATAAGTTTGTCTGTTATACATTTTCCGAAGGAAATCAATCTTTCACAAAGGTCTACATCCCAAACTCAGCAGAATCACAAGGACAATTAACAGTTGGTGGAAAAGATCCAAATAACTTACCAACAAATAAGCCACGTGGTCGTCCCCGTAAATCCCTTCTAACAAGTATCCACTATACAAACACTACCCTACTTTCATCAGCGGTACTTAATCCACATAAGACAGAAAGTTCAAGCTCTACACCATGTGGGTCTAACCTTATTATAGATGCAACCCCTCCTACTAAAAAACCACGTGGACGTCCACGTAAACATCCTTCAACAGCTAACAACGAGAATGCAAACCCTACTCCAGTTAGCAGATTGGTTACATCGTCACCAACTATTTGTAACCTTACTCCTACTCAGATTCAACATAGATCTCCTCTAGCTGAAATTACATCAAGTAAAACTTTTTTTGGATTATTTTCATTAACTTTTCTATTATATATTTGAACTACTAATCTCTTATTTTTTTGTAGATACGTCTTCATTGAAACATAAATCACCGTCAATTGTCAATGCAAGCAACGCATTATTATCACAAGAGTTGGTCATGCCTCCTATTTCGGATTGTTACACTCCAATAGTTATTCAGAGGACAGTTGGACGTCCACGAAAAACCCCGTTAACATGTCACACTTCAGCGGACAATGCAGATTTTACATCATCACACATGGCCTTACCGATACCAATTAAGAAGAAGGTTGGTAGGCCTCGGAAAATTGTTGAACATACAAGTAAGTTTTAAATACTTATACACCAGATTCATTAAATATAATGTTTTTTCATTGACATTATATTTCCGAACTAACATCCTTTATTATTCTTGCAGACAATGTTTCTGCAACAGCAAGTTTAAAATCTGTTGTCACTGATGCAACTCCTAATATGTCACAATTGCCTTTTTCAGCATGTAAATCTATATACTTATAATATACCGCATTTTTTTAACTTATTTCACAACTCAAATTATTAATGTTCATTGAACAATAATATGCGTTTATAGGTAAAAGTGTAAATCAGCGTTTATGGAATACAACTATTATACTTGGTGTTGGATCTCAACTTCTAATCTGATGATGTCTGAATCTGCACATGTGACATCAGCCATTATAAACACACCCACAAGTAAGTAATTTTGACACCATTTATATTTTAGGGTAAATTATTTTTGGACGTGTTGTATTAGCTTCATTTTAATTTACTTACTTGGTTGCAATAATTTGTTAATCAACCGCAGGTCAAGTTTCTAATACTAAGCGAGCTCAACGGTTCAAAAACAAAACTCCAATACCATTTGACATTGGTTAGTGTTTCCTTAAAACAAATTTAAGAATATTATTTAACTAAATACATATATTTAGTTATTTTATACTGTGCTAACTATTATAAATACAGGGACACCCAATACGATGCAGAAAAAAGGAACAAATTCAGAAGTTGCTTCTAATACCAGAGACAAATGTATTGACAAAGGGAAGTCTGTTTTAAACGGTGATGATGGTATGATAGTGTTAGACTCAGATGAAGATGACGAGCATGGATATATTGATAGAATTTCAGGGATTTCAAAAGGTAAGAATTCATATAGTCTATAAAAAAACCATTCATATTTTATATTGATGATCCGTTTTCATTATGTTTTAAATATTTATCATTTTAATATTTAATTTTGTGTTTTTAGATTACGTGGACCATGGAGATCCAACTACACAGTGCATGAAATGTGGTGCACTGCTATGGCTTGCTGAAGCTAAGCGAGGATCAAACCATGTAGACGATAATGCTGGGTTTTCTCTTTGTTGCAATAGAGGGAAAGTAAAGTTGCCTGTTTCATTGAAGGATCCACCTCCTTTATTACAAGGACTCATGAACGGAGAACATCCTAAAAGCAAACATTTTATGGAAAATATTAGACGTTACAATTCAATGTTTGCTTTTACTTCGATGTCAGGAAAAGTAGATAACTCAGTTAACACAGGCCGTGGACCATTCTGTTTTAGAATTCAAGGAAAAAAGACTCACCGAATTAGTGATTTGTTACCAAAGGAGGGATATAAACCGCAGTTTTCTCAACTATACATTTATGATCCTGCAAATGAAATTGAAAATCGCATTGGTGTTGTCAGGTACAGTACTATTTAAAACACCGTCTTCAAAGTTTAATTATAATTATAATTTTTATTACTATTACATTTCACTTTGCATACTTAATTTCTGACTATTATCTTTTAACAATTTATTCAGTTCCAAAAGTGGCGGATCATCTTCGTCAAACAGTCAAATGGATAGACCATTAACTAAAGATCTGAAAACGATGCTTGATCGTCAAAACCCGCTGGTTAAGCAATATCGGATGGCAAGTTTAAAGATAGCAATGGGTGTACAGAATGTTAAGATCAGACTTATAGGGGCACGTCCCACTGATGGAAGACAATATAACCTCCCTACTGCTAAAGAAGTGGCTGCACTTATTGTTGGTGATTTTGGTAAACATAACGAAAGAGATATAGTCGTTCATGAAAACAATGGTAAAGTGAAGAGGATTAGCGAGTTGCATGTGTCTTACCTTCCATTGCAATATCCTATTTTGTTCCCTTATGCAGAAGACGGTTATAGGACTGATGTATACCATCAAGGTATAACTGATGACACACCCAAAGATCTGAAAAAATATGTCACCATGCGAGAATGGTTTGCTTACCGTATACAAGACAGGCCTAATGCCTTCTCAAGTATTCTAAGTAGTAAACGTTTGTTTCAACAATTTTTAGTTGATGGTTATACGATGGTTGAAGCTGAGCGCATGTTGTATATTCGTAATCAACAAAGTGATTTAAGATGTGAAACTTATTCGAGGTTGGCAAAGGCAGCAGAAGAAGGTGAAAATGGAAAGAAGAAACGTGGATCGAAAGTAGTTTTACCTGCATCAGTCACAGGTAGTCCAAGATACATGATGCAGAACTACTTAGATGCAATGGCAATGTGCAAATGGTATGGATACCCTTATTTATTTATAACTTTTACGTGTATCCCAAGTGGCCTGAAATTACAAGATTTCTGAAAAGAGGGGTCTGAAATCAGAAGATCGCCCCGATGTCACAACAAGAGTGTTTAAAATAAAGCTTGATCAACTGATAAAGGACATCAAAGAAAGGCGTATTTTTGGGAAAGTAAAAGCAGGTATGTTTCATTGCATAATAACTTAATATGTATATAATTTACCCATTCACAGTTGAAACCCGATAAAAGACTATATGAGTTTTAGATGTCGTATACAATGCTTCCAGATAAAAGACTTTATGAAACTTGGTAGGTACAAAGTTACAATTTTTCACTGTTCCGTTTACACTAAATATGTAAATTATATTCATTCCTGTTTAAAGATGTAAATTCTATTCAAGTTTCAACAATTTTTAACTTTCGTAAGACATTTTTAAACCGTACAATGCTTTAATCTGTAAATTTTATTCATTAAATAAATGTGACAAATCATATTTAATTTTTAGAAACTGGGTAGGTACAACGTTATACTTATTCACTGTTCAGTTTCTACTAAATCTGTAAATTATATTCATTCTTATAAAAATTAAATATGATTTGTCACATTTATTTAATGAATATAATTTACAGATTTATAAATATTTTCAAGTATCTTATCAGTTTTTTTAATATCAGTTTCAACAATATTAAAGTTTCATATGAGTTTGTGAACCTCGGTAGGTACAAAGTTATAATCATAGTTATTGATAATACCCGTTATGCAACTATACTGCTGTATGACAACATTAGAACGAAGTTTAATATTACATTAATATTCATGTATATGATTTATATTGTTAAATTTATGAATAATATCAATTTTTTACGCCATTACAGAAGTGTACACAATAGAATTTCAGAAACGTGGACTTCCTCATTGTCACCTTTGCGTATGGTTAGAAAAAGAAGATAAGTTGAGGTTTCCTGCCGATATTGACAGATGTATATCCGCCGAGATCCCTGACAAAGACAAAGAGCCCGAACTGTACCAATTGGTTAACGAATTCATGATGCATGGTCCGTGTGGTCATGAATATAGAAGCTGTCCTTGCATGGAGAATAATAAGTGTTCAAAGAAGTTTCCGAAGAAATATAATGAAACGACTTTCATTGACGAAAGTGGATATGCCATATACCAAAGACGTGAAAATGGCAGAACAGTTAAAAAACAAGGTGCAGACCTTGATAATAGTTTTGTAGTCCCATACAGCCCTACATTATTGAAAAGGTACCAAGCACATATAAATGTAGAGTGGTGCAATCAGTTTGGGTCTATTAAATATTTGTTTAAGTACATTAACAAAGGTCCTGATAGAGTGACAGCCGTTGTGGAAGACGAAGAAAAAGATGAAATAAACGACTTCTATGACTGTAGGTATCTATCTGCATGGAGAATATTCAAATTTGACATTCATCACAGGTTTCCAGCAGTCGAACGTTTACCGTTTCACCTTCCGGATGAACAAACAGTTGTTTTTGATCCTTCAGAAAGCATCGACTTTCAAGTTGAAAAGGCTTCATGCAACACAACAAAGTTTTTAGAGTAGATGGAAACAAATAAAGTCGATGATTTTGCACGAACCCTTTTGTATGTCAAGTTCCCCAAATATTATGTTTGGAATAAGTCTGAAAAAAAGTGGACTCGAAGAAAACAAGGTAAGAGCATTGGCAGAATTCATCATGTACCTCCAAGCTGGGGTGAGCTTTTCTATTTACGTATGCTGTTAAACAAAGTTGAAGGTGCAACCGGTTGGGAAAGTTTTAAAGAGTATAAGGGTGTGACTTATAATACGCATAAAGAAGCTTGCTTTGCGCGTGGTTTGTTAGATGGAGACAAGGAATATATAGATGGAATTTTCGAAGCACATTAGTGGGGAATGGGAGAGTATCTCAGAAAGCATTTTGTAATGTTAATAAATTCTGAAAGTATGGCGAGACCTGAAGTAGTGTGGGAAAAGACTTGGCATCTTTTAGCAGAAGATGTCTTGGAGATTGAAAGGCAAAAACAAAACCATCCAGGTAATCTACAGTGTGTTACTTTTTATTTACAATTTATTTATTCACCAAACCATATTCAAGTAGTTTATAATACTATCTGACCCATATTTTTTTTAAACAGAACTCGAACTATCAGATACTCAACGATACAACATATGTCTAACGTATATTGAGGATATGTTGCTAAGCAATGGTAAGAGTTTGAAAAATATAGTAAATATGCCATATCCGGATGCTCAGTTTACCATGGAAGATTACAACAGGTTGATTTACGATGAACTGAATTACAACATTCCAGATTTGGTAAACAAGCATCAAACTCTACACACAAGTCTGACAGTTGAGCAAAAAGGTATATATGAAAAAATTATTCATGCTTGCGAAACTAATACAGGAGGTATGTATTTTGTCTATGGTTATGGAGGAACAGGAAAAACGTTTTTGTACAAGACTTTGACATCTGCTATAAGGTCAAAAGGTCAGATTGTCTTGAACGTTGCGTCGAGCGGTATTGCTGCCCTGTTGCTCGATGGTGGTAGAACGGCACATTCTCGGTTTGCTATTCCTATAAACATTGTGGAGGATTCTATGTGTACCATCCCAGCAGATGGTGACCTTGCAGATTTGATTCGTCAAGCAAAGTTGATAATATGGGATGAAGCACCCATGGTTAATAGATACTATTTTGAAGCCTTTGATAGAACTTTACGAGATATTACAACAGATGAACACAACGACACTTCTGAAAAAGTTTTTGGTGGAAAAGTGGTTGTTTTTGGTGGTGATTATCGGCAAATATTACCCGTAATTCCTAATGGCAGTAGGCAAGACGTTGTGCATGCATCGTTAAACAATTCATACTTATGGGATCATTGCACAGTATTTAAGCTTACGGAAAATATGAGGCTTCGTGTGGGTTGTGATCCTGGGGACGCAGCTTCTATTAAGGATTTTGCTGAATGGATTTTGAGTATTGGCGATGGAAAAATTGGTGGAAAGAATGATGGTCACGCTACAGTAGAATTTCCCGAAGATATGCTTATACCAGATTCTGATGATCACGTAGATGCTATTATAAATGAAACGTATGAGAACTGGCAAGAAAACCTTTGGGATCCAACATATTTCCAAGATAGAGCTATTCTTGCAGCAACTCATGACGAAGTCGACAAAGTAAATCAACGAATGATGTCGAAGCTATATGGTCAAGAGACTGTCTATTATAGTTCCGATAGTGTTTCTGATTTAGATGTTGATTTCAACCATGAGGAGTCGTTATACACAATCGAGTTTCTAAACTCAATCAGGATGTCAGGACTCCCGAACCACAGATTAGCTTTGAAGATTGGTACTCCTGTCATGTGTTTACGCAACATTGATCAAAGAGGTGATTTGTGTAATGGGACCAGGCTACAAGTAATAAGAATGTCGGTAAATAATATTGAGGCAAAGATTATATCTGGAGGAAAATTGGGAGATGTATGCTCCATTCCAAGAATGAAAATACAACCGTCTGACAAAAAATGCCATTTCAGCTGAATAGAAGGCAGTTCCCTGTTGCTGTATGTTTTGCAATGACGATAAACAAAAGTCAGGGACAAACCTTATCAAAGGTTGGACTTTATTTGGAACGACCGGTTTTTTCTCATGGACAATTATATGTTGCTGTTTCAAGGGTAAAGAGTAAAAAATGACTAAAGGTGTTGTGTTGTGATAAAGATGGTAACTACACCAACTCTACAACAAACGTTGTATATCGAGAAGTTCTTCACAAGTTATGAGTTTTGTTCCTTATTTCAAGTCCCCCACAACATTTTTGTTTTTTCTTTTTCAAGATTGTTTCAACAGATTTTTTGTTCTACATGTTTTATCAATCTGTTTGTTTTAAGATTATGGATATTTTTATTAGTCTATCAATTATATTTAAAGTTATCAAGCTTGATTTATTTTTATTGATTATTGTGGTATACTCGATTATGTTGAAAATATTTTTTAATGAATTTTTCTTAAATCTAGCCTACAATCTAGAAGATCTGGTCGAATGGTAGAAGAATCTATGGATTCGTTAGGAATCGATAGTCGTTGGCTGGACATACGAGTCACAACCGGCCGGGAAGAGGAGAGATCAACGACGGAGCTACTAGCTACTAGTTGTAAAGGAAAGGACAAGACCACCTTTCGTACATTTCTACTGGTCCAGACATTCGAATAGCGAACGAAAGACCAGGAGATTGGATCTAGAAAGCACTTCCAGCAGGGTTGACGGCTGTGTGGCCCTCATTCAGCTGGAAGTCCATGGGGCGGGCCTTGAGTCTAGTAAGAATATATAGAGCAAGTGGATATGTCAGGATATATGTGGTCTTGAATGAAGTTTTTAAATACATCTATATTTAATGTGTGATATGGTACAATGCGAATAATTATTTATTTATTGTAGTATTCTTGTTTTTGTGTGATAATTGTTGACTTGTAGTATGCTTGTTATCTACTTAGAGCATGTGCAATGGTAAAAGTTATTGATAGATTTTTACTTTTTAAAATAGTTATTTTTAGGACTTTTTAGTATTGTAAAATGTGGTTTTTGAATGATTTTTTGTGAATGACTTGATAACACTAAGTTATTTTATAAAGTCTTTTGCCCTAATGTGAGTTACATTTAAAGAATTTATGACATCAAGTCTTTATAACTTATTACCATTGTAGATGTTGTTAGTTAAACGGAGTAATTAGTTTTGTAATGCTTGTCTGCTTAAATATTTAATAATATGTTAAGTAAATCGATGGTCGAATTAATAATATGATGACTTGATCGAGTTGATAAAGTGATCGAATTAGTAAACAAGTAATTCGATTAAATTGACTTGGTGATTGGTAGACTCATAACCTAATTGTTTGACCGGGGTTGATCGATAGATCTCGTGACCCAATGACTCAACTAGATTGATTCAGTGATCGATCGTTGGTTTGGTATTAATAATAAAAATGTTAGAAGTTCTACTTATGTCAACAAAATAAACATCCGTTAGTAAAAATAGTTTAACAAATTACATTATACAGTCATATAATTATAACATGATGTGGTTTTTGCTAACGAGCTTTAGATACATGTTGTTAACAACGAAAAAGACCAGTTTTGCGGCTTTCTTATGACGACAATATATTTGTCAACTTCAAAATTAAAATTTTAACTCGAATATTCGTCTTTAAAGATATATTTTATAGTTATGTTTGAATATTTATTTAAAAACATTAACACTTAAAATCATTTAGACAATTGAAAAAACAAACAACCTTATTTCAATCAGATTCAGACTTTATGACCGCCTCTTACCAGTAAGATGCGGTAGTCGGATTCAGACCTAAAACATCTTAATAAAACAAACACCACCTTAGATTCGTAAATGAGTTGAAAAACATGTTAAGTAATATTTGGTTAAGTAATATTTAAATGTACAAATAAGTTGTCATTTGAAAACTACTAAGTTAAAATATTAGGAGAAAAGGGTAAAAGTATAAATATAAATGCCACCAACGTGCCTTGGTGTGATATTTAAAACAAATTCAAACGTCTCCCAAACGTATAGAAACAGGCCAAAAGTTCTATAGAGTCCCCGTTTTTTGCAAAGTCCTTATGGACTAATCCCCACCATCCAACAATTTTACATCCAACGGCCTAGATTAAAAAATAAATAAACAAAAACCCCCTCATCTTTTTTCAACCGTATTCATTAAAAACAACACCCATCAACCCACCACTACCTCCCGCCACCACCACCACCACCGCCACCACCACCACCGCCACCACCACCACCACCACCAACCAACACCACCACCAACAACTACCAGCAGCAACCACGACGAGATCCACATCATCCCGATCAAATCCACGCCACAAAACCTTAATATTTAGCGCTAAGTTTCATGTCAATGATTGTAAGTTGTTTTGATTATGCTTGTTTTTATGTTTTTGTTTCATTTTGATTTTGCTTAGAAGATTTCATATCTACTCTAGGTAAAACACATGTTATGATCGTTGATGCACACCACATGTTTGATGAAATGACACAATGATAATCAGATGTGCTTTAGCAAGTTTCAATTTATGAGTGAGCATTTTTATGGAAGTTGGGTCGATTTTTGTAGCTGATAAGCTGATTATAGAAGTGTGACTTATGATTATAGGTTATGACTCGCTATGACTCGCTGTGACTCATGTATGAGTCGCTGTGACTCATGTATGAGTCCATGTGACTCATGTATGAGTCGATGTGACTCATGTATGAGTCGCTGTGACTCATGTATGAGTCACTGTGACTCATGTAAAAGCTTCATTTGTTTTCTATTATGACTCATTATGAGTCATTATCTATTATTGAGCAAAAGCTTCATTTGTTTTATGATCCAGGTTTGTTGCTGTGAATGTTGCAAAGGATGCAACTGATTTAGTAGCCAAGTTATGTGCATATCACCATACTGCAAAAACTACCAAGGGCAGGACATCGAAGAGGATAAACAACAACCACCGTAGCAGTACAGTTGGTGAAAGCTCCAGCTTAAGCTCGTCGCACAGTGACAGATGCCTTTACTTGTACGTCCTAAAAGGTTTCCTACTAATGAGTTGTTTGCTTAGTCCCCCGGTTTATGCTCTCAAAGGTGGTGATTCTCTCTCTCAGATTTGTAGCATGCTGTTGGTTCAAGTTTGATCATGATGGGCTCACGTTGTAACAATTGGGGCGATGATAATGATTAATCTGTCTTGTGTTTATGTGTTGTCTATTTGAATATAGGTTTGGGACAATAACTTTGTTAAGGTGTTAAGTCTGTAAATAGTTTCCCTTTTCCAGTTTCTTTTTGTAGTTCTTTATTGTACCCTTTTGCATGTATATATAATGAAAAAGTGTTACCTTTTATATCCTACGTCTGTTTTCGCACAGACCCTTTTTATATGAGTCGGGAATTGTATGATATATGAGTGAATCATGTATGAGTCACAGTGACTCATACATGAGTCACACTGACTCATGTATGAGTCACACTGACTTATGATCTTAAGTAGTATGTTTTAAAAATCACAGTAGTATGTTTTTGGGTGTCTGAGAATCATAAGTGTCTTTGACTCATACTTTAGTCATGTGACTCATACATGAGTCAGGTGACTCATACATGAGTCATGTGACTCATGTATGAGTCAGTGTGACTCATACATGAGTCATAATGACAGAATATGTATTATAATGACTTAGAATATGTATTAACAGTAAAAAACACTTTTACGTATTAAGTGTAGAAATGACAAGAATCAAATGTACAAGTCTTTATAAACACTTGCAAAATTATATGACTCATGCATGAGTCATAATGACTCAAAGTATGTTTTAACTGTTAAAAGCACTTTTACATATTTATAAAACTGTATTAAGTGTAGAAATGACAACAATCAAATGTACAAGTGTTTATAAACACTTGTAAATTTATATGACTCATGCATGAGTCAGGTGACTCATGATATTCAATACATAGTATTCAAATCACATATTCAAGACATGTTTTCAACACTTCAATAAAAGAAATCATAAATTTAAATCAAATAGTCAACACATGTTTTAAACACTTCAATAAAAGAAAAATAGAAAATTAAATCAGATATTCAACACATGTTTTCAACACTTGAAGTAGTTGTTGTATTTGATTCTCCTACTTTTCTGCATCTTTACTCAACCAAAACAAGCACTCGTCTATGTGAAAGTTAGCCTCATTTGTTAGTCTCTAAATTGTTTTGTTCTTCTCTCCGTATCTGCTTGTGTTTCTTCTTAATGAAAGCGGTATCAAATCCCTTCTCCAACGCCTTAAAATGTACTTCTCTAGAATCTCTTCAAGATCACGGTTCTTCAAAACACAAAATATGTGGCGACAAAGAAAACCATAACGCATAAAATGCCTACACGTACACTCAACTGATCCATCTCCAGGACTACGGAGAACCTTGAACATAAACATGAAACAAGTTAATAAGTGAGCATAAATCATGTATGAGTCACACTGACTCATGCATGAGTCACACTAACTCATACATGAGTCATAGTGACTTATATATGAGTCACAGTGACTTATACATGAGTCACACTGACCCATGCATGAGTCACACACTGACTCATGCATGAGTCACACTGACTCATACATGAGTCACGTGACTCATGTATGAGTCATTCTCAGTTAAATGTTTCACTAACCTTGTAGGTTATTACTTTGTCTTCTTCTTGTACAATCATCTCTTTGCCTTCTTCTGTATACAGTTAAATGTTTCATAACTTAGAACTTGCTAAATCACATGTGATTATCATTGTGTCATTTCATCAAACACATGGTGTGCATAAACAATCATAACATGTACTTTACCTATATTACAAACAACAACTATATGCATCTTCAATAACATTGGCATCAGCTTCATATATGTATGGAAAAGGTGGGTTGGAGTGGAGATCGCCGGAAAAAGGTGGGTTGGTGCGGATGACGCAGGAAGAAGGTTGGTTTGTTGTGGTGGTCGCGGGAAGAAGGTGGGGTTGTTTTGGTGGTCGCCTGAAAAAGGTGGGAGATGAGGTTGTTGTGGTGGTCGGCGGTTGGGTGGAGGTGGTTGTGGTGGTCGCTGGTGGGAGTGAGGATCGGGTTCCATCCTGAGTTTGTTATGTTTTTTTTTATATAATAATGGTAAGTTATAAAAATAGGGGTTTTAATCACAACCCTTAGATCATTTAGAGATAAAGGGTGGGGATTTATCCATAAAGACTTTGATTAATAAGGGTGTGTGGGGGATCTTCTCCCATAGAAACAGTCAAACAACTACTTTTTCAAAAAAATAATTAAATACTCATATCATACCCCTAGTTAAACATTTTTCACACAAAAAACTCAAACACTCTCTAAAAGCTCATTCGTCCAACATAGATTCAAATCTAATTGACGAGAACGTAACAACCTAACTATGTCGATGACGAAACCGACGTTTACTTTATGATGCAAGCGTATGTGTATAACAAATGTTTACAACAATAGAAAGCTCAACCCCGATTAACCCGTACCCAGTCCACCGTGATCAAGAGGCGACCAAAGAACGTTTTATGTTCCACTATTTTAAGCACTAAATGTAAGAGAGAAGAGTAAAATGACAAAATGTGATAATTTGAAAGTCCCCGGGGACTAACGATGTAATTACTTTTTTGGTTTTTTAGATTGTAATGTTATAATTAGAAGAGTACGCCTCATATTTAGCTATTAAAAGTATAAGCAAAGTATGTCTTCGATCCTTTTTCCTTTAACAATAACTTTATTCGTGAAAGACAAAAGTTATTTTGGAGCCTTGTTTTTTAGTGGAAACCAAGGGACAAATCTCCACCCTTCATTTAACTTTGATCTAAGGGTGGGGATTAATCTAAGATTTAATTTGTCAAAACCTATTTTTATGTCTAATTACATAAAGTATTTTTTTTATCGTTCATTTTACTTTCGTTTTTTTTACACAGTGAAATGTGTTTTTAGAATTCTCTCTTCATTTACATTAACACCATGCCACCAGTCGCCATCACCACACCACCGGCCACCTGCGCATTTTCTTCAACTAACCACCACCGTCAGATCCATCCTGAAACCCTAACCACCACAATCACTGTTAGGACCATTGGAATAGTTATTTGTAATAGGTAGACTAGGAGGTATGTAGTTCCTCCTGGTCATAGTAGTAGTAGGAGCAAGTCGTGCTCCTGGTCTTAGTTAAAGTCAAACTTTATTATTTAGTTATTGTTCTGTTAGGATATGCATGAGATATGTTAGGAAAAGATATGCATATCAGTTTTACACGTTTTGGTTAATGATGTATTAGGGTTTCCTTGTAGTATAAAAGGAACCTTAGGCAGAAGGGTTTTAGACACCTTCATCAAACATAGTTCTAGTTATCATTAATATTAGAAATCCTTAGAAAAGGATCAAGTCATTATAGTTATTATGTTCTTCTTTACAGTATTTGTACTCCTCACTTATATTGTGTATAGAGTCTCTCTGTGAATAGAATTGTGATTACAGAAGTCGTTCACCATTCCTGACAGGCTGCAAGATCCACATCTAGTGGACCCAACAAGTGGTATTAGAGACTGGGAGAGTCTATGTACAAGAAGAATCAATTTTTCTCATTACTAACATCTTTGTTTAATCATGTCTGCCTCAAGTTCTACTCAAACAGGAGAAGACAGTACTCCTAGAACGCAGCAACCTCAACAAATCATTGCTACGGTTTCCAACACCAATGGTAAGTTTCCTCTTCTGAAAAAGGACGAGTATGATAGCTGGGCAATGAAGATGGAATGGTGGATCACCAACACTGATCAAGACCTTTGGAAGATCATTCTGAATGGAACAGCAGGAAGTTGACTGGAAGAGACAAGAATGGTAATATTACTATTCTTGACCCTAAAACTCATGAAGAAATCACAGCTCTTCAGAAGGAAATCAAAGCAAAAACTATTTTGCTTCAGTCCCTTCCTGATGATCACATGGGTGACTTCTATCATTTGGATGATGCTAGAGAGATCTGGAATGGAATAAAAGCAAGGTTTGGTGGGAATGAGGAGTCAAAGAAAATGCAAAGATCCATGCTGAGAGATGAATTCACAGAATTCAAGATCTCAGAAACTGAAGGTATCCATCAAGGGTATGACAGGTTCCAAAAGATATTAAGCCAGTTGAATCAACTTCGATCAAAACCTGACGATGGTGATATCAATGCAAGATTTCTTAGAGCCTTACCCTACTCATGGAATCAGGTGGTAATCTCTCTCAAAGCAAAAGGTGGGCCTGACTATCTTAATTTTGATGATTTATTTCATAAGGTCAAAACCTTTGAGCCTCATGTGAGAGGATATTCAAGTGATTCCTTTCCCACTCCTGCTAACTCTGCCTTTGTGAGTTCTATGGGATCCAGTCCCATGTCTTATGCTAGTAGCCCAAGCAATACTGTGTCCTCTCAACATACGTTTCAGCATACTTCTACTCCTGAACCAACAACCAAGTCTGGTAGCATGGTAGAAGCTGTTCTTCACTCTTTTGTTGCTGACGTTGATGCTCAACAACAACTTGCTTTTGATGACTTCAAACAGGTTGATAAACTTGACCTGGATGAAATGGATCTCAAATGGCAGATGGCCATGCTCACTCTTAGGGTTCACAAGTTTGAGAAGAAAGCCGGTCGAAAATTTAATTACAACCCAAGAGAGTCAGCAAGGTTTGACAGAAGCAAGGTTTGATGCTATAACTGCCAGCAGCAAGGTCACTTTGCAAGGGAATGCCCTAACAAGAATGACCAGGAGAAGAGCAAATATTCAGCTTTTAAGATTCAGGAGGTGAAGGATGACAATAAGGCATTGGTGTTTGTTGACTCTATGGTCAACTGGAATGATCATCAGAATGCTACCCTAGAAATAGCTGAGCCTTCTACTGATGTGTTTGCAATGATTGCTGGGAATCTATCTAATGCCGAGGAAGCAGAAGAGTTTGCTCTTATGGGCATCTCACCTCAGGTACAACATTGTCCTCTTGGTTGTCATGATAAATATTCAGAATTGTTGTCCCAATATAATGACTTAAATGATCAGAATGATAAATATTTTTTAGAGGTTCAAGCCTATAAGGCTTCTTTAAAAACATTGGAACAACAAAAGAGGTGGCTTCAAGATACTCAACGTGAGTATGAGGATAAAATTAGGATACTGAACATTGATTTAGAAAACACAACAAATATGCTTAAATACACCGAAAAGGTAAAAGATGACAGTATCAAAGAAAAACAAGAAATGAAGGAAAAATTAGATGCTACACTTCTGAGATTTCAAAAATGGAAAAAGGCACCTAAGAATCTTTCAAAATTAGTTGATAGCAGCATGTCTGGTAGGACTAAAAGAGGGTTAGGATTTGACAAGTATATTGATTCAGAAGATGTGTTTGATTTATCTTTTTCAAGTGTCTTTGATCCTGACAAGGAGGAAGAGGGAACACCTAGCTACAATAGGTTTAAACCAGCAGCAGAAATGCACGCTGTCCCTCCTCCTCTTGCAGGAACTTTCATGCCCACTTCTAGGCATAATGACTTGGATGGATCACAGATGCATGAGTCCCCAAAAAGTTCTACTAATTCTAATGACTTTGTCTCGTGTACTTTCAGTGACAAAGCCAGTGACTCTACATCCTGTGGTTCAAGTGAAGAGTCGAGACCTACAAGTTCCAAGTCGAATGATCATGCTGCTACTAGCACTAGGAAGTGTGAAGAGAGAGTTGCTTTTACTTCAACATTGTCTAGTCCTGGTTTATTGAGTCCTAGGAAGAATGTTTCTCCTAGAATTGTGTGTAATAATGTTAGCAGTATGAAACAATGTCGTACTAATAAAAGGTCGTTTAAAACATGTTTTGTTTGTGGGAGTGCATTTCATTTGATTAAAGACTGTGATTTTTATGACAAACATTCTTCTGTACATCAAGCATTTCCTGCTCCTGGTCCACCAGGAGTTGTTTCATATTCTTCTAGAAGACTAAACCCAAGTGCTCAATCTTTTTCTTCTTCTAGAAGGACCTCTCCATTAGCTTCTGATCATTGGAGAAACATTGGATTAACATCAAATAGACCAACCAGTAACTATTTTCAGAATTTTAATCCAAATTATGCATATCATTTTGACCATGTGTATTTTGGATTAGGAAATTTAGGAACTGCTGTTAAGCCCTCAGCAGGTTGTTCTTGGTCAAACAATAACACCAATATGATGAATAGGCAACCAAAGAACAACGGTGGATCTCATCAATCTTCTTGGCTATCCTCTAAAGATCCACAAGGCAGGCTCAAACTTGAAAAGGTTTGGGTCCCCTTAAGACACTAACTTTTGCATCTTTGTTTTCTTGTTGTTGTAGGTTACTCCATACCAAGATCCTACTCTAGGAATTGTTGATAGTGGATGCTCTAGGAGCATGACAGGAAATAAAAGTCTTCTATCTAACTTTGTACCATTTCAAGGCGGAAAGGTCTATTTTGGAGGAGGTGAAGGCAGGATCACTGGCAAAGGAACGATTCAGACGCCTAATCTTAATGTTGAGTAGGTCTACTATGTGGAAGCACTTTAACACTTCAAATTGATATCTGTCTCTCAGATTTGTGACAAGAAGCAGTTTGTCCTCTTTACGGATACTGATGCATTAGTGTTATCCAAAGACTTTAAACTTCCGGATGACTCACAGGTTCTACTCAGAATCCCTAGAAGACACAACCTCTATAGTATCAAGTTGAATGAAGTCAACCCTACTGGTCAACTAGCATGTTTGGTTGCTAAATCCTCAGAAGATGAAGCCACTCAATGGCACAGAAGGATGGGACATGTGAGCTTCAAGACCATTCATAAACTAGCAAATATGAACCTGGTCTCTAGTTTACCTCCCAAGTTATTCAGAAATGATATCAATTGTCTTGCATGCAGCAAAGGCAAACAACATAAAGCATCCTTCAAGGCCATTACTGCTCTCAGCCTTATAACTGAACCATTGCAACTACTACACATGGATTTATTTGGTCCTACCTCTATTAGGAGCATTGACCACAAACAATTCTGTCTGGTGGTAACTGATGGGTATAGCAGGTTTACGTGGGTTTTCTTCATGGCTGCCAAGAGTGAGACCTACTTAATTCTCAAAGATTTTATTACCCTTATAGAGAATCAGTTGTCCAAGAAGGTTAAAGGTATTCGATGTGATAATGGAACCGAATTCAAAAATGCAGACCTCATAGCACTTTGTAATTCTAAAGGCATCAAAAGAGATTATAGTGCAGCAAGAACTCCTCAACAGAATGGCGTGGCAGAAAGAAAGAACATGACTCTAATAGAAGCTGTCAGAACAATGCTTGCCGATTCCAAACTTCCAACCATGTTCTGGACAGAAGCTGTTAATACTGCAAGTTATGTTTTGAATAGAGTTTCTATTACAAATCCTCACAAGAAGACTCCCTATGAGCTACTAACAGCCAAAGTACCAAATATTGCTCATTTGAAGCCATTTGGGTGTCCTGTCACCATTATAAATACTAGTGACTATTTGGGGAAATTTGATGGCAAGGCAGATGAAGGATACATTGTGGGATATTCAGCTCACTCTCGGGCTTATCGTGTCTACAATCTCTAAGCCAAGCGAGTAATTGAAACTATAAATCTCAGGTATTTTGAGGAGAAGTCAAACATCCAAGGCAAGGGTCCTGAATGGTATTTTGATCTTGATTATCTTAGTGATTCATTAGGATATTTTCATTTCAAAACTAACCATGATGCAGGTCCACAAGGGTTTGCAACTTCTAGTACAGGTGCTCGTTCTAGTCTTTCTGACTCAGATGACGAGGATGATATTTTTGTTGTTCCATCCTATTCCACCACAGTCTCTCTTACTCCTCCTAGTGATGCAACTCCATTGGATGTATTGGATTCACAAGTAGCTCTTGACACATTACTCAAACAACAAGAAGAAGCTACAACATCAGCTACTCAAGGTGGCTTTGAGTTTCCCTTGAATACAACTGCTGACACAGCTGCTCCTAGTACTCCAACTGTTACTCCTAGTGCTAGTTCAACACCTATTGGTAGTCCGGCTAGTGATTCTACTTCCCATACTAGATTCTCAAGTCCTTCTGACCTGGGGAACTATCAAAAGAAGTCTTCTACCAAGCTGGATGATATTCATAAGCAACCAATAGATGGCATTTTCAACTCTGCTTCATATGATGATGACTTTGTTGGGGATCTTAATAACTTGGCACCAGAAGTGGATGTAGCTTCTAATCCAGTGTTGCAGTCACACAAAGATCATCCTACTACTCAAATCATTGGAGATCCTGGTTCTACTGTCAAGACTCGTAGAATGCATAAGAAGGCCACGTCTGATCATCATGCTCTTGTGAGCTATATTGAGGACCAAAAGCGTAATAATCATACGGACTTTCAACATTGTTTGTTTGCTTGTTTTCTTTCACAGGTGGAACCTAGATCAGTCTCTCATGCTCTTGAGGATCAAAGTTGGGTGGAGGCTATGCAGGAGGAAATGCAGCAATTCTTGTTTCAGAATGTTTGGATCCTAGTTGACTTGCCGGATGGAAAGACAGCAATTGGTACCAAATGGATTCTCAAAAACAAGAAAGATGCACGGGGTATTGTGGTGAGAAATAAGGCGAGGTTGGTTGCACAGGGTCATACACAACTTGAAGGCATGGACTACACTGAAGTTTTTGCTCCTGTTGTTAGGATTGAGGCCATTCGTCTGTTTTTGGCTTTTGCTTCTTATGTGGGCTTTACAGTTTTTCAGATGGATGTCAAGAGTGCATTTCTCTATGGCAAGATTGGTGAGGAAGTTTATGTCACTCAACCTAAGGGGTTTGTAGATCCACTTCATCCCAAGAAAGTTTACAAGGTGGTCAAAGCTCTTTATGGACTTCATCAGGCTCCTAGAGCTTGGTATGAGCGTCTCTCAACTTTCTTGTTGAAACATGGCTATAGAAGAGGCACAATTGACAAAACACTATTTCTTAAGAGGAATACCAAGGACATTATCCTTGTTCAAGTGTATGTGGACGATATTATTTTTGGTTCTACTAAAAAGGAATGGTGTGATGAGTTTGAACAACTGATGAAGGGAGAATTTCAGATGAGTGCTATGGGAGAGCTTACATTTTTCCTTGGTCTTCAAGTCAAGCAACAGTCGGATGGAATCTTCATAAGTCAAGGTAAGTATGTTCATGAGATCCTTCAGAAGTTTGATATGGATCCTCTTAGACCAGCAACAACACCTTATGAAGTTGCTAAAGTCAAACTCAAGAATGAGCCAGATCCTCCGGTAAATGTTCACATGTACAGGTCTATGATTGGCTCACTCATGTATTTGAGCATCACGTCCGGATATTATGTTTGCGGTAAGTGCTTGTTCTATACATCAAGTGGCTCCAACGGTTTCTAACTTGAATGCAGTCAAGAAGATTTTCAAGTATATCAAGGCTCAACCCAAGCTAGGCTTGTGGTATCCTAGAGAATCACCTTTTGTTCTTGAAGCATATAGTGATAGTGATTATGCAGGTGATAATAATGACAGAAAATCTACTACTGGTGGTTGTCAGTTTTTTGGGTCGAAGACTTATTTCATGGCAATGCAAGAAACAGACGATAGTAGCTACTTCTTTAAAAAAAGCTGAATACGTAGCTGCTGCTAGTTGTTGTGGACAAGTTTTGTGGATCCAGAATCAGATGCTGGATTATGGGTTCAATTTTATGAACACCAAAATTTTCATTGACAACCAAAGCACTATCTGCATTGTGAAGAATCTTGTTTTTCATCAGGGGCAAGTGGTTACTTTGCATTAACTGCCTAATTTGAAAGGGCAACCCACATTATTAGGGGTCAATGAACAGTTACTAGACCATTATTTATGGTCAATTACCCCCCTTGACTCATTCATCACAATCATAACACACACACACGCTCCTACTCTCTCAAACCCTAACAAATCAACTTCCATCACTTCTAATCAACATCAATGGCTGCTTTGGTCTACCAACCTGCTCACAATAAGGTCGCTTATCTAGGAGATGGTCCTAAACGTGATGAATTCACAGACATTCTGGAGTTTATTGAGGCTTCTAACCTCAGGTATGTTTTTACTGTGTGCCCCATTGTTTATGATAGTGTGATTCGCCAGTTTTAGGATACTGCTACTCTTGTGGCTGTGTTTGGTCGTCCACGTGCTCCATGCTACCATTGATGGACGTTCTTATGTGGTTACTAAAGCTTCTATTAGGAGTTCCCTTCATCTTCAAGATGAAGGTGGTGTTGTTTCCATCCCTAATGCTGAGGTTTTGGAGGGGATGGCTGCTATTGGGTATAACTATGGGGGAAAGTTTATTTTCCAAAAGAATAGGTTTCCCCCCAGTGGAAGCTTCTAGTGCACTTTTTTATTCATTATTTAAGCCCCAAGTCTGGGAGTTGGGATGCTTTTCCCACTCCTTTGGCTACTGGTCTGATCTGCATAGCATAGGGTAGGGTGTTTAATTTCTCTCGGTATTTGTTTATGGGATGGTTAGCAATCTGTCTAGTGCCGGTTCTAAGAAGAAATTTTTAATGTATCCTAGGTTTTTACAACAGATACTTGTGTGTTTACCTCGTGATAGGGAGGAGTATGAGACCCCCAAGCTTACTGCTAAAGTTTACTACAATATGGCTCATGGGTTTAGAGGGGATTGGAGGCCCCTTACTGATGCAATGTTGGGCCTTGCCCAGGGTCCTCCTGATGTTGTTCCTCTGGCTGTCCAAGCCGAGGAGGAACCTCCATTAGGTAATGACCCAATGGAGGAGGAGCATCCTGCTGGTGGTGCACCTAATGTGGTTGTGGAAGAGCCGGTTGAGGAAGTGGTGGTTGAAAGGTCATCCACTTCCAAGGCTGCCCCCTCTTCGATGCCACATTCGTCTCCATTTGTGGATACCCCCTCCTAGTCTTGTCCCTCACTCTTCTGATAAGCCATCTGGTTCTCGTGCTCATAATGATGACCCCTTTATTGCTTCTGGTTCCAATGAAGCCTTCCCAGACCCAAGTCCTCTTGGTGGGAAAGCGGAGGAGCCTACTACACTTACTTCTTTGCTTGATCTCATGCACAGGTACCATGAAAGGATTCTTTCTTTGGAGGCAGATTTGAACCAACATCGTAAGCTTACCAGGGAATTTGTTCTTCCCATGGCTGACCGGATTAAAGCTTTGGAGACACAGCAGAGGAGAAGGAAGAAGCATGTGGTTCAGTCTGATTCTTATGAGGAGGTTGAAGATCTTGTGGAGGATGGCTTGAACTTGTTGGCAAAGGCTGCGTTTGCTGATAAGTCATATGATGATCTGCCAATTCCTCCTACGTCATCAAGCATCCCTCGTACTGCTGCTACCCCTACATCAAAGGAAGATGTTGCTGGTACTACTGCTGGTCCAACTGCTGGACCGTCTCATGATCCAAAGGGGAAAGCCCCTATGAATGCTGCTCCCTCACCCCCTCGCAAGCGTACTCGCAGACAACTTGAGGAGGATATGTTGGGTGAGGAGGCTGCGTAAAGAATGCAAGCGGAAATTGACTAAGCTGCAAGGGCTGAGGAGGAGGCTCTTCAGAAGCAAAGACGTAAACAGTTTCAGCATGATGCTATGCATTGGGATGATAGCGATTGGATGCGGGTGCTCACTATTCTTACCTCGGATTATTCGCAGTTTACTGATCTCTTGGGTTCTGATGTGAATGAGCAGAATTGTATTCCTCGAGCTATGGTGTTAATGCGTAAGCAACAATTATCGCTTGCTGCTCAACTGCGTGAAAAGCGTAAGAACAGGCCTTTGACGGGAACCGAGGAGAAAAGGTTAATGCAGAGGTATGCCAAGTATCAGTCGGTTGCTCATTTTACTGTTGTTTGGACATGGGAACGAGTTCGGGCTTTGTCTTTTGATGAGCTTAAGGCTTTATATGAACGAATGATCAAGCGTCAGAGCACACCGGTTCCGGAGCGTTTCATCTATCGTCCTCCTCCACGAGTGGTTCCTACTTCTCAAACTGCTGTTGCTCCTAGTTCTTCATCTGATGTTCCTCTTGGTTCTACTGGTATTCCATCTGTTGTTAATGTCTCTACTGTTGGTACCACCTCTACACCTTTGGTTGCTCCTCCTGGTTCATCTTCGGGTCCTACCACCACCACCACCTATGCTACCACTACCACCACCACTGCTACTCCTGCTATGGCACAACCCTCACCACCCGTGACTGGCTCTCACTCTACTCCTTCTTCTAGTGCAGCTACCGTTGATCCTTTGATTGGACAAGGTATTGATTCTACTTCTGTTGATCCTATTCCTGCTGCGAAGGTAAAGGTTGAACCCTCGTCTGGTGCTCCCATTCCTCGTCGTTCCATCCGCAAGCAGTTGGCTAGACGTGTTAGACGTGGCAAGTCTGTTCCTTATGAGAAGCGTGCTCCCGAAAATCTTATTGATGCAGCTTCTGATAGTGACTCAGAATTGCCAATGGGTACGGGGTTTATTACAGCTTGGACGGTTAAGCCATCCACCACTATTCCTGGCACTTTCTCCCATAGGATTTCCATTAGTGATGGCTATGTTCGTTATGCTTCGGGTTTGCAAGGTGTGTTGACTTGGGTAGATCGTAGGGATCTTATGTCTTTGTATGGGTTTGTTGATGCTGGTATGCCTACTCATCCTAGTGAGGTGCCCTCCTGGCCTGGTCTGACAATGTGGGCTGATTTGAAGATGATGCTTGGTTCCCCTCCACATGCTCCACTTTCTGGTGTCTGGAAGGACCAGCCAACTTGGGTTATCAAGAGATGGAAGTTATATGCTGGATGTGGTGTGCATGTTTTGGAGTTGGAGTCTGGTGCAATGGTGTTCATGCTTACGGATCTGGACTATCCGTTGACTATTGCTTCGATGGAGGCCATGCTTGCTTGTCACTTGCAGATTTCCAATGCCCCTTCCGGGAATGAGACTTCTATGGCGACTACACTGGTGGAAGGGATACAAGCTCGGTTGCAAGCTGAGAAGGTGGATGTGTCTGGTATGTGATGAGTTGGTTTGTAGTTTTTTATGTTTTGTGTTTTATGTTCATCTGTTAATACTATAATTCTTTTCACCAATATGTACAGTGATTGGTGACTTCCATTTGTTATAGTTAAAAAAATAATAAAAAAATAAATAATACTTTTTATATAATATCTGCTTGTACTTTAAACAACTCATGGATTTTACACTTGTGAATAATATACCATCTGCTTATACTGTTTCAAAACATTGGGTTCCTGTTGCTGATTCACACTTGTGCTGGTTTGCTGTTTCATCTGGTGTTGGACTTGGTCCACACAACAAATGGTCCTCAACTCACCATGTCTCACAGACAAGAAAGAGTTGATTCACCTTGAGGGTACGGCTCCTGGTGTGATTCTCAAATCCGTTGATGGTTGCCAGGTTACCCACAACTGGATGGTTTTCACTTGCCATGGTCCTAGACTGAAAAGTGGCTAATCCAAGGGGGTACGACTCTTGGTAAAGATTTTATCAAATCCGTTGATAGCTATAATAGCTTGCTCAAAGCTATTGGGTTTTCAACTCACTGATGCTTCATTGCTAAGAGTTGGCGAGTCCAGAAGGGTACGGCTTCTGGTAAAGACATATCAAATCCATTAACGGCTGTGATGGTTTGCCTAAAATCATCAGGGTACCCCCACTCACCATTGATTCATGTTCTAAGAGTTGGGCTGGGTTCTGGTCTCCTAGGGTGATGCTTATTCCACCAGAAAGACTGGCTAGCCCAAGAGCGAGCAGCTACTTGGTAAAGGCTCATCACATTTGCTCATGTTGTTGTGAAGATTCAACACGATGCTGATTTGTTTGAAGCTTTGGAGAAGCTTCTAGTGTTCCTTGTTGCAGCGGTTCTTATGTTCCTTATATTGTTGATGCTGCTGTTTCTTTTGCTGTTTCAATCCTCAAGCTTTATTGCACGTTTTACCAGGAAACTTGAACTCAACAGGTCAAATTCAAGTTTAGGGGAGGATTGTTAGGACCATTGGAATAGTTATTTGTAATAGGTAGACTAGGAGGTATGTAGTTCCTCCTGGTCATAGTAGTAGTAGGAGCAAGTCGTGCTCCTGGTCTTAGTTAAAGTCAAACTTTATTATTTAGTTATTATTCCGTTAGGATATGCATGAGATATGTTAGGAATGGATATACATATCATTTTTACACGTTTTGGTTAATGATGTATTAGGGTTTTCTTGTAGTATAAAAGGAACCTTAGGTAGAAGGGTTTTAGACACCTTCATCAAACATAATTCTAGTTATCATTAATATTAGAAATCCTTAGAAAAGGATCAAGTCATTATAGTATTCTGTTCTTCTTTACAGTATTTGTATTCCACACTTATATTGTGTATAGAGTCTCTCTGTGAATAGACTTGTGATTACAGAAGTCGTTCACCGTTCCTGACAGGCTGCAAGATCCACATCTAATGGATCCAACAATCACCTCCGTAGCAAACCCCTAAAAGTGATTGATTTTCTACTTGTTTTGTTCAAGATCTCTTGTTTGCTTCTCATAATCATCTATAATCATGTTTTATGTAGAACTCACCTCTTGGAAACTGATTTTAATCGAATCAGTCACCTGACATTCGAGACCATTTGTATCGAATCAGTCACCGAAAACCGAACCGACTATTTTCGGTTTTTATATTTACTTCGGTTTTGTCCAGTTCGGTTCGGTTACGGGTTAAAAACATGGAAAATACGCATAACTATATATTCGGTTCGGTTTTTATCAGTTCGGTTTTGCTAGGTATAATTCGGTTCGATTTTCAGTTTGAGGTTTTCCTAAAATCGGTTTTTGGTTCAGTACGGATTTATTTAGTTCGGTTTTGAACCGATGCTCGATTTACCATTCAGTTTGAGATTTTCCCAAAATCGGTTTTTGGTACAGCGGTTTTATTTGGTTCGGTTTTTAACCGATGCTCGATTTACCCATACAAAGCAATTTACGCGAAAGATTCTCTTTAACAGAATATATTAATTTCTTATGACGAGCCCGTAAAAGAGTTGTGAATACCACCGCTATCCAAACATCAGATGCAGGATATCTCACGCGCAGACTTGTTTAAGTATTGTGAGTTTATGTATTTCACTTAAAAGACTTGATGTAGGGAGGCCTTGGGTAAAAAGTAATAGTACTATGTGAATGTCGAAAAGAATGTTCTCAGTCAAGAAAAATATATTTTCTCATTTAGCTATTTTTCAAAGAACAAAGAAAAACTCAAATAATCTGTAAAAAGACATTCTTCCACTCTCAGTGATTGTGGCCACGTCATTACAACCCCAAACACCGCCGTAAACCACCAGAACCACCGCTTCCGGTGGTAGCTTCGACGAACAGCTAAAACTGACATCCAATTAGCAATAGCTCTCCTTCGGTGGAAACTAGTAAACATCCAATTCAGATGCTATCAAATGGAAACGAAATGTATACAATTAAATCAATTAAATTCATTAACTAATTTTTTATCAATTAAGTTATTCATTTTGTGATATAATCAGGCGAAAGAGCGTAAAATACTAGAGATTATTAGACTTAAACCACGATCTCATTCACTTTGAAGGTATAAATATATATCATTGTATTTCTATTTGAGTGTTTGTTTTATATATCATCTATCAAAAAAGCTGCTAACCGCTCTTAAATGTTAAGTGATAAAAATTCTAATGCTACAACTACCTTAGCAAACTCTTATAAAACAAACTTTGATGTACTCGAGCTTTCTACTGTGTTTTAGCAACTAATCGACCTCTATGTGATTTGAACTTCTATGTATAACACAATTGTTCAAATACTTTAAACCGAGTTTACACCAAAGACTTTTGACTGAGTTGACTGATTTTGACCCATTTTTGGTCGGATTCAGTTCAACTCGCCTCGCTGACCTTGTAGCAAGTAACTAGTATCCGAGTTTTACAACAACTGGCTGTAGCTAAGTTAATGTGATTGTGGTTGTTGAATTTGTTATGCAGATGGAATGCATAATGACTTAGTGAGATGTTGACAGGAGGTGCTTTGTGTAAATGCTATTTTTTTATAACTTAGGGGAATTGAGACCTAATGATGACATATCAGGAGGAGGTGGTTGTAGATTTACAGATGTCTTACGCCTCGATTCCTCAGACAAGGTTTTGTATATTTCTAAAATGTTATTGGTAAATACTGTGTGTCTGTATTATACTGGAAATTTTATGTAAGATATTTTCGTGAGTTAGTGAGACTGAAGGAAAGAAGGAAAAGGAGAAGTGAAGGTTCAAGTCGACGATTGTATTTGTCTGGTATGGATAAGTACGAGTGTTTATATTACTAGAATTCTATATGCTAATGAATTTACAGATATGTTATAAGTAATGGTTATTTATATTTGTGTACTGATTGTTTGGTAGAGAATATCAATGACGTGACTGGGCATCAGTTCATTTACTCGTGGACTTATGTGATACTATATCTAATGTAAGAGTTTGTCTGACATTATAGAGTTTGTTTGGCTTTAGACCCATTAGCCTTATTGGGTGTCAATACAAGGTTATTGCTAAAGTGCTTGCAAATCGACTTCTCCAAGTGGTCAACTCGGTCGTTAGTGAAGTGCAATCTGCATATATAAAAGGAAGACAAATAATTGATGGCCCTCTCATGGTTAATGAGATCATCAATTGGGCGTCTAAAAAGAATAAACGTCTCTTTCTTTTTAAAGTCGACTTTGAAAAGGCTTTTGATTCTCTTCATTGGAGATTTCTTGATCACACCATGGATCAAATGGGTTTTAGTCTCAAATGGAGAAATTGGATCAAAGGGTGCTTAAACGAACTGGTTGGCGTCCTCCTTATATTGTCAAGCGTCATCACTCCCATGTATCTATTTAGGACTTCCCATTGGTGCAAACATGAAGAAAGTGTGCAATTGGAAGCCTATAATGGATAAATTTCTTAACCGACTCTCACTACAACAAAACAAGTGTTTAGGGTCGCCCTTTGTAACAACCCAAAACCGTGGTCATTATTTAATTATATTTTTATGTATATTTTTGAAATTTTTGACGAGGTTGATTTTCATGACGATAGGTAATTTGATTTGGATGATGATTGAAATTTTATTTTTACGTTTTGACGAGTTGCGAGGATTATTAGTGATGACGATATCGACGGATGCCCGAGAAATTTTACATTTTATTTTAAACATGTCGATGTTTAATATTTTGACGTTTTTATTTTAATATCATATTAAGTCGTGCCGGGACTATATAATATCATATTTTGTGTGCGTTTTAAGTTTTGAGAAGCATTTTTTATGAAACCCGAGACCCGTAAAAATTTTCAAAAGTGACTAATAGTCATTTCCCGCTTTTTAACAAAGTATTTGCACTTTGGTCCAAAAGAATCACAATTGGCAAAAACTACACTAAACTTTTCCCATATAAAATGGAAAATTCTTCCACTAAAAACACACAAACACAACACATGCAAAAATTTTCTCTCCCCTCTCTCCCTCCTCTCTTTTCCGTCACACCCCAAGCACACAAACAGCCCAAAATATTCAAATTTGAGTTTGAATCCATCAAAACTAATCAAAGACCCATTCCTAGTTTTTGATTCTCTACACATTGGTATGAAATGTAGCCACATGCATGAACATTTTTATAAAACCCATTTTTGGATGAAATTCTTGCTTTTTGATCTTAAATTCTTGTTATATGTAGGTGTTTATGTTCATATGTATATGTTTTATTGATTGCATGTTATTATTTTTGAGTTTGGTTTTTATGATTTGATCATCTAGGATGATTTAAGGTGTTATGATATGAACTAGTAGTGTAAGAATGATTATAGTGGTAAAAATGGGGTTAAAATGTGGTGAAAAATTAGTTTTGAGTGATTTTTAAACATGTATTTATAGCAGATTATTAAAAGTAATTTTCTGAAAATATGAGTTTGAGTTTGAGATGAACTAATTAGATATTATTGTAGAGGATGTTTTTACCTTCGTTTTGGTATAAGGTAGGACTTGTAGCTCCAAACGAGCGAAAAGTTACGTTAGTTTGATTATTTCGTGTACCGGGAGACGAGTACCAACACAATATATAATTGTTGTCGATATTTGGATCGAATCTCGGGGACTATAAAATGGATTTTTGAAATGTGTCAAGGACTGATTTTTAAGGTTAAGTATGAGGATGTCGAGTTATTTTCAAAGTTAAGTGTCGGTTTCATAAACGGAGAAAAATAAATGTGTAAAAAGACTATAAGTCTTGTTGACGTAAAACTGTCCGGTTTTTGTAGTTCAAAGATGTGTCGGGCATGGAACTTTAAATGTAAAATCTTTTGATGATTTTTTAACAGGGCTTTCTATATATAGTAATTGAAGTTACTGATCAGTATCATAAAAATTTGACGTGTTTAAGTGGGGTAAATGAGCTTGTACATTTGGTGTGTACCGGCAGATTTTTATCGAAGGAGTCAACTAATAGTAAAAATATAAAATGAAATAAAAAGGGCACTTGTATTATTTTTATTTTGGATTGATTTTAATTTTATGATTTTGAGTTTGATATTACTAAGTATGGATTTTATTCGAGTTATTATTGATGAACGCGCCTTATTTGATAGGTTGCGGTTTTTGTGTTTACCGGGCATCAACTATCGTCGAAGATCGTCATACTACTTCAGGTGAGTCTATAGCCTCGCTTTCTACTTGTTTTAATGATTTTAAAACCCGCGAGGGGGATACATGCTATTTGAAGTAAAATGAACACATGTCATAAGTAATTGTTGGACCCGATGTTGCCTTTGATGAAATGAATTGTGTAAGTACCTAATTGCATAAGACCCTAAATTCATGAGCCGTTAACTATCTTCTGACTTGATGTTGCGAGTTGAGAATAGCCGCTTATTATAATACTAGTACTATTGGGCTGACAACTCTATCTGAGACCAGGGCTTTACGCTGAGTAACCCGCTGGGAAGGATAATTTTACGTGAATGAGAATTGGTATTCTTGCAATTAATACCCTAGTAGGGGCACTGGTAATTTTTCTAGTCATGCTGGCATTTGGCGTGGGTGACTAAGTTAAGGGGTCGGTGTCATGAGCTTAATACAATTCAATAGCTTTTGCTATATTATATATTATACCTGATTGATAGATTGTATGGCCACAATTCTATTAACAATTGTGAATGATTTTTTTGATGTGTTCAATTATGTTTTGTAAAACCTATAGACTTGCTCAACCTTTGTGTTGATGATTTTAAGCATGTGTTTCAGGTATTTGAAGTTGTTGATTTGCGGAGCTTGCTGGAGAAGGATTGCGAAATTGCTTTTGTAGTAATTTGGTCTAAAACGGATTTCTTTCCCTATTTGTCATAAACATATAGTAAATGGTTGATAGATGTGAAAACACCCATCCTTTTACCACTTAATTCTGGCTAAAACGAGATCAAAACACGTATTTAATATCATTTATTTGGAATTATGCGTGGTTTTTGTGTTTATTGTGTTTTTAGAGTCAACCGGATGAATATTGAAGAAAACATGGGATCGCACGGGTTTTATCAAGGAAAAAGACTCAAGACGAAGTCTATTGTCCAAGAGATGCAAAAGATTTGAAGTCATTGTGCCTATTTGAAGATTTATCGAAGAATAGAGCCAAAGATGGAGGATTTATATATGTCGAAGAACTCGAGTCTATTAAACAAAAGATTATAAGACGAGTTGGAATTATTCACCGACACTTCTCAAATCCAAGTCGAAAACGTTTATTTAAAGAAGCGTAAAGACTAAAGAAGAAAGAAGAAAAAGAAGCCCAAACCAAAGCCCAATCACAAGCCCACCACCACAAGACTTGCCTATAAATAGGACTTTACTTCACAAAAATTGAACACTTAGTTTTTTAGGTAGTTGGTAGTTTTTCATACTCTCTCTAGTTTTAGAGAGAGAAAGTTCTAAACTTTCTCTCACTAGTTTTCATCTTTTTCTTTCAAGATCAAACATTTGTATTATTTTCATTAATCAAGTTCAAGTTTTTAGCTTTTAATCTTTAATCTCATCCTTCCTTTCTTTGATTTTTATTGATTTTGGTACAAATCTCGTATGATCCGTGTTGTTCATCAATGATTTTGTGCTTAAAAAGTTAATCTTTTTATGTTTCCTTAAGTTTCTACACAAATAAGCTTTGAGATCCTTGTGCTTATTGGCTTATTTGTTGATTTAGCTTATTTACTTTTTAAAGTTTTTATAAAAAGTTCATCTTTTTATCATTTGATTTATGTTTTTGCTTATTTGAAGCTTAGACAAAGTTGTTTTTAGTGCTTATTTGATCAGCTTAATATTGGATTCGAGCTTGTTGGTGATTGGCTTATTCTATAGCTTATTCCCTAGCTTAAAATTCGGATCAACATCATTTTCGGAAAGGGTGAAACCCTTTTCTGACCTTGTATTCCGACCAAGCACACAACCGTCATTCCGATCGTGTGATCGGAAAAGGGTTTAGTTTTTTCGATTGTAGCCTTTGCCAATATTCCGATCTGATTCAATCTTGGCTTATTCCGATTGATATGCTTTTAGAGTATTCCGATTGCTTCTTTTACCCTCATTCCGATTTGATTGGTTTTAGATTATTCCGATTTGGTATCTTTTGTTATTCCGATCAGGCTTTCCGATAGCAGCATTCCGATAAGGGGTTTGATTAACATTCCGATTGTGACTAGTTAGTGGCATTCCGATTTGCCTCCTTTCATTTATTCCGATTACATCCGTTTCCCATATTCCGATCAGTAGATCGGAATATACTCCGATCTTACTTCCTTTTAGTAATTTTCGACTAAGTTCACGTTTTTAAAAAGTTTTCCAAGTGTTAGTTTTTATTGAGTGTTCATTTATTTTTCTCAATTCGTCTTTAAGTTTTCAAGCATTTATTATTAAACTCGTCTAATCTTTTAAAGTTTTAAGTTTACTCTTCGACACTTAATTACTTGTTATTAGTTTAAAATAGATAAACAAACCATCACCTTTTTATTAACCAAGAACAAATCATTCCACTTAGAGCCGAGATCAATTCGAGAGGATACCGAGAACAATTGAACCCATAGTAAATCAGTGTATCAAATGGCGCCGCTGCCGGCTCTTCTCGTTAAGATCAACAGTTTTTTGTGAGAACTTGGATTTTGGGACCCGTTCCCCGTGAACGTTACTTTTTCATAAAAATTTCCAAAAAACCCTAAAAAAATATAAAATTTTCAAAAATCCTAAAAATTAAAAAACATAAAAACCAAAAATATTTTTGCTTTGTTTTTGCCGTGTTAGTTCTTTTGCAGGTGTATGTGCACTCGATCAACGTCTTATCAAGACCCCGAGCCTCTCGATAACTTAGACATGGCCGGTGTACAAAACAACAACAATAACCCACCTCAAAACAATAATAATAACAATAACAACCCACCTTTCAACAACATGAATAATAACAACAACAATGAGACTCTACCGGATAATCGCCCGATGATTGAACTGCTGCAAGCCCATGTAGATGGCAACACTGATCCAATTGTTATACCCGCGTTTGCAGTCAACAACTTTGAGCTCAAATCCGGCTTTATCCAGATGGTCTCTGCTCAACCATTCTTGGGGCGTACCATTGATGATCCACATGACCACATCTAGAGATTCTTGCAACTCACCAATACGGTCAAATTCAATGGTGTTCCACAAGAGGTAATCCGTTTACAACTTTTTCCCTTTTCTTTAGAGGGACAAGCCCGGCATTGGCTTGCTAAGGAACCGCCACAGAGTATTCTTTCGTGGACGGATTTGGAGACCAAGTTTATCAATTACTTTTTCCCACCCTCTCGTACTACCGCTTTGCGGAATGAAATCATTAATTTTGAACAAAAGTACGATGAGTCGTTTAGTGAATCTTGGGATCGTTTTAAAGATCTTTTAAGAAAATGCCCACAACATGGTTTTACCAAAGTGCACCAAATTAACACTTTTTATAATGGTTTAAGCATGAATGACCAAGATTCACTAAACAGTGCCTCGGGGGGGTAATCTTTTGGCTAAGACTTCCAATGCTGCTTGGGATATCATTGAGAATAAGTCACGTGTGCAAACCAAGAGTGTGCGGACCAATGTCGCTAGTGCTAGTACTAGTGACAAGCGAATTGACAAAATCACTGCGCTTCTTGAAACGCTTGCTACCCAAACCACCAGCAACACTAACAACATCAACGCTAAAAACGCTCAAGTCAATGCTGTTAGCCAACCATGTGAAATCTGCGGGGGTCCTCATTCTTACACCACTTGTACTGCCACCCAATACCACCCTTCTGAGAACGTGAATGCAGCATACGGTACCTATCCTCAACCTGCTTATCAAGCTCGACCTCAAGGTGACCGCAACTTGCTTAGCTACCGCTCCAACAACTATCTCTCACCACCTGGTTCTACTCCTAACAACCCAAACCAACAACAAAACCTCAACCGCCCTCCTCAACAACAACAACAATCTCGTGGACCATACATACCACCTCACAAACAACAAAATCCACCTCAAAGAAACAACCAAGTTTACCAGCAACCTGCTTATCAACCACCCGCATACAACGCTCCTCCCAACCAACCCACCGCTTTACACCAATAAGTGGAAACCTACATGAGGACTAACGATGTGATCGTGGAAAATCTTCAACAAGAAGTGCGCAACTTGAAAGCAGACCTGATGAAACAAGGGAACGATCTGAGAGCTAATATGAGAAACACTATGGATAGTCAAACGAATGACTTAAGGAACATGATGGCTAGTTTCTTCCACGGTAATCAACCCTCTTCTTCGGGTACTCTTCCGAGTAACACCGTTGCGAATCCAAGAGGGGAGATGAAAGCAATCACCACTCGCAGTGGCAAAGGTACCAAGGAACCCGAGCTTCCTATACCTCCACCGGTGATTGTGACTAAGGAGAACGAGTCACCTGCTCCTATTCCCCAACCTTCGACTTCCCCAATTTCTCCACCTCTTACTTATACCCCTCCTCCACCCAAGGATGTGAGTGATCCTTCGATCCCAAAGCCTTCCTCTTCTTCTGATATACCTTATCCCTCAAGGTTGAGGAAAGAGAAGCTTAAAAGCAAGGACGATATTCAGGTTTCGAACTTTCTCAAAATGTTTAAACAGTTGAAATTCAACATCTCCTTCGCTGAGGCTCTCGCTCACATGCCTAAGTACGCAAAAATGTTTAAAGATCTTCTGAGTGACAAGGAAAAGCTTCTTGATATTGGCAACACCCAACTTAATGAGAATTGCTCTGCAGTGCTCTTAAGGAAATTGCCAACCAAGCTTGGTGATCCGGGTCGTTTCTTAATCCCTTGCAATTTCCTGGGAGTAGAGAATTGCATGACCCTAGCCGATCTAGGTGCCAGTATCAACTTAATGCCTTTAAGCGTTTGGAAGCAATTATCTCTCCCTGAGCTAGTCCCCACCAAAATGACTTTGGAATTAGCTAACCGTACGGTTTCTTATCCAGTGGGGATAGCCGAAGACGTCTTTGTAGGAGTCGACAAATTCACTTTTCCTGCCGATTTCGTTGTCGTCGACTATGAGATGGACCCTCGTGTGCCATTAATTGTTGGTCGTCCATTCCTGAGGACCGGTCGCACTCTCATCGATGTTGAAGCCGGTGAGCTTATCATGAGAGTGGGTGACGATAAAATCGTCTTCAACATGGGAAAGTTGTCTAAACAACCTTATTCCAACGAGAGCGTTAATTGTATTGACCTTCTTGATGAGGCTTGTGAAGAACACTTCCAAAATGCTTGCAAAAGTATTCCTACTTCTCTTCCCAATGTTGAGACCGTTTCCTCTATTGATTTATCACTGTCTCTATTTGGAGAAAGTGATTTCTTTTGGAAAGATCTTGAAGCCACCATGGGAGATGTGAACTTAGCTAATGATGGTTCTCCCGCCGATGGGGATGAAGACATGCAATTCTTTGAAAACCTTCTCAACGAAGACAATCTTTCTCCACCATCTCCCACGGTTATTGCTATCGATACTCCGACTTTGAAAACGCCTCCCATCGAAAATCCTCCGGATTTAGAACTTAAGGAGTTTCCGCCTCATCTCGAGTACGCGTTCCTTGAAGAAGAGAATAAGTCGCCCGTCATTATCGCAAAGGACTTGAAAGATGAAGAGAAAACTCGCCTCATCGCCGTGCTTAAAGATCATAAGAAGGCAATTTCTTGGAAAATTTTCGACATCCGCGGAATTGATCCGAACTTTTGTACTCACAAGATTCTCATGGAAGATGACTTTAAACCCGCAATCCAGAGCCAAAGAAGGGTTAATCCTCGAATTCATGACGTCATCAAACAAGAGGTTATCAAACTTCTAGATGCCGGCTTGATCTACCCTATTTCGGATTCACCGTGGGTAAGTCCCGTCCATTGTGTGCCCAAGAAGGGCGGACTAACCGTTGTTTCCAATGAACACAACGAGTTGATTCCCACTCGTCTCGTTACTGGGTGGAGAGTTTGTATTGATTATCGCAAGCTCAATGATGCCACGAGAAAAGATCACTTTCCTCTTCTCTTCATGGATCAAATGCTCGAGCGTCTTGCGGGTAATGACTATTACTGCTTTTTAGACGGTTTCTCCGGGTATTTTCAAATTCCCATCGATCCCAAGGACCAAGAAAAAACCACATTCACTTGTCCGAACATTCGCTTACAAACGCATGCCTTTTGGTTTATGTAATGCTCCTGGGACATTCCAAAGGTGTATGATGGCTATCTTCCATGACATGGTGGAAGACACTATGGAAGTATTCATGGATGATTTCTCGGTTTATGGCGATTCATTCTCTGCTTGCCTTGCCAATTTAGAACGTATGCTTAAGCGGTGTGAAGACACTCGCCTTGTTCTTAATTGGGAAAAATGCTATTTCATGGTAAAAGAAGGCATCGTGCCAGGACACAAAATTTCCAAAGCCGGTCTCGAAGTAGACCGTGCTAAAGTCGATGTTATTGCTAAGTTGCCTCCACCTTCAACCGTAAAAGGTGTGAGAAGTTTTCTGGGTCATACGGGCTTCTACCGTCGATTCATCAAAGATTTTTCTCAAATCGCTCGCCCGATGACCCACCTCTTGGAAAAAGATACTCCTTTTATCTTTTCCAACAAATGTCTTGAAGCCTTCAACACACTTAAGGATAAGCTAACTAAGGCACCTGTCTTGGTTACCCCTAATTGGGAGCTTCCCTTTGAGTTGATGTGCGATGCTAGTGACTATGCTATTGGAGCGGTTCTAGGAAAAAGAGTGAACAAACACTTCCAACCGATCCATTACGCTAGCAAGACAATGACTGGGGCTCAATTGCATTATACGACAACCGAAAAAGAGCTTTTAGCTGTTGTCTATGCCTTTGAAAAGTTCCGCCCCTATCTTGTCCTTTCCACCACAATCGTTTACACCGATCACTCCGCGCTGAAGTACTTGTTGACAAAGCAAGATTCTAAACCAAGACTTCTTCGCTGGGTTTTGCTTCTCCAAGAATTTAAAATCGAAATTCGCGATAAAAAAGGAGCTGAAAACCTAGCCGCGGACCATCTCAGTAGACTTGAGGATCCTTACCAGGGGGATCATCCGAACAAAGAAATCAATGATTCTTTTCCCCTAGAGACCTTAATGTCTATCAACTCGACTGCTGATGAAACCCCGTGGTTTACGGACATTGCAAACTACTTGGCGGGTGGAATTCTTGTTGACGGGTTAACATCCCAGAAAAAGAAGAAGTTCTTTAACGACATTAAGACTTAATTTTGGGATGACCCGTATCTTTTCAAACAATGTGCTGACTTGATTATTCGTCGATGTGTTGATGGACCGACAGCTTTAGAAATCCTTGACGCTTGCCACAAAGGACCCACCGGTGGTCACTTTGGTCCCAACTACACCGCCAAAAAAGTGTTTGACTCGGGATTTTATTGGCCCACCATCTATCGTGATGCTCACGAGATGGTTAAACGTTGTGATGCCTGCCAAAAACAAGGCACGATCACACATAAAGATGAGATGCCTCAAAATTTCATACAAGAATGTGAAATCTTTGATGTTTGGGGTATCGACTTTATGGGGCCATTCCCTTCTTCTAAAAGAAACAAATACATCCTTGTAGTCGTTGACTACGTTTCAAAGTGGGTTGAAGCCAAAGCTTTACCTACTAATGATGCAAGGGTGGTTTGTAACTTTTTGAAATCGCTGTTCGCTAGATTCGGCGTTCCTCGTGCTATCATCAGTGACCGCGGGACTCATTTTTGTAACGATCAATTTGCAAGAGTCATGGCTAAGTATGGTGTCAATCACCGTCTTTCCACCGCCTATCATCCCCAAACCAATGGGCAGGCCGAGATATCCAACCGTGGATTGAAGCGAATTTTGGAGCGTACTTTGGGAGAGCATCGTGCCGCGTGGGCCGATAAGTTAGATGATGCTCTGTGGGCTTTCCGTACTGCTTATAAGACCCTGATCGGTTGTACACCTTATCGTCTTGTGTACGGGAAAGCATGCCACCTTCCCATCGAGCTGGAACATAAGGCGCACTGGGCCTTGAAGTGGGCTAACTTCGACATCAACAAAGCCGGTGATCATCGCAAGATTCAACTCAACGAGCTCAACGAACTGAGGAATGAAGCTTATGAGAACTCGCTGATCTACAAGGAGAAGACGAAGATCCTTCATGACGCAAAAATCAAGAACCGATAGTTCCACGTTGGTGATCAAGTCTTACTTTTTAACTCTCGGTTGAAGATCTTCTCTGGCAAGTTGAAGAGCCGCTGGTCGGGTCCATTCACCGTCGCCAAAGTCTTTCCATATGGGACCATTGAGCTTTCTCAGCCAAATGGGCCCAATTTCAAAGTGAATGGCCAGCGCCTGAAGTTGTACTTTGGTGAGGACATCTCTCAGGAGATGATTTCATCCCTCACCACGTTCCCCATGAACTAATTTTGGGTCGAGTCAGGCTCGTGACTCGGTTATCAAAAACAAGTGCTCCTCGGGAGGCAACCCGAGTATCTATCCTTTTATGTTTTAACCTCCTAAGTGTAGGGGGACCTATATAGGTGTTTATTTTTGTGTGGTGATGTGATTACAGGGATAAGTGCACTCTTGGAATCTCTGAAGAACCGTGCTCCCGTGCTATCCGAAATCCGGTTCTATCTCTCAACTATCGTGATTCAATTTTCTTCATACTCACATTTGAAATTAATCACTTTAGTCGTCTCTTTCTTAACTTGAGTTAACCAACGTGCACAATGTCATAAGTGTAGGGGAAACTTTTCCCACATGCTTAAACATTGAGGACAATATTTATCTTAAGTGTAGGGGGGACTTCTATCGAAGTTTTAAGTGGACTTTTCCATGAAAATGCCTTCACTTAACCGATAAATCATCTTTTTCAACATTTTTCAAATTTTTAATTAACTTTGGCCATGTAGTCGTAATTTTTAAATTTTTATCGTTGCTTTCATATGTATATATATCCCGCAATAAAAAAAAAATAAAAAAAATTTAATAAAGTGGTGTAGCTAGTTTAGAAGTCTTTGACATATTAGGCCCGTTGCGATTATTTTGACTCAACCCGAATAGACTTATCTAAGTTTATTCTAGCTAGTATCCTTAACCATGTAGACCTTAATTGGTTTATTAGGCTAAGCATCCACGAGTCTCATTACTTGAGATTTTAAATTGTGGAGAACGAGAAATGATAGAGTCGATTATAATTCGGTATTCTTGCGCAAGCTCACTTGGTGTAACTATTTGCCTATTCTCCCATCACTTGCTAATAATTTATCTGCAATAAGTAAGGTCGTACGATTTGAAAAGTTACTTAGCTTCTAGCCCAAGATCGTTTAAAAGTTGCTCGGTAATGATAAGAGTTCATAGCCAAGGCATAACTTATGAAGCGGGGCGCGAAGATTGGCGAGTCCGAAAAGGCCCTAACAAGGCATGAGGATTCCATTTTATTGCTGAAGATCCAAAGTGATGTGAAAAGCATTATTCCCAAAATCAATATGAAGGATCAAGACTTACGACGAAAAGCAATCAACTCCCATAAAGATCATGGAGAAGTCTATCCGAAAAGACCCTAACAAGGTATGAGGATAAATAGATCCAAGTCCGAAAAGGAGGCGGATCATTGTATCTCGAAATCCCAATTAGAGATTGAAGAAATAATCATGAAGTCGTGGTCAACAAAGTTGGAGTACCCCTCAAAAGTCTCCAAGTGAAGAAACTCTATTACGATGAGAAGACCATTATCTCAAGAACGTCTCTCAAGATATGAAGTATGAAGTACATGCCAAATATCGGCCCGAGAAAGGTCTCAAATCGCGAACCAAGTTATGCCAAGATATGAACTTTTTGATATCCCGAGAAGCAGTTTTAAGAGATTTTGTCCTTTAGCTAACTATTAATCAAATCGTCCTACTTTGCTTTTAGCCTAAATAAACTATCGAAATAAGTCTAAAAATGCATCTTCATGATCATTCTAAGACAAAAATAAAATATAAGAGATACACCTAGGAATAAGGGAGTTTAAGCATTTAATTAAGCCATGTGTGTAAGTGTCTGAATTGCTAACTTATAATAACAATGATCTCGTTTTTAAGCTTAGTTTGGGGAACGTGAAACTTGAGGGTGATAAATCTTCGCAGCACCAAAGCCCTAATGTAAGTCCTTGATCTCTTTGCAAGTTATTTCCATCCTTTTGTTTACTTTAAAGTTTTAATTTCTCTTAGTACTTTCATTTTTGTTTAGTAGTATATTAATAAGGCCAAGGTTGATTGATTATGAGAAAAGTGTAAATCTGCTTTGTCACTAAGCATTGCATGAGGGCATGGCAATGGTTAAGTGTAGGGGATTTGATAGATGTGAAAACACCCATCCTTTTACCACTTAATTCTGGCTAAAACGAGACCCAAACACGTATTTAATATCATTTGTTTGGAATTATGCGTGGTTTTTTTGTTTATTGTGTTTTCAGAGTCAACCGGATGAATATTGAAGAAAACATGGGATTGCACGGGTTTTATCAAGGAAAAAGACTCAAGACGAAGTCTATTGTCCAAGAGATGCAAAAGATTTGAAGTCATTGTGCCTATTTGAAGATTTATCGAAGAATAGAGCCAAAGATGGAGGATTTATATATGTCGAAGAACTCGAGTCTATTAAACAAAAGATTATAAGACGAGTTGGAATTATTCACCGACACTTCTCAAATCCAAGTCGGAAACGTTTATTTAAAGAAGCCTAAAGACTAAAGAAGAAAGAAGAAAAAGAAGCCCAAACCAAAGCCCAATCACAAGCCCACCACCACAAGACTTGCCTATAAATAGGACTTTACTTCACAAAATTTGAACACTTAATTTTTTAGGTAGTTGGTAGTTTTTCATACTCTCTCTAGTTTTAGAGAGAGAAAGTTCTAAACTTTCTCTCACTAGTTTTCATCTTTTTCTTTCAAGATCAAACATTTGTATTATTTTCATTAATCAAGTTCAAGTTTTTAGCTTTTAATCTTTAATCTCATCCTTCATTTCTTTGATTTTTATTAGTTTTGGTACAAATCTCGTATGATCCGTGTTGTTCATCAATGATTTTGTGCTTAAAAAGTTAATCTTTTTATGTTTCCTTAAGTTTCTACACAAATAAGCTTTGAGATCCTTGTGCTTATTGGCTTATTTGTTGATTTAGCTTATTTACTTTTTAAAGTTTTTATAAAAAGTTCATCTTTTTATCATTTGATTTATGTTTTTGCTTATTTGAAGCTTAGACAAAGTTGTTTTTAGTGCTTATTTGATCAGCTTAATATTGGATTCGAGCTTGTTGGTGATTGGCTTATTCTATAGCTTATTCCCTAGCTTAAAATTTGGATCAACATCATTTTCGGAAAGGGTGAAACCCTTTTCCGACCTTGTATTCCGACCAAGCACACAACCCTCATTCCGATCGTGTGATCGGAAAAGGGTTTAGTTTTTCCGATTGTAGCCTTTTGCCAATATTCCGATCTGATTCAATCTTGGCTTATTCTGATTGATATGCTTTTAGAGTATTCCGATTGCTTCTTTTACCCTCATTCCGATTTGATTGGTTTTAGATTATTCCGATTTGGTATCTTTTGTTATTCCGATCAGGCTTTCCGATAGCAGCATTCCGATAAGGGGTTTGATTAACATTCCGATTGTGACTAGTTAGTGGCATTCCGATTTGCCTCCTTTCATTTATTCCGAATGCATCCGTTTCCCATATTCCGATCAGTAGATCGGAATATACTCCGATCTTACTTCCTTTTAGTAATTTTCGACTAAGTTCACGTTTTTACAAAGTTTTCCAAGTGTTAGTTTTTATTGAGTGTTCATTTATTTTTCTCAATTCGTCTTTAAGTTTTCAAGCATTTATTATTAAACTCGTCTAATCTTTTAAAGCTTTAAGTTTACTCTTCGACACTTAATTACTTGTTATTAGTTTAAAATAGATAAACAAACCATCACCTTTTTATTAACCAAGAACAAATCATTCCACTTAGAGCCGAGATCAATTCGAGAGGATACCGAGAACAATTGAACCTAGCAAAACCTTTGTATCAATGGTCAAATATTTTGGTAAAAAGTTTGTTGTTTTGATTAAGATCCTAGGGGAACCTGTACGCTACTATGATATATTTTAAACTGATTTTTCTCGGGATTGAAGGTTTTAGACATTGATTTAAATTATTTCCATAGTTATTCTTAAATATACTGTTTTTGGGTCATTTAAAGAGTTGTAAGATGAAGTTTTTAAATAACACCCAATTGTGTATTTTCCGCTGCGCAATGTAAATTGGGGGTGTTAAAGATTGGTAACCAGAGCTTTTTAGTTATAGCGAATTAGGTCGATTTTTGAAAAATGTCCTAAACTATAACTTTGGTGTCGAAAGTATTTTATAAAAGCAACGCAACTTCTCTGCAAGGCTCTGGTAAGATTATTTATTTTTGTTATGATTTGTTATTATAGATGTATCCCTTATAATTGTTGTGAATTCTTGAGTATTTATTAAGTAAATACTGCAATGAGGTATTGGTATTAATGAAAGGACGTGGAGTGCTTTCACCATAATTTCATCATAATTTAATTTTATGAATATTGTATAATTATCATTTGCATTGCATTTCATTGCATCGCATACATATATATTTGGCATACGTAATTCATTTGCATTTGCATGATTATGCATTGCATATATATTTTTGAATAATGACCATATGTACTTATGAATTTTCTGTGATTTCAGAAAATGTCTGACATACCGTATTACATCAAGAAAGGGGGATTTGCTGTAGGTTAATGGAGTTTGCAGAATCAGTATGTAGGTGATCATAAGATTTCAGGTGGATGGTTAGATTACGAGGATGAAACGAATGATAAGAAAAATGTTGTAGAATCTGATAGTGATAATTATATGTCTGAGAGTGGGGTTGGAAGAACTGAGGTTAGAGCAAAAGTGAGAAGTTACGGGACTGATTTTGAGAAGTATCAGAAAGAGATAGATAGGCTTCGCAGGTTAAGTGAATATGTAGATCATGTTGGGTCGTATCTTGAGCCACATTGGAAGTTTCAGGATAGTGAGGTGTATGCTAATACTCATTATATGATAGATCCGCCGTGTCAAGGAGGAATTTTAAAGTATGGATTTAGGGATCCACCGTGTTTAGGTCCAAAAGGGAGGTGCTACAAGTTAGGACCAGTTGAAGATGAAGCAGGAACGAGCCAAGTTGGAGAAAGTGATGGACCACATCCTATGGAGTGATGTAGTGATGGATTGTTGTTGTATTTTAGTTTATGTATTATTGTGTTGTATTTGGATTATCTAGATGTTGTGAGGTAGTATTGTGATGGATTATTATTATTGTTGTTGTTTAGGATGGTAAGGGTAAGTGACATTCGCGACAAGGTTTTGTTGCGATTTTCTCGGATTTATGGATGATGTCTACTATTACCCTTTAGTATTTTGATGTGTCTTTGTTATTCTTTTCTTTTGAGATGATTGTGTAATTTAGGTAGTATTGTGTTGTTGGCGTATGCAGTATTCATGTTATATCTTGATGAAAAGATCCTATTCTTTCTATCTCGATGTGTATACTCATTAAGTCTCTTTCGTATGTGACAACAATGGAAAGAGTTGAGTGAGATATGTTTTTGTCATTAACAGGGATTCCTGTGCGTATGTGACTGAGTATCTTGAAATATGTCTCCAAAGGTTGCCAACCATTAGGGTAGATTATATGATTGTGGGAATAGTTGTTAGATTGTTTGAAGCTGATAGTGCTGAGGAGACGAGATGCTGCTGAAATTGAAGATGCTGCTGAGACTGAATGTAACACCCCATTTTGGAAATGGAAATATCACAGAAATTATGGCGTGTCATCAAAGCATACAAGGAAAAATGTCTAAACATTACTTGACCATAAAAGGAAAATACCGGAATCAAACATCGGTAGTCCAAAAGTAAAGCTCATCACACACAAACATAGTATAATAAAGGAAAGGACTAAACAATGTCCAAAGCATAAGTATCATAAGAAAGGAAATGCATAATGTAAAGAAGGCTAGACAGCTTCAAGTCCATATGCACGTACTCTTAGTGTCTACGAGCGTCCCTGAGTACCTGCCGTTTTGGGAACATAGAAAAGGAAAACGGCTGAGCAAATACGCTCAGTGCACGGATGTACAATAAAGCATGAATAGGATAAGCATATAACATATAACAGCGGAAGAAAAACTATGTCCCGAGTAACCTGGTTAATTCTTAATAAAACTGGTTTTAATAGTTTGAAAGTCTTATGTTTATCTTATAAAAACTGTTTGTCATATTTTACCATTAGCCAATATAAGTCATGAAAATCCACCGTGCATGAATACTTGGAGGGGTGACCTCATCATGCAAATTAGAGGGGCTGCCTCTAATTTAATATACTGGTTTTTGGGTAGGAGGGATCAGCTCCTTGTGAAGGATGCAAGGCACACACCACATTTACTATGAAATCCTGAATAAAAACATGTAACTAGGATGCACCCATACGCCCCACATGATAAATATAAATAAATGGCCAAAAGCTGAAGGGACGCCACGAGCAATCACTCCGCCGTGGTGAAGTCATAACATCAGTGCCTCTAATGTTATGGTTATGGTACCTCCATAACTAGGTGAAACTGGTCATGCATGTATATGGCTATAGGTAATCTTAATTAAACATAAGCAATCAAACACGTAACTTATACTACGGGAAAATAGTTGGCTGCATACGGGGAATCCTAATAAGGAAAGAATGTCCATACTGAAAGGACGAGAATCCGTACCTTATGTCCAGTGAACGAAGAAGATGAACTGAGAGGAATCCTACTTCCGAATCACTAGTGCTACATAAATATATACATGAATAAGTATCTGCTTACTAAATACGTAACTGGTTTTATGTCATGTCTTAGCTTATTTTATGTGTTCTTACCATGTTTTACTGTTTAAAAACCTTAAACTGTGTTTTATCTTATATTCTGTTTAATCTGATTAAGTATTTCTGGTATTTCATGTATTATTATACTTACTGTGTAATAATAAGTAACTTCCCAAAAATAGCAGGTTTCCTAAAATAGAAAGTTTCCAAAAATAGAAAGTTACCAAAAATAGAAAGTTTCCAAAAATAGAAAGTTTCCAAAAATAGAAAGTTTCCAAAAATAGAAAGTTTCCAAAAATAGATTTACTGCTTAAAACAGATAAGTTTCTAAAAATAGAAAGTTTCCATAAATAGATTAGCTGCCTTAATTAAATAAATTTCTAAAAATAGATGGTTTCCATAATTAGATTAGCTGCCTTATTTAATTAAGTTTCTAAAAATAGAAAGTTTCCATAATTAGAAATAAGCTGGTTAAATAAGCTAAGTATATAAGCCTAAGTGTTTTCATGATTATTTTCTAAGTCATATGATATAATGTATAGTTTAATAATTATTTCATGTAATTTAATTAAACTATAGGTTAAAATATTTAATTAAAGTATAACATGTTTTTAATTAAATAAGTTAAATACTTAGGTTAAAATATGTATTATTATATATTAATAATATAACCTAAGTCATGTTAATTAATTAATTATATTCATGGTTTTAAAATAATTAATTAATTAGAAGTCTTAAATATACAAATACTTAGGTTAATTAATTTCATGATCATAATAATTAAAATAACCTAAGTCATGTTATTAAATTAATCATATCATTTTATTAATTTAATTTTAACATAAGATCATAAACATAAAAAACTAAAGATACACCATGAACCGGATCCAAACTAAAAACAATGAACCGGACATGAAATCGACACCGTACCCCGAACCAACTCGGGGTACCCCGTGTTTTACTACTGCCGTGGGACCCAATCGCACCAACCAAGACCGTATGGTCTTGGTGGTGGTCGGCTTGGCCAAACCGAGACCCCTTCGGGTTCGGTGCAGCCTGCGGCCAAAAACAAACACCCCTTAAAACACCCTTTTGATTTTATTTAACACCAAATCATGTTAGATCCATGTTTAATTATTAGGTTTTTGTAAAAACATCACATGTTCTTGATTTATAAAAAGATTAAATCAAAAGAAAAGGTTTAAAAAGGATTTACCAAATTCGTGGATCAAAAGGACGAAGAACCAACACGATCAATCACTAAAATTCCAAGATCCAAGATCACAAACCACCTCTTGTGGTGGTTGTAGGGTGGCGGCACCAAGGAGACAAGGGAGGAGGGTTTTTAGGTTTTTCTTAAAAATCTTCTGTAAAATTTTATGAGTAGTGAAAATCCCCTTTTTCCCTTTTAGTAAATTTGACAAATGGGCTTGGCCCATTTGCCCTTGTAGCCGCGGGTAGGGGCCCCACTTGGGGTACCCGTACCTTTTTCCGTGTCTCGTTGTTAAGTTAAACGTTTGTGATTATTTGTGTTCGTGTTTTAAATGTTCTCGTTACGTAAATACCGTGATCTAATATATTTAATTACGCTCGTAATAAATATATATACGTAATTAATAATAGTTCGTGTTTTAATTACGTTCATGATTTCATGATCGCATGTTCGTGATTAATTATCGTCAAATAATTATTACGTGCTCGTGTATAGTAAATACTTATCGTGTTCTAACACGTACGTAATACGTAAAATCCTAACACGTAATCGTAATCATGCTATATTAGGAAAGTTTAAATCTAATACGTACGATCTTAAGGGTACTATTCATGGTAAAAGCATGCGGGTTTTACAACTCTTCCCCCCTAAAAAGAATAATTTGTCCCCGAATTATAGATAAAGTAAACTGGAAAAGAAGAACATACCCGAATTCAAAATATGAAATGAGGGTAAGAAGCCCGGATAGACTCCTCCGTTTCCCAAGTGGCTTCCCGCTCGGTATGATCCCTCCATAGAATTTTGACGAATGGAATCGTCTTCTTTCTCATGACTCGTTCTTGTCTGTCAAGAACTCGTTCGGGTTCTTCTATAAAAGTGAGATCTTCACGTATCTGTTCCAGTGGATACTGAACCATGTGAAGGGGATGATACTGGTACCCTCTGAGTAAGGACACATGAAACACATTGTGCACATGCGAAAGATGCAGAGGTAACGCCAATCGGTAAGATACTTCACTGACTCGTTCAATGATATCAAACGGTCCGATGAAACGAGGACTGGGCTTCCCTTTAATCCCGAAGCGTCTAACACCACGTGCCGGCGAAACCTTAAGGAAGACGTGATCCCCTACATTAAAGTGTATATCCCTACGATGCTTATCGGCGTAACTCTTCTGACGTGACCGTGCCTCCTGAATTTTCTGCTTAGCTACTGCGATCTTCTCATTGGTCATCTCTATGATTTCCGGTCCTTCAAGTGTTCGCTCGCCAACCTGATCCCAGCAGATTGGGGCGCGACACTTTCTGCCATACAACATCTCAAATGGAGCACACTTGATACTTGCGTGCCAACTGTTGTTGTATGCAAACTCCACCAAACAGATGTATTCGTCCCAATCACCCGTCCATTCCAACGCACATGACCTCAACATATCTTCCAATGTCTGGATGGTTCGCTCCGACTGTCCGTCCGTTTGAGGATGAAAAGCCGTGCTAAGCTTAAGTTGTGTACCCCAAGCTTTCTGCAGACTCTTCCAAAAGCGCGAAGTGAATCGAGGATCTCTGTCTGAGACGATGCTGGATGGTGCACCGTGGAGTCTCATGATCTCTCGTTTGTACGTATCTGCGAGTTTACTTACCGGATCTTCCTTGCGGATCGGTAAGAAATGAGCTGATTTGGTAAGTCGATCAACGATAACCCAAATTGCATCATGCTTCCTTTTGGTAGGCGGAAGACCGGTAACAAAATCCATGGTGATTTTGTCCCACTTCCACTCTGGGATATCTAACGGTTGAAGGAGACCGCCAGATCGCTGATGCTCGATCTTAACCTGCTGGCAGGTAAGACATTTGGAGATGTAAGTGGCCACATCCTGTTTCATACCACTCCACCAAAAGTACTGCTTGATGTCATGGTACATCTTAGTCGAACCAGGATGTATAGAGAATGGGGAGCTATGAGCTTCAGCTAACAAAGCTTCCCGGAGTTCTTGGTCACCAGGAACACAAAGTCTCGTGCCCTGCCATACGATACCATCTACATCTACTCTGAATTCTGTCTGCTTCTCCAAATTCTGTACTATCACCCAGATTTCTCCGTCATCCTTCTGAGCTTCCTTGATCTTAGATAGCAACTCGGGTTCCACTCTAAGATTAGCCCAGTAACCGTGCTGTCCACGTACTATGATCTTGATGTCTAGTCGCTCCAAGTCTCTGATGATTTCCTCTTCGATTTTAATACCGTTGATCATTCCGGACTTCCTGCTAAGAGAATCTGCTACTACATTTGCCTTTCCGAGATGATACTGTAGATTAATGTCATAATCCTTCAACAGCTCTAACCATCTCCTCTGCCTCATGTTCAATTCACGCTGAGTGAAGATATACTTCAAGCGCTTGTGGTCCGTGAAAATGTCACATGATTCTCCATATAAGTAGTGCCTCCATATCTTCAATGCAAACACGACTGCAACAAGTTCCAGGTCGTGCGTGGGGTAATTTTCTTCATAAGGCTTAAGTTGCCGTGAAGCGTACGCGATCACTTTCCCATGTTGCATGAGAACACAGCCAAGTCCCTTCCCCGATGCATCGCTGTAGATTTGAAATCCACCCGTAGCAGATGGTAGAGTAAGAATAGGTGCAGATACTAGCTTCTGCTTCAGGTCTTCAAAGCTCTTCTCTCGATCTTCAGTCCAGACGAATTTCTCCCCTTTCCGCATCAGTTTGGTCAATGGTAGTGCTAGGCGGGAAAAGTTCTCCACGAACCTACGGTAATAGCCAGCTAAGCCTAAGAAACTGCGGACTTCCGTCGCTGATGTCGGCCTTGACCACTTAGTAATGGCCTCAACCTTCGCTGGATCCATAGTGATTCCTTCTGCTGATACAATGTGACCTAAGAATGCCACCTTGTCCAACCAGAACTCACACTTGGAGAATTTAGCATACAACTGCTTCTGGCGAAAAATCTGTAGCACTGTACGAAGATGGTCTTCGTGTTCCTCCTTGGACTTTGAGAAAATCAGGATGTCATCGATGAAGACAATGACGAACTTGTCCAAAAATTCATGGAAGATTCTGTTCATCAAATCCATGAACACTGCTGGAGCATTTGTCAGGCAAAATGGCATAGCTACAAACTCGTAGTGGCCATAACGGGTACGAAAGGTAGTCTTAGCGATGTCCTGCTCCTTGACCCGTAGCTGATGGTAGCCTGACCTAAGATCAATCTTGGAGAAATGTTTGGCCCCTTGGAGTTGGTCAAACAGATCGTCGATGGGTGGCAGTGGATACCTATTCCGAATGGTAATCTTGTTGAGCTCGCGATAGTCTATGCAAAGACGCATACTGTCGTCCTTCTTCTTAACAAACAAGATCGATGCGCCCCATGGAGATGCGCTCGGTCGAATGAAACCTCGTCCAAGAAGTTCTTGCAGTTGATCCTTCAGCTCCTTCAGCTCTATGGGAGCCATGCGATAAGGAGCCTTGGAGATTGGTTCAGCTCCTGGAACCAGCTCGATACTGAATTCCACTTCTCGTGCAGGTGGTATGCCCGGAAGTTCTGCTGGAAACACATCTTGGAATTCCGACACTATAGGTTGATCCTGAATCGATGGAGATTCAGCATCCATGTCGTGAACCGTAGCTAGATAACCCTCGCAGCCATGTGACAGTAGTGCACGCGCTTGCAGGGTGGATATGACTTGTACAGACCGTCCGGGTATGAACCCATTATGAATGTACTCTGGTGCATTAACATCACCGAAGATAACTCGATATGAATGGCAGTCTATGGTAGCATGATACTTGGATAGCCAATCCATGCCCAAAATCATGTCGAAGTCATTCATGTCCAGCGGAAGTGCGTCGACATGTCGAACCTTATCATCAAATTCTAGGGGAAGACTCTTGTATACATGGGTGATTAATACAGAGTCCCTCAAAGGCATGGAAATAGTAAGCCTATTTTCTAGTGGCAAGGTAGGCATCCTAATGTTCTTAGCATAAGCAGTAGAAATAACCGAGTGAGTAGCACCCGTATCGAAAAGAACACATGCAGCTTGACCATACATATACAAGATTCCAGTGATGGTACCTGTAGACTTGTTGTCCTGGTCTCGAGATGTCGTGTAGACACGCCCGGCAGTAGGAGGCGGCTTGGTATCAACATGTCCCGATGTACCATCCATCTCGCCCTTACGGCAATCCTTCATAATATGGCCAGGAAGACCACACTTGAAGCATGCATCAGTATTACGGCGACATGGTCCTGGGTGCCTACGGTGGCAAGTAGAGCAAAGAGGATGAGTGTATCCTCCAGCAGGTGCTCTGGCTGGCTGAGAACCTGATAAAACATTTTACATAAGACATGATAGTTGGTACAAAGGACAAAGCGAATAATCGTAAGATTGAATACCAGTGATAGCTGGACGGCTAGGATGCGAACCTCTCTGGTTCTGGTCCCTACCGTTTCCATGGTTCCTGGTAGAAGTTTTGCTAAGTGTCAGAATATGAGTTATAACATAAAACATAAGGAATTTCGTAAGTATTAGGACCTGCTGCTGTTGGAGTGCCCAGCATTGTTACGGTATGTGTCATTACCGCCACGCCTATCCGTAGCAGAACGGTCGTTAGTCTGACCGTTTCCCTTGGGCTGATGAGGCTGCTACTGAGTAGCCGGCTGAGGCCGGTCCCCAGTTTTCTGCCTGGAAGATACATTTAAGAGATGAATAATTGACATATGGAAAAATATATGGATTGGTCACCGCTTGAATACGAATGTTTACCTCTTGTCGGGTCTTTCAGCTTCCCCGAACTCATCTCTCTCCTACAGCATCTCCAGCTTTCGTGCTGCATCGGCCACTTGTGCTACAGTGTTGAACGTAGCACACACCATATTGTTTGCGACCGATGTGCGAAGAGCCCATCTAAAGTGATGTGCCTGCTCTTCAGGAGTACCTGCTGCCGGACCAGCCAAGCGAAGAAAGCGCTGCATAAACTCGTTGCTATTCTCCCCAGCTCTCTGTCGGATCCCATGGTACTCTCTCTTGAGCTTGTCCTGCTCAGCCTTGGGAAAGAACTGCTCCACCACCCTGTCCTTGAACTGAGCCCAAGTCAAACCAGCAACCCACTCATCACCACCTTCAGATTGCATCAATGCTAACCACCAGTTGAGTACATCGCCTTCGAACCGATAGCATGCCAACCTCGCTTTGTATGCGGGGTCACAACCCATAGCGTTGAAAATCTTCTCGATGTGAGCCAACCAGCTTTCAGCATCGCTGGGGCTATCTGTCTTCTCAAAAGCTCGAGGGCGGAGCTTGTTGAATCTCTCCAGCCATACTGCTAATGTCACTAGAGGAGGAGGAGGAGGTGGCTGATTATGCTGCTGATTGTTGGCAGCTTGAACTTCAGCCCTGATGTCATTCCTTAGTTGAGGAAGCAAGGCTTGCATGGCAGCCTGAATTGCAACATTGAGCTGCTCCTGTTCGCGTGTGAGAACCATATGACAGTATAACATAAAACATATGATTAAACAGATCAAAACATAAAATCTATGTATACATGAAAAAAATTTATACTAAAATTTCACGAGAAAAATTTTATGCAAGAAAATTATGTGTATGAATGCATGATGCAGATTTATGAAAACTTTTGTATGCTCGAGAGTGAACGCCTCTGACCAGTTCACCCAAAACAAAACACATAGCGAGGGGACGCCTATGGGTCGGTCCCAAATCTAAAAGTTTCGATAAAACACATGCGACTAAATAGGGCCAGTCCTGTACCAACCATTACTTAGTCAAAAACCCTGCAACAATGACATGTATATGTATGCTTAAAAATGGTGAATGCATGAAAACAACTGTCAGTTCTAGGAAGACCGTAGTGACTACCCACTAATCACAGGTCATATTTGAGAGCCTACAGGTCAAAGCCTTGGCTCTGATACGATAATTGTAACTCCCTATTTTGGAAATGGAAATATCACAGAAATTATGGCGTGTCATCAAAGCATACAAGGAAAAATGTCTAAACATTACTTGACCATAAAAGGAAAATACCAGAATCAAACATCGGTAGTCCAAAAGTAAAGCTCATCACACACAAACATAGTATAATAAAGGAAAGGACTAAACAATGTCCAAAGCATAAGTATCATAAGAAAGGAAATGCATAATGTAAAGAAGGCTAGACAGCTTCCAGTCCATATGCACGTACTCTTAGTGTCTACGAGCGTCCCTGAGTACCTGTCGTTTTGGGAACATAGAAAAGGAAAACGGCTGAGCAAATACGCTCAGTGCACGGATGTACAATAAAGCATGAATAGGATAAGCATATAACATATAACAGCGGAAGAAAAACTAAGTCCCGAGAAACCAGGTTAAGTCTTAATAAAACTGGTTTTAATAGTTTGAAAGTCTTATGTTTATCTTATAAAAACTGTTTGTCATATTTTACCATTAGCCAATATAGGTCATGAAAATCCACCGTGCATGAATACTTGGAGGGGTAACCTCATCATGCAAATTAGAGGGGTTGCCTCTAATTTAATATACTGGTTTTTGGGTAGGAGGTATCAGCTCCTTGTGAACGATGCAAGGTACACACCACATTCACCATGAAATCCTGAATAAAAACATGTAACTAGGATGCACCCATACACCCCACATGATAAATATAAATAAATGGCCAAAAGCTGAAGGGACGCCACGAGCAATCACTCCGCCATGGTGAAGTCATAACATCAGTGCCTCTAATGTTATGGTTATGGTACCTCCATAACTAGGTGAAACTGGTCATGCATGTATATGGCTATAGGTAATCTTAATTAAACATAAGCAATCAAACACGTAACTTATACTACGGGAAAACAGTTGGCTGCATACGGGGAATCCTAATAAGGAAAGAATGTCTATACTGAAAGGACGGGAATCCGTACCTTATGTCCAGTGAACTGAGAGGAATCCTACTTCCGAATCACTAGTGCTACATAAATATATACATGAATAAGTATCTGCTTACTAAATACGTAGCTGGTTTTATGTCATGTCTTAGCTTATTTTATGTGTTCTTACCATGTTTTACTGTTTAAAAACCTTAAACTGTGTTTTATCTTATATTTTGTTTAATCTGATTAAGTATTTCTTGTATTTCATGTATTATTATACTTACTGTGTAATAATAAGTAACTTTCCAAAAATAGCAGGTTTCCTAAAATAGAAAGTTACCAAAAATAGAAAGTTTCCAAAAATAGAAAGTTTTCAAAAATAGAAAGTTTCCAAAAATAGAAAGATTCCAAAAATAGAAAGTTTCCAAAAATAGATTTACTGCTTAAAATAGATAAGTTTTTAAAAATAGAAAGTTTCCATAAATAGATCAGCTGCCTTAATTAAATAAATTTCTAAAAATAGATGGTTTCCATAATTAGATTAGCTGCCTTATTTAATTAAGTTTCTAAAAATAGAAAGTTTCCATAATTAGAAATAAGCTGGTTAAATAAGCTAAGTATATAAGCCTAAGTGTTTTCATGATTATTTTCTAAGTCATATGATATAATGTATAGTTTAATAATCATTTCATGTAATTTAATTAAACTATAGGTTAAAATATTTAATTAAAGTATAACATGTTTTTAGTTAAATAAGTTAAATACTTAGGTTAAAATGTATTATTATATATTAATAATATAACCTAAGTCATGTTAATTAATTAATTATATTCATGGTTTTAAAATAATTAATTAATTATAAGTCTTAAATATACAAATACTTAGGTTAATTAATTTCATGATCATAATAATTAAAATAACCTAAGTCATGTTATTAAATTAATCATATCATTTTATTAATTTAATTTTAACATAAGATCATAAACATAAAAAACTAAACATACACCATGAACCGGATCCAAACTAAAAACAATGAACCGGACATGAAATCGACACCGTACCCCGAACCAACTCGGGGTACCCCGTGTTTTACTGCTGCCGTGGGACCCACTCGCACCAACCAAGACCGTATGGTCTTGGTGGTGGTCCGCTTGGCCAAACCGAGACCCCTTCGGGTTCGGTGCAGCCTGCGGCCAAAAACAAACACCCCTTAAAACACCCTTTTGATTTTATTTAACACCAAATCATGTTAGATCCATGTTTAATTATTAGGTTTTTGTAAAAACATCACATGTTCTTGATTTATAAAAAGATTAAATCAAAAGAAAAGGTTTAAAAAGGATTTACCGAATTCGTGGATCAAAAGGACGAAGAACCAACACGATCAATCACTAAAATTCCAAGATCCAAGATCACAAACCACCTCTTGTGGTGGTTGTAGGGTGGCGGCACCAAGGAGACAAGGGAGGAGGGTTTTTAGGTTTTTCTTAAAAATCTTCTGTAAAAGTTTATGAGTAGTGAAAATCCCCTTTTTCCCTTTTAGTAAATTTGACAAATGGGCTTGGCCCATTTGCCCTTGTAGCCGCGGGTAGGGGCCCCACTTGGGGTACCCGTACCTTTTTCCATGTCTCGTTGTTAAGTTAAACGTTTGTGATTATTTGTGTTCGTGTTTTAAATGTTCTCGTTACGTAAATACCGTGATCTAATATATTTAATTACGCTCGTAATAAATATATATACGTAATTAATAATAGTTCGTGTTTTAATTACGTTCATGATTTCATGATCGCATTTCGTGATTAATTATCGTCAAATAATTATTACGTGCTCGTGTATAGTAAATACTTATCGTGTTCTAACACGTACGTAATACGTAAAATCCTAACACGTAATCGTAATCATGATATATTAGGAAAGTTTAAATCTAGTACGTACGATCTTAAGGGTACTATTCATGGTAAAAGCATGCGGGTTTTACACTGAAGATGTTGCTGATACTGAAGATGTTGATGTTCCAGTTAGAGATGCTGCTGTTATTTTGCAAGATTTTAAAAGGATGTCTGTGTATTGGATTATTAGGAATGAGAAGAGATGCGGTGAAGAGTGCTGTACGACTATTGATGGTAATTGGAAAGGTGCAACTATATGGATAAGTTAGAGTAACTTATGGATGTTTAATATATCAATAGTCAATTGGGAATGTTCAACTAGACGAAAAGAGATGGTAATTTAAAGGTTGATTCTGATTCGAAATTAAGTGTGGCAGAAAAGGGTAAAGGAATGGTATTGTTGCGAATGACAATAAGGAATAGGAATTTAATTCCTCTAACAGAAGGTAAACTTGGAATTTAATAGTATAAGATAAGAAGATATGGTATTCAAGCAGTTGCTATAAATCAGGTAAGCAGGAGGAAGTATGATGTGTAGATCACATGTATTTTATACCACTTAACTAATTATCTAATTACTTGACGTAAGTACAGACTAGCTGGAGGTCGAGCTGCTAAAGGAGTAACAAGGAATGTGGTATAAAAATTGGTAATTCTGTAGTAATGAAATGTTTTCATTTCAATAAAGGAGATAGAATAAAGGAATTATTCAGATAATGGAAAATGAATATGAAGGGAATGTTGCTGCTATTACAGCCTATATTTTGGAAATGCTGATAAGATTTGAGATTTAGATGTAGTAATTTGTATATTCTTATATGGTAATCATTGAGTTAGAGTTTTATTGAAATTCTGAAGGTGTTATCGATGGTGTATTAAATTCTGAAGGCGTTAATGAGGATATATTGAGATTTGAAGATGTTAGATTTTAGCTGATTCGAGGGCGAGAAATCAACGAGAATTTGCGATTGGTTGAAATGAGAAATTCACCGACGGAAGAATAATATATGTATATATATTAAGGAAATATTTTCTGAGCTTATGGAATTAAGAAGTATAGCGCAATTAATTGAGCTAGAGTTGTGAAAGTTAACCGGGACAAGGATGAATATCATAGGATATGATAATAAAGGTGGAAAGAATTAAATTGGAATGTTGTTGAACATTGAGTACTGATTTCAGGGAGTAATCAGTGGAATTTCTATTTGACGATTTTATTAGTCAATGATGAGAAGGTATGTAGTAGGAAACTACAATAAGTCAAATTTTCTGTGCGCTTTACTAGTAGTAGTCGGGAAAGGAATTGAGAAGATGAGTTAGTACTTAAGGATACTATGTGATTGTTCTGCGGAATCGTAGAGTTCACTGTCATCATGGGAAAAGGAAGCTTGTGTTAGCTTGATGATAGGAGTTATGTAATCTAATTGTATATTTTATTATATGGCATTGTCAGGAAGTTGAGAATGATAATATGTTTGATTGTAAGGATTGGCAGATGAGACAATAAGGATAATCTGATTTGACTGGAAGGGTAAGTCATCAGAGAAGTAATAATGGAAGTAAGGATAGAAGCTGGATGTTTTATGAATGAGATGATTGCTGTAAGGTTGAACAAACTGAGCACTAGATTTCGGTATCCATTACTGATTGTGAATGTTTAGGGTGATGAATAGATGATTGAAGGAAAGAAAAGTATTATCTAACAATTGGAAAATTGTTATTATTAAAAAGGAATGGTGTGTAAACTTCTTTGGATAAGAATTTTAGTTGGAGTATTATAGATGTTTTAGAATGTGCAATCTATGGCTGAAGTGATCGTGAAAATCTGACTAGATTGAAACGATTGAGGCTTTGTCGATACACGAAACCGACTGAAGCTTGTAAATTCCTTTGAGTATGCTGAGTATTATTGGAGGTTTATCAGGAGGTTTTCACTGATTGTTGAACCAAGGATAAGGCTGACGAAGAAGAATTAAATGTGTGAAATCCATTAATATATTTAAGTTGTGGTTGTGAGATTTGATTTTGTAGTTGAGGAAGTTGTTTATGAACGCTGAGGATAGATTGAAGTTCTGTGCCTGTATAGTTAGTATTGGAGGAATCTGAAGGAATTATAGAGCTGCGATGATGATATTTGGATAATATCAAGTGGAAAGGAAAGCAATAGTAGTGTGTTGACTTGAATAAAGAAGTGTAACGGGGTTTATATGATCATGAGATTGGACATTGTGGTAATTGTTTTGGGATGGAAAAGTATTACTTGTATGGAATCAAGTATGAAGAAAATAAGAATAAAAAGGACTTGTGTATAAATGTCATTCAGGGATTTTAAAGGAAGAGGAATTAAGGATTACTTAATGATGACGGGGAAATAATAATCGGTAAATTTTAGATGGGATATATTATGGTTCTATATTATGAAGTATGTCTCAGATTGTGAAGGATAAGTGTGGAGACTTTCACTATCAACTAGTGAGTATTTAGTAAGACGGAGGAAAAGGAAAAAGAGCTTATAAAATTTCTGAAGTAATTGAGAATTGACTCTTAAATTTTGAGATAATTGGAATATTGGTAACAACAAGAAGAATGGATGGAATGGAAAGAAAGTTAGAATCAAGGTAATAAACTAATGGAAAAAGGAATATCAAAGAAAGAAGATCAACAGATTGTTGGAAATTTTGAAATAGAATGGTAATAGAAATGAGAAAGTTGAGATGTATGTTTTTGTGAGACAAAAACGGTTATTGTGATTATAAATTTTTCTATTATATCAGAGAGTGTGTTAAGAAGGCAAGGACCGGTGGTGAATGAATTGTTCAGATTAAACAGAGAATTTAACTATTCTTAGAGTGCTGAGAGTGTCGCATGTAGTATTGGAGGGATTTTTCAAATTGATGTATTGATACAGTATGGTTGGAATAAAGTATGTTACGATATCAGGAAGTGATTTGACCATTATACATTTCAGATTTGAATGCATGATACTAACGGAGTTATTTAAACAGTAATATGATATGAGGAAGATGTAATAATGTACTATGGAAAGTACAGTAATTCAGCATAGAGATTGTTAGAAATAATGAAAGTGGAAAATGAGTATGGGAAGTATTTAAGTGACTGATCAGAATTATTGATAATCTCATTGTATTTAGTTTGAGTGTAACCTCAAGACATAGAGGCAGTGTAATTTTTGAATACTGGGAATCGCTGTGATAAAGAATGAGTATTGATTAAGGTTTGAACATATTATATGTGAACCAGAGATTGATATTGACTTTTGGATATTAGAGATTTCTACAGAAAGTGCGAAGAATTGAGTTAAGAAGGAATATTGCGTATTTTTGGAAAGCAATGGACAAAGTGAAAAGAATGAATTGAACGATGGTAATTGAAATTGGTATCAATCACATCAACATATAATCGAAACTTGGGATGATGATATCTTAATATTTCACTATGAGGACTAATGGAAATTAGTGAAGATGAAATCCTTATGCGATGATAATCGTCATATCAGTAGTTAAGAGGTGTAATTTGAGAACATACATAGTTGTGGGGTATGATGTCAGAGTATTGGGGCATGAATGAAACTGAGAAAGTGATGTAGAAGGAGTATGAATGATGAAGAAATATTCGCATAATAGAAGGTGAAATTGAAAGTTGGAGTGTAGTAACAGTTGTGGATATGGTGATATCATAAGAATTGAGTTGGACTGGTGTGAAAGACGTGAGTATCTCTTGAGGATAAGAGGTCACGTTGACTCTAGAAGTGAGGAAGTTCGAATGTGAGGCGGGTTGAGCGCCGTGACGTCGCTCTCTTTTAGGAGGGTAGGATGTAACAACCCAAAACCGTGGTCATTATTTAATTATATTTTTGAAACTTTTGACGAGGTTGATTTTCATGACGATTGGTAATTTGATTTGGATGATGATTGAAATTTTATTTTTACGTTTTGACGAGTTGCGAGGATTATTAGTGATGACGATATCGACGGATGCCCGAGAAATTTTACATTTTATTTTAAACATGTCGATGTTTAATATTTTGACGTTTTTATTTTAATATCATATTAACTCGTGCCGGGACTATATAATATCATATTTTGTGTGTGTTTTAAGTTTTGAGAAGCATTTTTATGAAACCCGAGACCCGTAAAAATTTTCAAAAGTGACTAATAGTCATTTCCCGCTTTTTAAAAAGTATTTGCACTTTGGTCCAAAAGAATCACAACTGGCAAAAACTACCCTAAACTTTTCCCATATAAAATGAAAAATTCTTCCACTAAAAACACACAAACACAACACATGCAAAAAATTTTCTCTCCCCTCTCTCCATCCTCTCTTTTCCGTCACATCCCAAGCACACAAACACCCCAAAATATTCAAATTTGAGTTTGAATCCATCAAAACTAATAAAAGACCCATTCCTAGTTTTTGATTCTCTACACATTGGTATGAAATTTAGCCACATGCATGAACATTTTTATAAAACCTATTTTTGGATGGAATTCTTGATGTTTGATCTTAAATTCTTGTTATATGTAGGTGTTTATGTTCATATGTATATGTTTTATTGATTGCATGTTATTATTTTTGAGTTTGGTTTTTATGATTTGATCATCTAGGATGATTTAAGGTGTTATGATATGAACTAGTAGTGTAGGAATGATTATAGTGGTAAAAATGGGGTTAAAATGTGGTGAAAAATTAGTTTGAGTGATTTTTAAACATGTATTTTATAGCAGATTATTAAAAGTAATTTTCTGAAAATATGAGTTTGAGTTTGAGATGAACTAATTATAGAGGATGTTTTTACCTTCGTTTTGGTATAAGGTAGGACTTGTAGCTCCAAACGAGCGAAAATTTACGTTAGTTTGATTATTTCGTGTACCGGGAGACGAGTACCGACACAATATATAATTGTTGTCGATATTTGGATAGAATCTCGGGGACTATAAAATGGATTTTTGAAATGTGTCAAGGACTGATTTTTAAGGTTAAGTATGAGGATGTCGAGTTATTTTCAAGGTTGAGTGTCGGTTTCATAAACGGAGAAAAATAAATGTGTTAAAAGACTATAAGTATTGTTGACGTAAAACTGTCCGGTTTTTGTAGTTCAAAGATGTGTCGGGCAGGGAACTTTAAATGTAAAATCTTTTAATGAGTTTTTAACAGGGCTTTCTATATATAGTAAGTGAAGTTACTGATTAGTATCATAAAAATTTGACTTGTTTAAGTGGGGTAATGAGCTTGTACATTTGGTGTGTACCGACAGATTTTTATCGAAGGAGTCAAGTAATAGTAAAAATATAAAATGAAATAAAAAGGGCACTTGTATTATTTTTATTTTGGATTGATTTTGATTTTATGATTTTGAGTTTGATATTACTAAGTATGGATTTTATTCGAGTTATTATTGATGAACGCGCCTTATTTGATAGGTTGCGGTTTTTGTGTTTACCGGGCATCAACTATCGTCGAAGATCGTCATACTACTGCTATTACTTCAGGTGAGTCTATAGCCTCGCTTTCTACTTGTTTTAATGATTTTAAAACCCGCGAGGGGGATACATGCTATTTGAAGTAACATAAACACATGTCATAAGTAATTGTTGGACCCGATGTTGCCTTTGATGAAATGAATTGTATAAGTACCTAATTGCATAAGACCCTAAATTCATGAGCCGTTAACTATCTTATGGCTTGATGTTGCGAGTTGGGAATAGCCGCTTATTCTAATAATAGTACTATTGGGCTGACAACCCTATCTGAGACCAGGGCTTTACGCTGAGTAACCCGCTGGGAAGGATAAGTTTACGTGAATGAGAATTGGTATTCTTGCAATTAATACCCTAGTAGGGGCACTGGTAATTTTTCTAGTCATGTTGGCATTTGGCGTGGGTGACTAAATTAAGGGGTCGGTGTCATGAGCTTAATACAATTCAATAGTTTTTGCTATATTATATATTATACCTGATTGATAGATTGTATGGCCACAATTCTATTAACAATTGTGAATGATTTTTACGATGTGTTCAATTATGTTTTGTAAAACCTATAGACTTGCTCAACCTTTGTGTTGAAGATTTTAAGCATGTGTTTCAGGTACTTGAAGTTGTTGATTTGTGGAGCTTGCTGGAGAAGGATTGCGAAATTGCTTTTGTAGTAATTTGGTCTAAAACGGATTCCTTTCCCTATTTGTCATAAACATATAGTAAATGGTCAAATATTTTGGTAAAAAGTTTGTTGTTTTGATTAAGATCCTAGGGGAACTTGTACGCTACTCTGATATATTTTAAACTGATTTTACTCGGGATTAAAGGTTTTAGACATTGATTTAAATTATTTCCATATTTATTCTTAAATATACTGTTTTGGGTCATTTAAAGAGTTGTAAGATGAAGTTTGTAAATAACACCTAATTGTGTATTTTCCGCTGCGCAATGTAAATTGGGGGTGTTAAACCTTTTATCTAGGGGTCGACTTAGTCGTCCCTAGTTAAGTGGGGGCCCACCACTTTTCTAAGAAAAAGCTAGTCAAAGGGAGCCTGTGGGGACAACGGGGCCCACTAAATCTAGGGACGACTAAGTCGTTCCTAGATTAAAAAAAATAAAATTTTTTCCCTTTTTTATCACATTTTATTAGTTAAAATTATTTAAAATTTTCTAAAATTATTTAAAATTATTTAAAATAAATATAATTATTTTTCTGTAAAAAATATTAGATTAAAAAGGGGGAAATATATTGAAGAAATCTAGGGACGACTTTTTCGACCCTAAATTACATAGGGAAGTCGTCCCTAAATTTTTCCCCCAAATTTTCTAAAAATTTCTAAAAAAATTAAATATCCCGCTAATAAAAAGGGGAAAATATATTGAAGAAATTTAGGGACGAATTTTTCGACCGTAAATTACATAGGGAAGTCGTCCCTAAATTATTCCCCCATATTTTCTTAAAATTAACTTTTATATCTATTAAAAAAAACTTTATACATATTTAAAAAAAAATTATATTTATTTAAAAAAACTTTATACATATTTAAAAAAAAACATTATACATATTAAAAAAAACTTTTATATCTATTTAAAAAAAACTTTATACATATTTAAAAAAACCTTTATACATATTTAAAAAAAATTATATATATTTTAAAATAACTTTATATTTATTTAAAAAAAACTTTATACATATCTAAAAAAACTTTATACATATTTAAAAAAACTTTTATATTTATTTTTAAAAAACTTTATACATATTTAAAAAAAACTTTATACATATCTAAAAAAACTTTATACATATTTAAAAATATATATATATATATATATATATATATTTATATATTTAAAAAACTTTATATTTATTTTAAGAAAACTTTATACATATTTAAAAAACTTTATACATATTTAAAAAACTATTATATTTATTTAAAAAAAACTTCATACGTATTTAAAAAAAAACTTTCGATATATTCAACACGGACACTTAAACACGCGCTTAATAAAACATAGATATTACAACGATAATTGATTCATAAATACGAATAGATTCATAAACGCACATCACAAATTAGTTCAAATTAAACATACAGATTAACACATAATAATAAAAAACAAATTAACACATTAAAATAAGAAACATATTACTACTCAAAGCTAAGATCTTCCATTTCATTTAAAAGCTCATGAAGTATTGCGTTCGATTGACATGCTTGATCTTAAGGATGCCTTTTCATTTCTAGTCTTGCCTCTAGCATCTTTATCTTTAGATCTTTGATCTTGCAATTTGAGCACTCAGTGGGTGCAGATTGAGAAGGACCTGTAGAAGAACTAGGATGTGAACCTTGAGGTGTTGAAGATCTAGGGGAAGATCTTATACGGAGTTTGAGATCAAAATCATCCTTCCATTTAAAATATTTACATCCATAATCTTCTTTTTTGGCTGTTACAAAGTAAAGAAATAACATGACATGTCATTTTAATAATCAAACGTATTACATAAATAAAACATTAGATTGTTTACCTTCGAAAGAGGACATGCATAGTAAAGTTTACCAAAACTATGAGGTCGATGTGACTGTCTCAATACTATATATCCCTTTCCACATGGACACTTATAAGCTTCAAGCGGATCCATCTATGCAAAATCGGGTGGTGGTGGTGGTGAGTTTGGTATGAGAGGATAAGAGTTTGTAAGAATAAGAGCTACCATAAATAAAGATAAAAATTTATGGTCGACACATTTAGGGACGACTTAGTCGACCCTAGCTTTCCCGCCAACTTCTTCCCGCCAACATTTCCCGCCAAATTTAGGCTTTCCCGTATAACCCTAGCTTATCGACTCATCGGTTGAACCTATAACGTATAACGCTAACATATCGACTCACCGGTTAAACCTATAACGTATAACCCTAGCATATCGACTCATCGGTTGAACCTATAACATATAACCGTAACATATCGACTCATCCGTTGAAACTCTAACGAATAACCCTAGCATATTGACTCATCTGTTGAACCTCTAACGTATAACCCTAGCATATCGACTCATCAGTTGAACCTCTAACGTATAACCGTAACATATCAACTCATCCGTTGAACCTCTAACGTATAACCCTAGCATATCGACTCATCAGTTGAACCTCTAACATATAACCCTAGCATATCGACTCATCAGTTGAACCTCTAACGTATAACCGTAACATATCGACTCATCGGTTGAACCTATAACGTATAACCGTAACATATCGACTCATCGGTTGAACCTCTAACGTATAACCGTAACATATCGACTCATCAGTTGAACCTCTAACGTATAACCCTAGCATATCGACTCATCAGTTGAACCTCTAACGTATAACCGTAACATATCGACTCATCGGTTGAACCTATAACGTATAACCGTAACATATCGACTCATCGGTTGAACCTCTAACGTATAACCGTAACATATCGACTCATCGGTTGAACCTCTAACCTATAACCCTAGCATATCGACTCATCGGTTGAACCTCTAACCTATAACCGTAACATATCGACTCATCTTTTGAACCTCTAACGTATAACCGTAACATATCGACTCATTCGTTGAACCTCTAACGTATAACCCTAGCATATCGACTCATCAGTTGAACCTCTAACGTATAACCCTAGCATATTGACTCATCAGTTGAACCTATAACATATAACCGTAACATATTGACTCATCCGTTGAACCTCTAACGTATAACCCTAGCATATCGACTCATCAGTTGAACCTCTAACGTATAACCCTAGCATATCGACTCATCAGTTGAACCTCTAACGTATAACCCTAGCATATCGACTCATTGGTTGAACCTCTAACATATAACCGTAACATATTGACTCATCCGTTGAACCTCTAACGTATAACCCTAGAATATCGACTCCTCAGTTGAACCTCTAACGTATAACCCTAGCATATCGACTCATCAGTTGAACCTCTAACGTATAACCGTAGCATATCGTATTTGTCAATTGTTATTTTTTCAAACTAATTATAACGTATATTTTAATATTAATTACAATAATTTATTTGTATTTGTATTATTAATTCTTATTATTAACTTTTATTATCACTTTTATTACTACTTTTATTACATAAAAGGGATAATGTCAAAATATATGAAAAACATTTAGGGACGACTTTTTCGACCCTAAATTATAAAGTAAAGTCGTCCCTAAATTTTCCAAAAATATTTCAAACACTTAACAAATTTTTGGAAATTTTGGTCAAAATTTAGGGACGACTTTTTCGACCCTAAATTATAAAGTAAAGTCGTCCCTAAATTTTCCAAAAATATTTCAAACACTTAACAAATTTTTGAAATTTTGGCCAAAATTTAAAAAACCCGCTTGGATTTTAAGTTTTCCCAGTATACATTTAGGGTCGACCTAGTCGTCCCTATATAAGATAGATCTACCTTTATCCTCTTTCTATCCTCTCATCTCACACTGTTAACGCTCTGTTCTCGAGTTTTTTTTAAAGGAAAGAAAGGGAATGGGAAAGGAAATCTTAAAAAAATGGTGTTCTTAAGTTTTTTTTAAGAAGGAAGGGTAGGGATGGGAAAGAGGAAGGAAGGAAAAGTACGGGCTTTTGTGTGTATATGTGTTCCGTCCAATTTTGGGAGGATTAGAAGGGAAAATGGGTTGGGCTTGTATGAATTTACATTAATATCCTCATTATTCATACACATTATATATATGTGAACTAGGGTTTCACCAGGCATTCAACAGCTATTCACACGGGGTCTCTTTTTCTTATCAGCAGTCTCTTTTTCTATCAGCAATCCAGGTAAGTTAAACTTGATTTTATCTTTTTTTGTTTCAGTTTTCATGTTTTTGTTGATGTTACTATGCTTGGTATTGTGTTTTTAGAACCATTGAAAATTGCCATTGATATATGATAAGTAGATTACACTGCAGATGGAGGTATGCCTTAAATTTGAGATGTATAGCGTTTGCATTGAGACTACTAATTTTAATCAAATGAATGTCATCGGTTTGCATTAAGACTACTAATTTTATTATCATAGTCACTGTTAGCAAGCACCTCATTATATTGCATCATATTTGACCAAGTTTTGAAGGTTTTGTTTTCATGTGTTAAGTATGTTTTTCTACAATTATGCATGCAGTAGTACAAAATCGTATTTTACTGTGATTTTTTATATTAGCTAGCATGTTAGTTTGTTAATCTTGTTATTTTCATTTATATGTTATATATTTTATGTAGTAATTACTTGCAAAATGGATGTGGATGAATTAATTCGCATGGCGAGAACTCAACAACTAGCTGTAATTCACGTAGTTTGTTTAGTTGTTGCTTATCTCGCTCGTAGGCGATCTCGTAAAAGAAGCCGTGTAAATTTACCTTCCCAAGAATTAATGTTGCATAGAAAAGCAGTACGGGAAGAGATGTTGCAAGACCTATCAACAAATACAAATTGTCGTAAAATAATTTGTATGAGCGTGGACGCTTTTAAGATATTGTGTCAAAAGTTAGAAAATAAATGTGGTCTTCGTTCAACTCAACGTATGTCGGTTGAGGAACAAGTTGCTAGATTTTTGCATATCGTAGGAAATGATTTTAGAACTCGTTTCGTCTCTTGGTTGTATCGTCGATCCGTATCAGCCACTAGTAAACACTTTCATGGAGTTCTCAATGCAATAATATGTCTCGAAGACCAATATATTAAACAACCTACCGGTGATATAGTTCAAAAAGAAATCCAAGATAAATCAAGATTCTATCCTTTTTTCAAAGACTGTATAGGGGCTATCGATGGAACACATGTTCGAGTGAGAGTGCCTAATAGAGATGCCCCTAGATATCGTGGTCGTAAGGGATATCCAACAATTAATGTGTTGGTTGCTTGTACATTTGATTTGAAATTTACTTATGTTTTAAGTGGTTGGGAAGGTACGACATCGGACTCGAGGATAGTAAAAGATGCCTTCACTAGAGATGATAAGTTGCTTATTCCAAACGGTAAAATTTTAATAAAAGTAAAATATATTACTACAATTTTAACATTAAATTTCTAAACTTTACTATATTTAATATAGGTAAATATTATCTAGTTGACGGTGGTCTACCCCATACAAGTACACTTATAGCACCATATAGGGGCGTTAGATATCATCTCAAGGAGTACTCGGCGCGTGCACCTTAAAATCTAAGAGAATTGTTTAACCTTCGACATTCATCATTACGAAACTCTATTGAACGAGCATTTGGTGTTTTGAATAAAAGATTTTCTATAATTAGAAGTACAACAGAACCATTCTACCCATGTGATACACAATCAGATATATTCTTGGCATGTTGTATATTGCATAACTTTTTACTAGAGGTAGACCGTGACAAAGAACTTGAAGATGAAGTGATAAACGATATGTTAGATGCAACACATGATGAGGAACCACATGGACAAACAGACACGGATGATACAGGAGAACAAATAAGAAATTCGATTGCAAATGATATGTGGAATGATTATATCTTGCATCCAAACAATGAAATTAATATGTCTACTTAGGTTTTGAGTAACTATTGTCATTATTTTTCTTTCTCATAATGTGTGACAAGACTTTTTGTTTATTGTATTCATAATTGTTGGAATATGGATTATCAAGTTTTTTTACGATTACTTAGGTTTGGTTTTTCTTACATAATCAGTTACGCGTGGATAGTGTATTATTTTGTTTTGATATGTCAATCGTTCTTAACTTCATGGAATGGAATAACTGGTGTATGTTATATGTTGTTATATAGGTACTAACAATGGTGAAAAAAGCAAATGCTAGACCTGCCAAAACTGAAACTGATGGAGCTATAAAAAATGAGACTGATGAAGAATCCATAAAATTTTCGTGGAATGAGCAGTATGACGCTGCATTCATTCAGGCTTTGCTTAAAGAACAAAGTGCCGGGAACAGACCTAATGGGACTTTCTCTCCTCATGCCTATACAAATATAGTGAAGGCGTTAAGTGCTAAGTTTAATGTTCCTTTTGAGAAGGAAAAATTGAGGAATCGAATAAAGACACTCAAGAAGTACTTTAACCAATTCCATGATGTGTTTCAAGGAGTTTCTTTGAGTGGCTATTCATGGAACTCAACTACTAGGTTAATTGAGGCTGAAGACGAAGTGTGGGAATCACTCAAGGAGGTATGTGTTCTATATAATTTTGTGAATTAATGATTCTGATTTTGGTTTATTAATTATTTGTAATATTTGTAATGTATAGGATAAACCTGATGTTTATGAATTGAAGACAAAACAAGTCAACTGTTATGACGAAATGTATGCTTTGTGGGCAAAAGATAGAGCTAATGGTACTTGTTCTCTTACCGCTAAAGAGAAAAGAAAACAACTAAACAATGATCAACAATCAGATACAGTTGAAGAGATTGATCAGTTGTGTGAAAACAATGTTATCAATTTAGATAATATCAGCACCAACGATGACATCTTTGTTACATCACCATCACAACCATCAGCTGGTAAGCTCCCAATTAAATCAAATAGCAAAAAAAGAAAGGTCGATGAAGAGGAACCGTCCCAAGATAAGATTGCTATTTCACTTGAAAACATAGTCCATGCTTTAGACAGAATTCTAAGGTACTCCATTTGTTTAAAACATATATTACTAGTAGTTTATTGTTTGTTTACTTTTTATTGATATTGTCGTTATCTATTTGTTACTAGGTAATTGAAAACTCCCGTCCACATGTGTATACGGAGGGTCAAATTTATGAAGAACTGCAGTATCTTGGTCTTGAACGCGAAGAATTACACGTTGCATATGAGTTTTTCCTGAATAATCCCATCAAAACACGTAGATTGTTTGGTTGCCCTGAATCAGGCAGATTGTATTATCTAAAAGCGACCATGGGACGAGGCGACTGAAGGTTTTGATACTCGGTCTTCACTTCAGCTGAAAATTATTCGTCAATGTGGTTTTTGTTTCATTTGAGTATCGTTCTTGTTAGTACATTAAAAAAATTCAGATGTTTATTGGGTTTTTGGAATAAGGAATATGCATTATTTGGATTTGGATGTGGTCTGCCATGAGTTTTATGTGTTTGCAATATAAGATGTCTGCAATATGTGTTTGCAATATAAGATGTGTGTAATATTTTGTTCAAAGTGGCCATAGTTTTGATGTTGTATTTTGTTATTAAGTACTATCAAAAGTTTTGTTGTTGTTTGGTTAATCTTATCAACACTCCACTAGGTTGTGTTTGATATTGATGTGTCTAGTTGTAAAGAATGTAAGGTTATATATGCTATGGTCCCTCACCCATTCAAGGATAACCTCGTTAACTATTTGATCAATGTCTCACAAACCATAATTTAAAAAACAAAACCGACCAAATAAAATTATATTTCAAACCCTTTATCATATCCTTTATGTAAGCCAACTATAACCACCCCTCTATTTAAATTGTAAAATGTTTGGGGATCTATTCCATGCATGCAAAATTTATACGCGGTAACTTTATGATGAAATAAAAGAAACAAGTATACAAAAAGGTAGCAGGGATTATGGTCTAGTAGTAGTGTAAATTGTACAAAGAAATTTAAATAAAAAAATGGTGTCATGGTGCATGTGGGGTGCATCTCTGGTTGACTTTGAATTTATACACATCATAATATGAACAAACAGTTGTAATTGTTAGGTACTAATAACTTTGACGAGTCACTAGTAACTGGACGTGGGGTTTTGGAAAAGTATACAGAGGTACCATATTTAATCAAAAAGTATACGATTTTGAGGATATATTGGTAAATTTGTTATTTTCTCTACCCTTTCCTTTCTATCCAAAGAGAAAACTCAAGAATACAAATTGCATTAATCATTTTCTTCACAATGCCATCCCCCTATTTTGCCCTTCCCATCCCATCCCCTTCCTTTGTTTAAAATTTAAACTCGAGAAAAAAAAACTCAGCACCATATCCGTCTCATCTCATCCCACGCACAACCACCACCAATCGTCTAATCTCATCCCACCACCACCACCACCAATCTGTCCCACCACCACCACCACCACCACCAATCGTCTCATCTCACCACCACCAATCCGTCTTATCTCATCCCACCACCACCACCAATCCGTCTCATCTCATCCCACCACCACCACCACCAATTATGTTTTTTGTTTAATTTCGGATAAGGTAATCCATTTTTTTTTTAATTTCGGATTATAATTTCATCTCCTGTATCTATTAATTTTGTTTACTTATGCTAAATATGATTTTTTGATAGAAACCACCAATCATCCAACCCCCCGCCACCACCGCCGCGGCAGGAGTAGCAACCACCACCGCCGGCAGCATCAGAAGCAGTAGCCACCACCGCCGGCAGCATTATTAGCCACCACCACCACCAATCATGCCTTTAGTGTTGGAAGGGACCTTCTTTTCCAAGCTCTAGGACGGACTTACAGTGAGTTTTCATAAAAGTTGTCTTGTCCCTTTAGAACAAAATTTTTTCCACTATAATTTTATTTTCGTGTTTTTTTATGTCAACCGAAGATGAGTTTGAAAGTTTATGTGCGGATTTTGGTGGTTATACCAAGGATCTAAGCGTCTTAGGTGTTGATCTTGCCAAAGTTGTCATAATCGATGGTGGTGGTGGAGGAAGAGAAGAAGGAGATGGCGATTGAGGAAGCGAATGCATTGTTTGCGATGGTGTTTGGGAGTGATGTGTCTAAAGGGATATTAACGCAATGGAGTAATCAGGGGATTAGGTATAACGCCAAAATTTTGAATGTTTTAAGTTTCGTTTCGGTTTTATAGTTGAACGATAGGAATTTTAGCTGTAGACGTAGGTTTGATATGATTAATCAGTTTATGTTAAGAAGCCAAGATTGTTGAGTATTAGGGAGATGATGCTAGAATTTGTGATTAAGGTGTCCGGAGAGAAAAAAGTAGCATCTTTGTTAGGAGTAGAGCGATAGAGAATTTACCACAGTATGTTTAGTTAATTTTCATTATGCACTCCCCGGTTGGTATATCGACTTATCAACAGGAATTAAACAGGGATATCACAAAAACAAAGCATTTACCATAGTTAATGATAAGGAAACAAAGATCAAAGCCAAAACTAAACCGATGAATAGTATCAGTACATTAAGCTCCTAGGTGCAATTCAACTTCAAACGGCCAAGTTCTAGCTTATTTTTTAAGACAGTTAAATTATAAAATGACTAAAAACAGATTATTGTTATCCTATAAGCTACATGTAAACTGAATTCTACAATCTAAATCCCACTATTGATTAAACTAGAGCTGCTGATGCTTATTACCTAAAACTGACCATGTGACTTTTGTTGTTGTGGACGAGTAAAATAAATGATATTTTTTTATTTAGAGCCTTATTGTTGTAGTTGTTATTGATAGAGGTACTACAATTTTGATACTCACTGTGGGTTTTAACTTCTATTCCCTAGTCAATGTTTTATCATTCTATAAACCTATAGTTCATGTGGTTGTGTTGTTAAATGAAATGCCCTAGTCATTGAGCATTATTATGAAAGTTGGACCAGTGAGGGGTAATAGCGTTGTCACGTCATATATGGGAAACTATTGTTTAATTATTAGGACCTTATGGTCATTTTAGGAGTTGTAATTAGTTTGTTTTTAAAATATTAGTTTCAAGTTTCTAATTCTTAATTGTTCTCCAGGAAGACAATGCAATTGATTTCCAAAGAAACGAGACTTATGATGGACAAACTAGTCCAGTTGATGAACATCCCAAGGTATTCTTTTTTCCATCTCTGAATCTGTAATAAAGGTGGTAATGTCTAACAATAGATACTTACCTATTAGTTATTAAGACTCGAGAGTTTAACAATAGATACTTACCTATATATTTACATGTATATAGTTATGCAGTTTTCTGATGCGGGCATTTATCAGGTGAAAGGGAATCACAAAAACGATGATCTAAAGCTCGCCTAACGAGGCATAAAAGTATATCCAATTGCGAGACAAAAGTCAACAATTCGGTGTCATTTGAAGGTAGGCCACTCAACTGCACAACTGGAGCAAAAAGTAGAACTCGTACAATTCAATTTGGTGCACTTGTAATTAGATATTTGGTTTAATGTATCATTATTGCTTTATTAATTTTTGGAAATATTTGGTTTATATTATTGTATTTATGCATTTGGATTTACTGAATACTGTCATTTTGAAATGTATATTTTTTGGAAAATTTTGGAAACTGGAAACTGGAAACTAGCATGAGTTTTTTTTGCCCAGATTCTATATTTTAGGGACGACTAAGTTGTCCCTAAACTTTGTTATGGCCACCTGTCCGTTCACCTAGGGACGACATCAGTTTTATAGTTTGGGACGAAAAAGTCGTCCCTAATTTTTTTTACTTATTTTCTTTTTTCAATAAAAGATTTTTATTAATTATAAAAAAAAAGTATTTTTATTAAAATTAAAAAAAAAGTTTATTTTTAATAAAAACATAGGGACGACTTTTTCGACCCTAAGTTTCGAAGGGAAGTCGTCCCTAAGTTAGTCAATATTTTCAACGGAAAGGCTGCGGGGCCCACTTGGTCGTCCCTAGGTTTCAAAGGAGAAGTCGACCCTAGAAATCTAGAGACTAATTTTTTGGCATAACCCCCTTGGGTCGACTAAGTCGTCCCTAGGGGTTTAGGGTCGAAAAAGTGACACCCTGGGGACGAATAAGTCGTCCCTAGGATGCAAAATTGTTGTAGTGTCTCGACTTGGAAGGCAAGAACTCTATTATCTTATGGTGGTAGGCTCACTTTAATTAAATCGGTTCTCGGTGCTCTAGGTACTTACTTTTTTCACTTTTTAAAGCTCCAAAGTCAGTGCTAAGTTACATGGAAAAACTTAGACGCAATTTATTTTGGGGAGGCTCTTTGGAATCTAACAAATTGGCTTGGATAGCTTGGAAAAAAGTGTGTTCTCCATCGACTTCGGGTGGACTTGGAATTGGTAGTCTTCAAGCTTCAAACCTAGCAATGTTGACTAAATGGAGGTGGTGATTTTACACAGAACCTAACGCTCTTTGGCATCATGTTATTACCTCTATATATGGTTCGAAGGTTGGGTTACACTTGACTTCTCCTTCACATATCAGTGGCCCATGGAAATCAATTATTGACTTGAGAAGGTGCCTTCTCAAATTCAACTTAGATTTACACTGTGTGTTTATGAGAAAAATAAGAGATGGAAGCTCTTTTTGCATCTGGGAAGATGTTTGGAAGGGGGCGTCCACTTTGAAGGAGACATTTCCTAGACTGTACCAACTAGAGGCATTTAAGTTGCAAAATAAGTGATTGATGCTCTACCGGTAGTGGTCTAGATCGATTATCTTGGTCTTGGAGGAGGCCACATCGCTCCGGCTTAGAAAGCTCCCAACTAGCAGATTTATTGGATCACCTTCAACAACTTTGCATCACCTCTGGCGCGCAAATACATGGGAATTCAAACTTGAAAATTCAAACTTTTTCTCTGTTTCGTACGTTAGAAGTTACATTGACAAAGCCATCTTGATTCCATTCGGCAACAAAAATAGATGGAATAACTCAATTCCTATCAAGATCAACATTCATAATTGGAGGTTACTTAATGGAAGATTGCCTACTAGAATGAATTTGGATATCCGTGGTATTGACTTAAACTCGACTAGATGTCCAGTTTGTGATGATGCTTTAGAGACGGCTCAACATCTTTTCATTGATTGCACGATTGCTCGAAAATTGTGGGTTATGATTCAAAACTGGTGGAAACTTAATGATTACCCAAAAGACTTACAAAATTTAATTTGTTGGGGTGACTCGGCTTCTCTTCCTGATTAGCTGAAGTCCTGTTTTGATGCAGTCATTCAATCAACAACTTGGATTATTTGGCGTTATCGGAATAGACTTTGTTTCGACATTCACCCTCCACGGAAAGATATTCTAGGGGACGAAATAATCTTACTCTTGGATTAGTCATAGGAAAAAGGATTTTCATCAAAATTGGAATGTTTGGATCCTTGATCCAAGAAATGCTTGTAACAGTACATTGTAACTTTTTTATTTTCTAGCTTCTCGCTAGTTTTATACAATTCCGTCGTTCAAAAAAAAAGTTTCGTTCATTCTGTCATTCAGTCTACTAGTCTACTGATTGTGTGAGCCTAGTCTTATGTTTATACATAAAATTCTGTTTGTTTTACTGTTGCACCCAGATTATGCGAATTTCCCAAACTGGTCACACCAAGCTGTGGACTTCATTTTGGGTATTTCTATTTCTCGTTTCAGTTTGTAGTATCTATGTTTGTTTATACTATAGTTGTTATGATGATTATTATTGACGTTCTGTACTTGATGAACCTCTATTCCTGAACATGTAATAGCCGTATAAGTGTATAACACTTATATGGCTATTACACTTGTGGAATGTAATAGCCGTGTAAGTGTATAACTATATACAGATATCATAACATAATCATCATGAATACTAACAGGCTTAAAGTATATCAAAAGCATCTGTTAGGATAATATAGTTAAATTGTGGCATATTGTTCTTTAGGAAAACAACATGAAGTATACTTTTATGATATGATTTTTGAAATGGTTAGTTGGAACTTGTTTAAATTCTTTGCCTTGTTCCATTTACGATTATATTCTTACACTTTTTCTGTTTGCGCTATCATGAAGATTCAATCAAGAATATCACATCCCATGGATAAGTTACTGAATCAGTTGAAGGGATATTATTGGCAGCTTGTCTCTGCGTTTAGTTAGAAAAATGTGCACTACGTTACAAGGAGATGGTAATCATCATATAAGGCATCCTGTGTTTTTTACAATTTCAGTACTTCAATTAAATTGCAATTGATTTGATCTTTTCTTATTAACTATTTTTTATCAATTTTTCTCTTTCAGGATTTACTTGCTTCGTAAGCTCGGAACTCGGAAGTGAGCCATGATGTATTGGACAACGAGTAATTCTTGCAGTTTCTCAAAAGAATCTCTTTACTTGCTGAAACTTTGCTATTTCTTGATCCATCTGTTAACTTTCCCTGAAATACATAGCAGTCTCTACATTTTGTAAGTTCACTTTCATCATCTCGCCACTTCCCTAATAATCCACTTCTTTACATGTGCTGCATTATTTAATTTATTCCTTACAACATTCGCGCCCTACCCCAGCGATATTTTTGGTGTTTCCCCAGCGACATGTCGCTGGGGAACGATATCCCCAGCGACATGTCGCTGGGGTATATTCGCTGGGGTACGCTAGTTGTTAAAAGTATCCCCAGCGACTTCCCCCAGCGACATGTGGGCCCCACAGAATTTTCCTGGAAGAACAGATGCCACGGTGGCAATATTTTCCCCAGCGACATGTCGCTGGGGAAAATTCCTTATTAAACCAAAAAATTATGTTAAACTTAACCAGTTTAGCTAATTACAAAGTTTCCCCAGCGACAAGTCGCTGGGGAAACTTTCCTTTCATTGGACTTGTCAACGCGTTGCCGTTGACTTGTCAACGCTTTCCAAAGTTTCCCCAGCGACAAGTCGCTGGGGAAACTCTTGATACGTTTGACTTGTCAACGATTTGCGTTTGACTTGTCAACGAATAACCAATGTTTCCCCAGCGACATGTCGCTGGGGAAGAGTCTGCAGGGTTTTTTTTAAAATTGCCTGCACAGCAGGCGTTTTCCAGATTTTTTCTGGAATTTTTCCAGAAAAAATCTACCAAAACCTGTAACCAAAACCTGTATTTGCTCACCAAAAGACACATATAAAGTAAACTTTAAATACAAATCAACACAAACGCGGAATAAGTTCAAACTTGCACCAAAATATAATATAACGTTCTAATGATCACATGGATACTAGGAATAAGTCGGGATAGTTAAGGATACTAGGGAAACAAGCGTTCTAATTTAGGATAATAGGGAAACAAGTCAAGATGAACATAAAGAAACTATGTACCATACTAACAAACACATATATGACACGACTAGCTCGCGTCATCGCCACCCTCCCGATCCTCAGCATCATCACCCGGGCGACTCCCGCTCCCGCTGGCACCAGCATCATCACCCGGGCGACTCCTACTCCCGCTGGCACCACCACTCTCATATGCGGCAAAAAGATCGCCATACCTGGGGTCGTTTCTGAACAAGCCCATCATGAAATCAACATCCCGATCCCGACGAGTCTCAGGGGTGGTGGCGAAAAGCACGGGGGAGTACTGGTGTATCCCGGAAATACCATACCCACGCCAGGATGGTGGCCGCGAAACTTGCCTCCTCGCACCATCCTGTTGATCTCGGCAGTGGTGTGCTCACCCGTCGCCTCTAGCTCCCTCATCTGATCCTGTGTGGTGACAATAACACAAGATAGTAAATATATTAGTCGGGTTGCTAGATTATTAATCAATGATTCATTAAAGTGTGTTTTGAAAAGAATACTTACATACAACTGGAGAGACTGCTCATCTATAAATACACCATCTGAATTCGTATGCAGACGATAGAACATGTCGATCTCTGTAGGCTCCTGTTGGGTTTCGGACGCCTTTTGCTGTACATACACACGTAAGTAAGATCAATCTAATTAAATGCGACAATAATAATATGTATGTAAAATAAATAATGATAATAATAAAATAATAAAAATAAAAAACAATAATAATAATAATAAAATAAAAAAAATAAAAAAAACCATAATAATGTAAAATCAATAATAATAATAATAATAATAATTACCATGAGATGTCGAGTGCGAGGGATCGACCGAGAACCATGTCGGGAGACAAGTGTTGCCTTGGACCGATTTTGGCTGTTTGTTGAGGATCGCTTCATGTTAGCTTCGTTAGTCCAAAACTCTATTTGTTTCTCCCCCACTTCAGGTGTGTGCTCGTCGGGTCTGTTCCGCCTATTTTGATCCAAATCGTATTCTCCAGTCTCGGGGTCTTTTACACAGTAATCTCGCTTCAGACTAGCCTTGCTGGTGTTGTATGATTTTTGTAGCTGTGCATTAATGGTATCATAAATACTCTTCCACCGAGGGGTGTTCACGTACGGCGTGAGATCATAATTTTTCTGCAATCAAATACAACACATTGAAAACAGAGTTAGAAATATAATTTATATATTTATTTAAATTTGTTTATTTATTTATATGATATAAATAAATAAACGAATTTAAATGAATATACACAATACAACACATTGAAAACAGAGTTAGAAATATAATTTATATATTTATTTAAATTCGTTTATTTATTTATATGATATAAATAAATAAACGAATTTAAATGAATATACACAATACAACACATTGAAAACAGAGTTAGAAATATAATTTATATATTTATTTAAATTTGTTAATTTATTTATATGATATAAATAAATAAATAAATTTAAATAAATATACACAATACAACACATTGAAAACAGAGTTAGAAATATAATTTATATATTTATTTAAATTCGTTTATTTATTTATATGATATAAATAAATAAACGAATTTAAATAAATATACACAATACAACACATTAAAAACGGAGTTAGCAATATAATTTATATATTTATTTAAATTTGTTTATTTATTTATATGATATAAATAAAAAAAACAAATTTAAATAAATATATACAATTAAATAAATGAACACGATAATTAAATAAATATAAAATGATAACTTACCCCAATAGCTGCCCGGGCCGCCGCCTTGTACCCTTCGGGGACCTTGCTCCACGAAGGGTAATACAAAGGTATTTCCCTAACGACACACCCGAATAAGTTTCCCCAATGATCTGCGTAGGGGCCGACAGGTATAACAAGGTTACCTCTACCGGGTACAAAGTCGATCTCGACCGGCCGGTTTTGATTCTCGGCCACCGCATCCAGTAATTTCAGGCAGCGGGTCTTCTCCCGGGTATTCTGCCTACCGGCTCTCCTCCCGCCCAAATTGGGCTTTTTCTTTCCTTTTCCTGCAAAATCAAGTGAGTGATAAAGTCATAAAAGTTAAGGCAAACAAGTTAAATATGTGTATCAAATTTGTATTACAATAATCCAGAAATTCTTACCCCGGTTGACGAAGCAACCCCCGCAACCGAATGATGGAGGACGTGGACGTGAAGGATCCTCGCCACCACCGTCCCCGCCGTGGCCCCGTGCAACATCAGTCATCTGTATACAGGTACAATTAGCATAACATGTAGAAATTCATGAACAAAATAATACAAGCATGCACAAATCTAATATCAAAATAAATTTACACATTTAAACAATCCACAACAATTTCATTCATTCATTCATTCAAATATATAAGTGTATTTTACAAGTTACAACACAAAGTTAATCTTCTTCGTCACTAGAATAAAATTTCTCAACACCATCATCATCTTTGATGAGGTCTTCAACATCAGAATCTGCTAAATCATGAGGAAGGGGGTCTTCATCATCATCGTCTTCATTAGGAACATCATCGTTATCTGGCGGTGCGTCAACCTCCGTTGATTCACCATCTATATGCAAATCTATATAGAAGGTGTAATTACCGAAGTCATTCCCACTAGTAGAAGGTGGGAGATCACTAGTAGAAGGTTGGAGATCACTAGTAGAAGGTGGGAGATCAGATGAGTTGTCCAAATGTAAAATATCAGGTTCGTTCTCTACCACGATTACACCGTTGTTTAAAAACTTTTTATGATTAACATGTTCGACGACCTTCACGTTGGGTTTGGCTGGATCTACAAGGTAAAAGACTTGTTTGACTTGTGTTGCGAGGATGTATTGTTCACTTTTCCACCACTCACCAGAGCCGACGATTTGTGTCATTCCGTTTCTAACGATAAGTTTCTTGACTCTACCAACGGTGTTGCGAGTGTCGAACCACTTAACTTTGAACAATGCAACTTTAAACGACAAGTAGTCAAACTCGAGGATTTCTTGAAGCCGACCATAAGTGTTAGTTTTCCCGTCAGGATCAGTCGAATAAACACCGCTATTTTGAGTTACGCGACGTTCATCGCGGCTCTGCACGACATACCTCACACCATCTACTACGCAACAGTTTACTGACATTGGAGCCCTTAATGGTCCATTAGCCAAAGCGAATAACTCGCTGGTTGGGCTAAACTCTGGGTCTTGGGGATTTTGTGCGTGACGTTCAAAGATCTATGAAGAAGATAGGATTAGATAGAAAACTAAAAATATGATATTGTTATTTTTACACTTAAGTACACAAAATAAGTGTTAGTTTACCAGCGTCTTAAACCAGTGGGGTTCATCATTATAGGTTCAATGTATTAGATAGGGTTCATCATTATAGGTTCAATGTATTAGATAGGGTTCAACATTATAGGTTCAATGTATTAGATAGGGTTCAACATTATAGGTTCAATGTATTAGATAGGGTTCATCATTATAGGTTCAATGTATTATATAGGGTTCATCATTAGAGGTTCAATGTATTAGATAGGGTTCATCATTATAGGTTCAATGTATTAGATAGGGTTCAACATTATAGGTTCAATGTATTAGATAGGGTTCATCATTATAGGTTCAATGTATTATATAGGGTTCAACATTAGAGGTTCAATGTATTAGATAGGGTTCAACATTATAGGTTCAATGTATTAGATAGGTTTCATCATTAGAGGTTCAATGTATTAGATAGGGTTCATCATTATAGGTTCAATGTATTAGATAGGGTTCAACATTATAGGTTCAATGTATTAGATAGGGTTCAACATTATAGGTTCAATGTATTAGATAGGGTTCATCATTATAGGTTCAATGTATTATATAGGGTTCATCATTATAGGTTCAATGTACTAGATAGGGTTCATCATTATAGGTTCAATGTATTAGATAGGGTTCAACATTATAGGTTCAATGTATTATATAGGGTTCATCATTATAGGTTCAATGTACTAGATAGGGTTCATCATTATAGGTTCAATGTATTAGATAGGGTTCAACATTATAGGTTCAATGTATTAGATAGGATTCAACATTATAGGTTCAATGTATTAGATAGGGTTCATCATTATATGTTCAATGTATTAGATAGGGTTCATCATTATAGGTTCAATGTATTAGATAGGGTTCAACATTATAGGTTCAATGTATTAGATAGGGTTCAACATTATAGGTTCAATGTATTAGATAGGGTTCATCATTATAGGTTCAATGTATTATATAGGGTTCATCATTAGAGGTTCAATGTGTTAGATAGGGTTCATCATTATAGGTTCAATGTATTAGATAGGGTTCAACATTATAGGTTCAATGTATTAGATAGGGTTCATCATTATAGGTTCAATGTATTAGATAGGGTTCATCATTATAGGTTCAATGTATTAGATAGGGTTCATCATTATAGGTTCAATGTATTAGATAGGGTTCAACATTATAGGTTCAATGTATTAGATAGGGTTCAACATTATAGGTTCAATGTATTAGATAGGGTTCATCATTATAGGTTCAATGTATTATATAGGGTTCATCATTATAGGTTCAATGTATTAGATAGGGTTCATCATTATAGGTTCAATGTATTAGATAGGGTTCATCATTATAGGTTCAATGTATTAGATAGGGTTCAACATTATAGGTTCAATGTATTAGATAGGGTTCAACATTATAGGTTCAATGTATTAGATAGGGTTCATCATTATTGTTTCAATGTATTAGATAGGGTTCAACATTATAGGTTCAATGTATTAGATAGGCTTCATCATTATAGGTTCAATGTATTATATAGGGTTCAACATTAGAGGTTCAATGTATTAAATAGGGTTCAACATTATAGGTTCAATGTATTAGATAGGTTTCATTATTAGAGGTTCAATGTATTAGATAGGGTTCATCATTATAGGTTCAATGTATTAGATAGGGTTCAACATTATAGGTTCAATGTATTAGATAGGGTTCAACATTATAGGTTCAATGTATTAGATAGGGTTCATCATTATAGGTTCAATGTATTATATAGGGTTCATCATTATAGGTTCAATGTACTAGATAGGGTTCATCATTATAGGTTCAATGTATTAGATAGGGTTCCATGTACTAGATAGGGTTCAACTACTAATCAAATCTCTGGGAGGTTCAATGAGCTTTTCTCCTCCAAGCTCTTCTTCAAGACCTTCAACGAGCTTTTCTCCTCCAAGCTCTTCTACCAGACCTTCAACGATTCCAATTTCTTCTCCAAGCTCTTCAGCGTGTGCAAACTGTGTGCGCTTGAATGGAATGATAATGGTACTTGAGCGTACGATAGAGTTGTACCGCAACTCCGATAGACACACATTGGATTCAGCTGCACTACTTCACGACCTTTACGATGACATGGGGAACATTCGTTTGAACTAGTTTATGATATATCTGTTTTCGTGTTTATGAGTCTATTATCGGTTTAATATCCATGTTTAATTAAGTGCGTGTTTAAGTGTCAGTGTAGAATAAAGTTAGGTTTAGGCGTGTCTGTTTGTAAGCCTCAATGAATGTTAACAATTTTTAATTAATATTAACAATGAATGTTAACAATTATCAGTGAATGTTAACTTTTGGCGGGCAAAATGTTGGCGGGAAAACATTGGCGGGAAAACATTAGCGGGAAAATTAACCATTTGTCTCACTTTTTTTTATCATAAAAAGAGATATACTATTTTAAATTTTAATAACTATATTTTTTAATATATATATATATTATATTTACTAAAATATTATATAAACATTACACATTTTTTGAAAATTGGTGGTCAAATAGAAGTCAACGTTTCCCCAGCGACATGTCGCTGGGGAACGTTTTTTGTAAAATAGGCGCGTTAACTGAATATCTTTGGAGGGAATCCTAAAACGTTTCCCCAGCGACATGTCGCTGGGGAAATTTTTTGGCATAAATTAAACAACGCATTAACGCTAATCACTTGGATTAGACGTGGGAGAAAGTTTCCCCAGCGACATGTCGTTGGGGAAAAGTTGGCGGGTTAATCTCCCGTTTGCATTAATTGTGAAGTAGTTTGGTCAAAATTCAGTCAACTTTTCCCCAGCGACATGTCGCTGGGGAAAAGTTTCTTTATTTTTTGGTCAAAATTTTTTCGAGAAAGTTTGCCACGTCAGAAAGTATTTGTCGTTTAGCGACTTTTCCCCAGCGACATCATGTCGCTGGGGAAAACCCCGATGGGGAAGGGCTGGATTGTTGTAGTGATTGTATGCAATCAGTTACAAATATAAACCAAATCACTTATTGAAAAGCTTAATATTATATACTCCGCTGCATAATTATTATGCTTCAACCTTTCATAGATATGAAAACCAACCCAACTGTATATTCAGGTTTAAACTACGAAATTTCATCTTATGTTCGGAAATTTGTATCATCTCCACTTTCATATCCCAGCATGAAAACTGTCGCATACTGTAATTTCATTGCTGCTTGTATCTGTAACCTTTATGTAACATGCACTTAGATATGGCTAGAGACAATTTTCTGATAATCATTGAGAATATTTTATCTTGTAACATAAGCTTTGGATTATGACTAATTTGTCATGTTTACTTACTACTTGATTGGCAGGATCCAGCTTATCGAGTTTTTGGAATCAGATAATAAGTTGGAAAAAGACACCTAAATCCAGCTTATCGAGTTTTTCTGAATAGAGTTCAGCGCGTTATGAATAGCAACGTTATGACACCTAAATCCACAAATGTGATTTTTACTAGAATTAGCTTTGCAATTCAAAAAGGGCTTGCGGCGCAGCTTGTTGCTCGCTTGCCTTCTACAGTTATGTAATTAAATTTTAATCATTAAGTAATCATTTTGAATATTAGGAAAAAAAAGTTTAAAAAAAAAGACAGATGAATTTGCAACAGGTAAGCATACATTTTATCCAAGAAGGTAATCTGGGTAAAAATAGTGCTAATTCATTTCCATAATTAGAAGTCGACTTTACTATCTAAAATTTATCTTAAAAGTGCATGATGAGCTTTTAAAGGTAGAATCAGACAAGGTTGTGTGCTCTTCTGTAAAATCTCAAGTTGCATAAGCTACTCGTTGAAGTACATATTAGACTCTAAACAATAATGATGTTTAAAAAAAGACTAAACAATAATGATGTTAAAAAAAAGACTAAACAATAATGAGAAAATCGATGGTTGCTGCAGAGTTGTTTGAAAAGTGGATGACTTCAACCCTTCACGCTTGAAAAGGACTTCAACTATTAAAAAACAAAAATTTTTAATTACAGAAGAAAAGGAGAAGTGAAGGTTCAGCGCAACGTTTGTATTCGTCTGGTATGGGTAAGTACGAGTGTCATAAGCGAAACTGTTTATATTACAGAAATTTTAAATGCTAATGAACTCACAGACTCACAGTTATGTTATAATTAGTAGTGGTTATTTATATATGTGTACTGAACTACTGATTGTATTGGTAGAGAATAACGACGATGTCACATGAACAGGTTAGGGCTTCGGTTGGTTTTCTCGTGGACTTATGTGATACTATATTTAATGTAAGAGTTTGTTTGGCATATAATAGTTTCATTCATTCTGTCCTTCAATCTACTAGTTTACTGTGTGAGCTTAGTCTTACGTTTAACCATCAAATTCTGTTTGTTTTCTTGCAAACTGATCACACAAAGCAGTGGACTTCATTTTGGGTATACATATTTCTCATTTTATATCCCTGTGGTTTCTATGTGTACCAAAGGGCTTGTGTCCCAATGTTGTGTGTGAAGCTCACCTGTGGGCGTGGGTTCAAGTCCTGCTTAGGACATGTGATATTGCTTGTGGTTGACAATGTGCGATAGATAGTTGCCGTTTATAAAAAATAAATAAATTGTTTGTATGTCTATACTATAGTCGTTATGATGATCTTGTGAAAGTGTTGTACACTTGTACAGTTGTACTTGATGAAACTCTATCACTGAACATGTAATAGCAGTATAATTATATACATAAGCAACCTAAATACTAAATGGCTTAAAGTATTTCAAAAGCATCTGCTAGGATAATATATGCAAATTGTGGTTGTTCTAGGAAATTCCTTTTCGATATGATTTTTGAAATGGTTATGTGAAACTTGTTTAATGTCCCGGCTGTGTTCCACTTACGATATATGTTTACAGTTTATCTGTTTGCCCTATCCAAAAGATTCAATCAAGCATTGAAGCATATCATGTGCCATGGAAAAATTACTGAATCAGTTGAAGAGATTAGCAGCTTGTCTCTGTGTTTAGTTAGAAAAATGGGCACCACGTTACAAGGAGATGGTATCATATAAGGTGTCCTGTGATTTTTAATTTTCAGTACTTCAATTAAATTGCAACTGATTTAGTCTTTTTTTATTAACTCTTCGTTATCCAAATTTTCTATTTTAGGAGCTGGTCAGGTTCACACAGAGACCCAGCTACGTATCTGTAACCTTTTATAGATGTATACAGAAGACAATTTCTTCATAAATATGTAGAAGATTGAGAATTGATTATCTTGTACAATGTCACATTATATGGCTAGAAACATAAGCTTCGGATTATGGTTAATTTATCATGTATACTTACTACTTGATTGACAGGATCCAGCTTAGCAAGTTTTTATCTTAAAAGTGCATGATGAGCTTTTATGTTAGAATCACACAAGATTGTGCGCTCTTCTGTAAAATCTCAAGTTGCATAAGCTACTTGTTGAAGTACACATTAGACTTTAAAAGATAGCTGCTTACTAAAATGAGAAAATTGTTAGTTCGTAAACTTGATTTAGTCATTAAAGACCTCGCTGAAGGTTGAGCTCATCTGCGGAAGATTCTAGAAATTCGAAGAAAGAACCATAGAAAATATCTATGGAAATGTCTAGATGTATATGGATAAGTATGGATAAAATATCCTTATGAAATATCTAGTTAAACTTATCTAGATTAGACTAGTATTATGGAGAAGTTGTAAGAATGATCAATGGGAATATCTTGTATCTAGAATGTTCCATGGACTAGTATAAATAGGATGTGTTGTAAACATTTTATAACTTGTACCAAGAAAAGTTCAAGAAATAAACCTACATTCCTAAAACTTATCTCTTCCTCTAGTATTAGCCTAAAAGGCCCCGTGTGTTTCCCAACAAACTTGTATCAGAGCTACACTGAAGATCAAGTTGTCGAGTTCAATGAACTTGTTCCAATTTCCTCGTCTCACCAAAGATAACTATGGTACTTGGTGTATTCGAATGAAGGCGTTACTTGGCTCACACGATGTGTGGGAGATAGTCGATAAAGGGATTGAGAAGGTTGAAGATGAAAACTCGTTGAGTGCTGCCCAAAGGGTAGATCTGCAGAAGGCGAGAAAGAAGGATCAAAGTGCTCTTACTCTCATCTATCAATGTCTTGATGATGCAATGTTTGAGAAAGTTTCAAATGCAACCACTTCTAAGGAAGCGTGGGAGATCCTTCAAAATGCTTTCAAAGGAGTTGATAAAGTGAAGAAGGTACGTCTTCAAACTCTTAGAGGAGAGTTCGAAAAACTCCAAATGGAGGAATCCGAAACCATTTCGGATTATTTCACTCGTGTCTTGACCATTTCAAATGAGATGAAGAGAAATGGTGAAAGCCTGACTGACACAAGGGTGATAGAAAAGATTCTTCGCTCGTTGCCACCAAGCTTTGATTACATTGTTGTGGCCATAGAGGAGTCAAAAGACATCGACTCTATGACCGTCGATCAACTCATGGGATCTTTACAAGCCCATGAAGAGAAGTTGAAGAAAAGAAGGGGGAAAGAACCCTTAGAGCAAGCTCTATACTCAAAGGTCTCTTTCAAAGAAAGAGAAAAGAGCTTTTTACATGGACGCGAGCCAGGACGAGGACGCGGTACTTTTCGAGGTCGTGGTGGTTTCCAAGGTCGAGGACGAGGACGAGGAAGAGAGGATGTTAATAAAGAAGAAGAGAACCAATGGTCTCCTAGTAGGAGAGGTCGTGGAAGAGGATACCAATCTCAAAGAGGAGGTAAGTCTCAAATACAATGTTATAATTGTCGAAAATTTGGTCATTATGCTAGCGAGTGTACTAGCTCAAGACAAGTGGAAGAAAAGGCCAATCTTGTGGAGGTAGATGACGAAGACGAGCTTACTTTGCTAATGGCGAGACATGGCGAACAAGAAGAAAGGACAGAGCCATGGCATATAGATTCCGCTGCTAGTAACCATATGACGGGTGAAGAAGACTTATTTGTGGAGATGGAGCAACGTAAAGGAAATGTCACCTTCGGAGATGAATCAAAGGCACCGGTGAAAGGAAAAGGTAAAATACTTATCCGAGCTAAAGATGGAAGTCACCAGTATATTTCGGATGTATACAATGTGCCCAACCTTAAAAGTAACATTTTAAGTGTGGGACAACTATTGGAGAAAAACTACGATATTCATTTCAAAGATCATAGTGCCACGATAAGAAATCATGAAGGAAAGCTCATAGCAAAAGTGCCTATGACTAAAAACCGGATGTTCATCTTGAACATTCAACATGATGAAGCTAAGTGCTTAAAGAGCTTGGAAACCACCACGAAGGTTAGATCAAATTGATCATCCCAATCAACTTTGGTGACTTAAAGTTGTTATCTTCTAAAGGAATGGTGAAAGGGTTAGATCAAATTGATCATCCCAATCAAGTATGTGAAGGATGTCTTCTTGGGAAGCATGCAAGAAGTCCGTTTCAAAAGGAAGCGACGTCAAGAGCGAAGGAGCCTCTACAACTAATTCACACGGATTTGTGCGGTCCCATTACTCCACCTTCTCATGGTATGAATCTCTACTTTATGCTTTTTATTGATGATTATTCTAGAAAGACTTGGATCTATTTTCTAAAAGAAAAATCCCAAGCCTTTGATGCTTTTAAGAAATTTAAAGCTATGGTTGAAAAGGAGAAGGGTTTAAAAATTAAATCCATGAGATCGGATAGAGGTGGAGAATTTTTGTCAAAGGAATTTAATAAATTCTGTGAGGATAATGGGATCCGGAGATTTCTAACGGCTCCTTACTCCCCACAACAAAATGGAGTGGTGGAGAGAAAGAATAGAACCATTCTTAACATGGTCCGAAGCATGTTGAAAAGTAAGAAGATGCCAAAAGAGTTTTGGGCTGAAGCGGTTGATTGCTCGGTGTATTTATTGAACCGGTGTCCGTCAAAGAGTTTGGACAACAAGACCCCACAAGAAGCATGGAATGGGATGAAGCCTACCGTCTCTCATCTAAAGATATTCGGAAGCATAGCGTATGTTCACGTTCCGAGCCAAAGGCGAATCAAGCTTGATGATAGAAGTGAGAAGCATGTGTTCGTGGGTTATGATAAGCAGTCCAAAGGATACAAGCTCTATAACCCGATCACAAGGAAGGTAGTAGTGAGCAAAGACGTGGAGTTCGAGGAAGAAGGATCGTGGGATTGGAGCGTCAAGGAAAATGAAAGGTACGACTTTCTTCCCATGACTAATGAAGAAGAGACAGGTGAATTAAGAGATGAAGTTCAGCAACCTGAAAGTCCAGCTCCAAGTCCAACCCAAGGCTCGCCAGCAAGTTCAAGTGAAGGAGAGCAAAAGACAAGAAGCTTACAGGAGCTCTATGAGGTAACTGAAGAGATACCCCTTCTCTGTTTATATGCTGATTCTGAACCTTTATGTTTTGAAGAGGCCATGAAAAGCAAGAAATGGAGACAAGCTATGGACGAGGAGATAAAGTCCATAGAAAAGAATGACACGTGGGAGTTGACAATCCTTCCAAAAGGCCAAAAGGTTATTCCACTCAAGTGGGTATACAAGGCCAAGAAGAACGCCAAAGGTGAAGTGGAGAAGTACAAGGCAAGAGTTGTGGTCAAAGGCTACAAGCAGAAGCATGGGATAGACTATGAAGAGGTATTTACCCCTGTTGCTCGCTTAGAAACTATAAGAATGATTATTGCTATTGCTGCTCAGTATAGGTGGAAAATTCACCAAATGGACGTGAAGTCAGCATTCCTAAATGGAGTTCTAGAAGAAGAAGTTTATGTGGAGCAACCGGAAGGATATGTTGCCAAAGGGCAAGAAGGTAAAGTTTTAAGGTTGAAGAAGGCCTTATATGGACTAAAGCAGGCACCCCGAGCTTGGAATACTAGAATCGACAAGTATTTCCAAGGGCATGGTTTTACAAAGTGCTTAAGTGAATACGCACTTTACGTGAAGTTTGAAAATGGAGGTATATTGCTAGCCTGCTTGTATGTGGATGATTTGATATTCACAAGAAATTCCCAAAGGATGATGGACGAGCTCAAGAAGTCAATGACGAGAGAGTTCGAGATGACAGACATAGGACTTATGTCTTATTATCTTGGCATCGAAGTGAAGCAAACTGATGAAGGAATATTCATATGTCATATGCCAAGGAGATACTGAAGAGGTTCGGGATGGAAAAATGCAATCCCGTTGGCACCCCCATTGAACACAAGGCAAAGCCTTCGAAGCATGACGGAGGAGAAGCGGTAAACCCAACTCTGTTCAAGAGTCTAGTTGGAAGTTTACGCTACTTAACATGCACAAGACCCGACATACTCTATGCAGTCGGATTGATTAGTCGGTTCATGGAAGAGCCTACGACAAAGCATGTGGAGATTGCGAAGAGGGTCCTCCGTTACATCAAAGGTACTGTAGACTACGATATGTTTTATTCAGCAAGTGAAGACTTCAAGCTGGTTGGATATAGCGATAGTGACTGGGCTAGAAACAAAGACGATGGAAGAAGTACATCAGGATTCGTGTTCTTCTTAGGTAACAATGCGTTTACATGGTCTTCAAAGAAGCAACCTATTGTTACCTTGTCTAGCTGTGAAGCAGAGTACGTTGCTGCAACATCGTGTGTATGTCACGTAATTTGGCTTAGAAGTATGCTGAAGGAGCTACACATGGAGCAAGAAGATGCAACCGAGATCTACGTGGACAACAAGTCAGCAATTGACTTAGCAAAGAATCCAGTCTATCATGATCGAAGTAAGCATATAAACACTCGGTATCACTTTATTCGAGAGTGCGTTGCAAGGAAGGATGTTCAAGTGATACATACGAGGTCCGAAAATCTAGTTGCAGATATCTTCACCAAGCCGCTCAACGAGCGAGATTTCTCAAGACAAAGGATGATGCTTGGAGTCAGAAAATCAAGTTTAAAGGGGGGTGTTAGTTCGTAAACTTGATTTAGTCGCAGATGATCTCGCTGAAGGTTGAGATCATCTGCGGAAGATTCTAGAAATTCGAAGAAAGAACCATAGAAAATATCTATGGAAATGTCTAGATGTATATGGATAAGTATGGATAAAATATCCTTATGAAATATCTGGTTAAACTTATCTAGATTAGACTAGTATTATGGAGAAGTTGTAAGAATGATCCATGGAAATATCTTGTATCTAGAATGTTCCATGGACTAGTATAAATAGGATGTGTTGTAAACATTTTATAACTTGTACCAAGAAAAGTTCAAGAAATAAACCTACATTCCTAAAACTTATCTCTTCCTCTAGTATTAGCCTAAAAGGACCCGTGTGTTTCCCAACAAAAATGAGTGGTTGCTGCAGCTGTTTCAGGAGTGGGTAACTTCAATCATTCACGCTCGAAAAGGACTTCAACTGTTAGAAAACAGGTGTGGGTTTTACAGTATATACATGGATCGTGTAATTGGGTTAATTGCCAAGCTAGTGGGTCAATCTACATCTCTTCAGAAGCTAAACCCGAATGTTCTTCAAAACTTATTTCGCTAAGCGAGTTCTATTTCGGTTATGTATATTTTCAAGTCAATCAGTCAGGTAACTCTCACTTGATCATTTTTTCAGCCATAGTCATAGAATTATAGAAATAGTTTATGTTGAATGAACATTATAGAAACAGTTTATCTAACAATGAGATATATTAATCAAATTAACTCAGGTTTACCAATTTGGTTCGGAGATCTTCATAGTTCATTACGATTTGATCATACATTCACTTTACGTTTGTGTACAAGTTTTTTGACAAATGTTTTACGATTTGAGCTACACACATACTGGTATCCTCACAGGAATCGCAAGAGTCATGTTAGCAGGTTTGAATGGTCTAATGCAGGGGCGCAGAACGAACTGGATTGGCGCTGCAAGTCACAGCTCTGTTTTTGCTAGGTTTGTTAATATATACATAAAAGGCATGTCCTTAATAATTAGGAACACAGTATGGCATGTATACCAGACATCACAGAAAGACAGAGCAATACCAACTTGAAAGAAATAAACAACTATAATCATTAATCACTATGAAATATTGACATGTCACTTCTAAATCCATGGTAGCATTGATTCATCTACACTCTCGAATGATTCAACAATAAAAATAATTATACACAGCATGTGGCATGTATAAAGGACTTCTACACTCTCGAGTGATTCAACAATGAAAATACTTATACGAAATAATAGTGATTATTATTACCTAATAACAAGTTGGGGCACTCCCTCAAGAGGAAGCAGATCACTTCGTAGAATATAATCATATATAAAACAATCTGCATGATCATGCAGGAGTAGTGTTTCCATGTGAGAGCCCAAGCAGAATGAATCACGTTCTGCATACATTCCAAGACTGTGGATGTGTTTTGATGAGGGTGAGTAAACGTGAAGTGATACATCATTTCCAGAACGTCTAGTTTCGATAATAGGTTCACCACTCTTTCTATATCCATGTATCATATATATTGAAGTGGTGTCAAAGTTGAATAGCTTTCTAAAAGATGTTATAACCCCATCATGCTCCATCATCCGTACACTGTCAAATCCAAGCAAAACAAGTGACTCCCTTTGCTTAGAAAGAGTGATATTACACCTACAAAGCTGCTTTTCTAAGCTATACGGAAGGTCTACCACTTTAAACTCTTTTGTAATCATATCGAATGACAATATCTTAGGGGAAAGGCGAAATAAACCACCATCCCCAACAATCTTTTCACATGCAATACAATAAATAAACCTATCTATAACAACATGAGTTTCCGATGAAATGATAATTGATCCACGACAAATAATGCTAGATGGAATCAGATTCCAAACACCCGAGCTTAACGTAAAAACCTCACCTTGATTGGAGTTTCTATTAAGCAATGAAATCCTAACAATTGTAGGATCATTAGTAACTGGACAAACCCCAAAACCAAAATGTTGATAATAACTCACATGAGGGACAGCCATACCAACACATTTTCTAAGGGAAGGGTTCCAAAGCACAACCATATGTCTCCCCTTGTTAACACCGGAGACGCAAAACACGCCATTACAGCTACCAACTACTCTGGAATCGTTAAGCTCTTTTATCAAAGGAGGAACAGTTGGATCTAATTCTTGTTGATGGGTCAAAGTGTCATTGTCATCCATTAGAGAAATATACTTTGTATTACAAGGGTATTCGACTTCTTTGTAACATAAAATAAAAAGATCTGGGTGGATGTGATTGGGAAACTTATGGGTGTCAATAAAAGACTTGAATGGTTTCGAAACTGACCTGAATCGAAGCAGTGACTTGACATTAGGGACCCTTTTTATGATTTCTAATTGAATGTCGAAAGGGATGTTGTCCGACTTTTTTTTATAAGAAAAGAAAATCTAGGGTTCTATGAGCTTAATTAGGGAACTTTGTACCGGTAATATAATACGCTGGACTGCTGCTGGAGTGGCCTGGGGTTATTTTTGGTCCTTCAATTTTTAAAACTTGTTATCAATCCAAAAAGTGTGACATTACGTCGCTCTTTCTGAGCATGTTAGGCAAACCTTGGTGCGGATTTTGGCAAAAATCAAATCGAAGAAGCATATGTGGATTTTAAAAAATGAGGTTAAATAATCGCCGATTTCTTCAATTTCGATTCTTTTGATTTTGAATTATATTTTTTTTTAAATTTTTCTTAGATATACGTTTGTTTTATGATAAAGATTTCGCAAAGTTACACGAATGGTCGAAAGATAAACGATGTGGCCCGATATGTTAGGTAATGCTAGAGATATCTACAAAAGACTTGCATAGTTTGAAAACTGATTTTAATCGAATCAGTCACATGACATTCGAGACCATTTGTATAATTTTTACGTGAATATGGAAAAGAATGTTCTCTCACTAAAACAAATGGAGCAAATTATCAAAAGGGTTTATTTTCATATTTTTGTATTTTTAAGGAGATAAAAATTGTTGGCTTGCTCATTTTAGTCGAGGGCAACAAGGGTTAATAGGGCAATCATGTGCAAAATGTGTCACATTTTGTATGTTGTTTTATTTTTTGAGGTAATTTGTGTTGTGCTACTTTTTTGAACACTTGTTAAAATCTCTCTCTGTTTTTCTTCTGTTTTTTCGATTCCCCTGAGTCTATATTAAAAAAACATAATTTTTGAAGTTAAGAGCATCCATTATAATAGTTTAAGAATAGGTCTAACAATTCATAAAAAAATTATAAATTTTTGTACCATAGTCATTATAAGTTTTGGTGACATGAATAGGTCTAATATCTTGAATATGTTTATAAACTGATACATTGTATGAGTGAGAGAATTTTATAAACCAACTAAAAGCTTTATTCATAGTGATAATATGTTTATAGTATAAAAAGTTGTAAATTAATAATATTTAAATATATGGTATTTTTATAAAAATTTTTATATGTATTATGCCTAAGTGAAAAGTTGACAGAAATTTTTTATTTTTTTTACCTTTTCAGTAATTTTCCAAAACAAATAAAAATTATTCACTCATTTAGCCATTTTTCATTAAAAAAACTCAAATACTCGCTAAAAACACACATTTTTTCTCTCAGTGATTGCGTACAAAATGACGTCATTAAAACCCAACCACCGCCGCAAACCACCGGAACCACCGATGCCGGTGTTAGCTTCGACGAACAGCTAAAACTGACGGCAGCAATGGCTAGATAATATCAAATAGAAATGAAAGGTACACAATTATCTCAATTAAATTCATTAACTAATTTTGTATTTATTAATTAGACTTAAACCACGATCTTATTCAGTTTGAAGGTATTAAATATATATATCAATGTATTTTTATTTGAGAGTTTGATATATATATCTATCTATCTATCTATCAGAAAAGCTGCTAACCTCTCCTCAATGTTAAGTGATTAAAATTCTAATGCTACAACTACCTTACCAAAAACTTATATAAACGTCTGGAGCGACTGGCTAAACGTGAGGGAGATAAGGTTACTTTACTTAAACTTTAACCCATCAATGCCAGCACAAGTTCAGCTGATAACACCATCTCTACACCCATCCCTCTCCAAGTCATCACACCTGTTGTTATACCTGATGATGATGCAACTAAGGGGGAGAAACAACCCAATGAAGGAGCTGATACATCAAAATCCCTGTCTCTAGTTAACACCAAGGAGACTATGGACAATGATGAACCAGCTGCTAAGAAACCCAAGTTTGATGTTAGCTCCCTACCAAAGGCTGTACAAACTCAAGCTCATATGACATTTCTCAAAAATGTTGAAGAGCTTAAGAAAGCAAATGAATCATCCTCTGTCTCGAAGAAAGGAAAGGAAATATTTATGGTAGACTCAGACGCCAAACAAAAGAAAATAGCTATGATGCTAGAGACAGAAGGATCCACAACAGAACTCGCTCAATTCTCAACCTTCAAAGCCGCTGATGAGAAACCTTTATCAGCTGAGGAAATTGAAAAACATGCATTTGAATTCAATAGACTAAATGAAATCAAGAAGGCAAAAGAGTTGAATGAAGCAAAGCGGAGAAGAACGTCTCCCTAACAGAGAGAGGAGCAAAGAAAACTCATGAGAGAAATGGAGTTAAAACGCAAAGAGGCTTTGAAGAAAGTTAAAGCTGACTATGATGCATGCGTAAACTCAAGATATGCACCAGGAAAAATCACCAAGTTTAAATACACCATTAAGAAGTCATCTCACACTCCACAGATGGTCGTATGGAGAGACAATCAAGTGGCTAACATGGACATATTTGAGGACTTCAAACTTAAGACACTTGGTTTGTTTGAATGGTTTGAACTAGAAGAATTAGCTGAGAAGATGTCTGGACAGACAAATTTCTTACTTCTAAAGACTCTGAAAGCTAAGTTAACTGGGTGAAAGAAACAGCTGCCAAGCTCAAAATTGATCCTCCACCCGACAGCTGTTTGAACAAGAACCTATAAAGGCTGAAAAGAAAGAAAGAGGCTAAACCAGTTCATCAAAGAAACCTTTGTAACAGCATACGTTCAGGTTGATGGAATGTTCAGGGATCTAATTCTACCAAATGGGATTGTAGGACCTATTGATGGACAAACCTATACTGAGCCTGAAAAAGGTATGGAATTCATGAACAGGGGATGTCAATATGTATTTCAAAGAGAAAGTGAGCTAGGGCTAGCTTCTACCATTCAGCTTCTAGTCTTCAAAAAGGTGCTAAAAATCAACTCTGAGTATTCCAAAGTGTTTGCCCAAGCTTTGCAAGTTGAATTAGATATTAGAATAGACATTACTGAAGGTGAAGAGGAAATAAAGAATGATGATTACTGATGAATTCACAACTGAATTTTACTTTCATAATTTTGTTGCACTTATGCTTTGTACTTGTAATATTTTCTAAGTCTTAATAAGTTATGAAGTTTGTTTGTTAGATCTGTTATGAGTAAGAAGAAGTTGTTATCTCATTTACTGTAACTTATTTAGATCTAGCTGTATGTATGTTTAAATAGGGGGAGATTGTTGGGAATTTAATTTTGTTAGATTTCCCTTAGTCATAGATTTAAACGTAAATCAAGCTGTTTTATATTAACTTGCATGTGTCAAGGTAACAGGCAAGTCCCATAAGACTCACAACGAACTTGGTCACTGTGAGCAACCACAAAGGAGTCCATGTGAGAGACATTGTCAAGGAAGTCGAAGATTACTTGAAGACATACTCATTGGTTGTGATGGATAACAGCCAAGATGTATCAGAGACTCATGGTGGTTGAGTGTTAACAGGGGCGTCAATACCCTGTTAACATCCTCAGTACACTTTGGACATACCTAAGTGTTTAGGCGAGAAGTAATACAGCCTAAACTACGAGGTTATGAAGAAAATGGAAATTGTGTCAGCTCTGTTTCCCTAGAGCGTTGTGGCAGACTACCAAGAATAGAAGAGCATCTTGTGATAGATGTCTGACATTGTCTGTTTTGTGTAGTCACCATCAACCAGCTATCAAAGTCAACCTCGTACCACTGTAAATAGGATATGTAGCCTAGAGTTAATGTTGTTCACTTGGTTAGATTTCACACATTAACTCTTTCGAACTTATTGAACAATCAGTTGTGCCTGTGTTCTTAAGTTATTTGAGAACGCGGATTTTTGGTAATTTTCTTTTACTTGTTATGCGTGCTTATTCACAATTTTACCATATTCCCCATTTATTTTACAGTAATTACGTGTCATCCTCGAAATTTTAGTTAAATATAAAATTCTATGGATATCGCTAATTTACGATATTATTTGGCGAAATGCCCAAACTTTATATTTGTAATTTCTACGAGGTTTTATCATATTTTATATGACTTATTATTGACTCTTTGCCTCAAAAATAATAAAAATCGATATCTAGATCAATAAAGGACGCAATGGTGAACTTTTGCATTTTTACGTTTTCCGGCTGTCGGACTGAGTTTTCGGGTCCGAACGCCACGGTAAAATTATTATTATGTGCTTCATAGTTATTCTTGATTCCTTGATCCAACTTAGTGAAATCCGGGCCAAACAAGTGTTTACGAGTAATTTTAAAGAAATTTCGTTTTAAACATAAACGGGTCTCGGTTTTCGTCGGAAACGGCACGTTATTTAAACCCGTAAATTTCGAGAGCTTAACACTAAAACTTTGGGCCTTTCTTGGGTATTTTCGGCTGGACTTAAGCTTAGGGAGCCTATATTGACTTTGTTGACCATTATACTTAAACAAGAATTACCAAACAAACATATCTACAAAACATTTGACAAAAAAAAAACACAGTTCTTTCCTCCTTGCTCCCTGTGGCTGACGAACACAACCCCCCCCCCCCCAAAAAAAAAAACATTGATTTTTCTTGATTTAAGGTAAATTAATACTAGTTCTATGTTTTTTTTTTCAATTCCTAATCAAACCCATGTGTTAATTTTAACATACATCAAACTTTTGCATGTAATTAAAAATCATCAAATCTTATGATTTGATGATGTTTTTATGAGTTATTGTGCTTGATTTTGCTTCTCCAATGGTTAAATTGTGTTTAGATGGGTAAACTTTTGATTTGAGTATGTTATATAGGGGTGTTCAAAAAAACCGAGAAACCGACGAACCGAGCCGAACCGCTCAATCCGAAACCGAAAAAACCCAAAACCGAAGAAACCGAAACCGAAAAAAACCGAAACCGAAAAACCCGCTTATAACGGTTCGGTTACGGTTTTTATTTTTAGATATCCGTGGTTAACCTAACCGAACCGCACATATTATACATGAAATTTTTTAACTAAATATTCAAATTATAGTACATGTATTAATTGTATTAGTACCATACTTTTATTGTACAACGATTTTTTTACTCTTAATGTCAACTTTTTAAACATGTATGTTTAAATTTAACTAATGTGATCGTACTTTATAAACATCGAATAAATATTTTTAGTTAATACATTATTTATGAATATTCTAATACACTTTTTGGAACGAAATAATTTTTATATGATTTTTATCTATTCAATGTCATTGAATTATACGAAACAACATTCTATCTTTTAAACCATGTTATTATTTATAAACTAAAACTTGATGAAATTTATAAAATGGTTAACCGTGACCCGAACCGTGGGTAACCGCTCATTTCGGGTAACCGCATGTCCGGTTAACCGCCTTGTATGGTTCAGTCACGGATAGTAAATTTAACTACCCGAACCGCGATGGATAGTCAAAATCGTCTAAATAACCGAACCGAACCGACCCGTGAACACCCCTAATGTTATATTGTCATAGGGCCACGAAATTTTTATGATCAAGGAAGAAGGAATCGAGATTTTTCGTGTTTTGATTGATTCATACGAGTTGTGAAGGTATAATCATAACTAGTATATTGAATTTGATGTTATTAGCATTTTTAGATTACATTGATCTTTGATTTTGAGCTCATGGGTAAAACCCACTGAGCTTATGATTACATAGGTCATATTATGACATAGGATACTTGCGTGGCGATTTAGTATGGCTTAGGTGATGCGTTGTCGCGTTTAGATTACTAAAATGGAACGTTTTCTAACGTGGAAATCACCACAGAAACAAACATGTCATGACCAATTTTTCTTAAACACATGACCTTGTTTTTATTTGAAAAATTAATACCCACTGATGTGCTTAGAATGTGGTGAGTTGGATGGAAACAAGACGTGTCCGGATGAGTCCGTGACAGTCATTTTACCAAAGTAGGTCAAATCTGAATTTTATGCTTAAAATGTGGGTAAATTAACTTGGGTAAAAAGGTTTAATATATGATTTTATAACTTTTTACAGTAGTTACAAACATAAGGCAACTTCTCTTTTTGGTTTCGTGTCAAAATATTATACCATTTGTGATTTATGCTCAATTTACCGAAGGTTACAAAAGACGTTTACAACTTTCTGTTTTGATAGTCTGTCACTAATAGTGGATTTCCCATTGATTGGAAATAGTTCTAGGTCTGTTTTTACCCAAATTTTAAAGGTAAGAGAAATACCTTTATATGTCCAAAAATCTCACCTCCTGTACTATTATAGATTTTGAGTTATGACCAACTCTTCACATCCATGTTCAGAAAACTGAGTTCTGTCAAATATTTCAACATTATGAACCGAGCCTAAAACGTGTTTGAAACCCGCATAAAAATGCTTGGACCATCATATATGGTTAATGTCATGTTATTACAGTAGGTTAAAGGTATTTTGGTCAAATTCCATCTTAAGCCTAGTTCTCGCCATTACACGTAAGTTACTTGGTCATACTATGTCACGTTACTTCTAAAACGTTATTTGCTACAATGAATACTTTCTTATTACGCGTCACCATTGCATAGGTCCGTATAGATGCTCAGCCCTTTTTCCTTGTGATCACTTGCTAAAGGTGAGTTCATAGCCTCTATTCCACTTTATACATGTTTTACAAATGCGGGGTGAGAAATACATGCGTGGAATACATGCAGTAGAATTTTGACAGTAATACTTTTATCAGTATTCAATCAAGTATCCAGTATTGCTTTCCCCGTCATGAGTACCGACGCATATACATTCTAATATACAAGTATTTTGACTAGATACATATTAGAGGTCCCCAGTAATACATATGTTAACGTTTCGGTGTCATGAACTACTGCAATAATTAAATTACATTTAATTGCACAATGGTGCAACATTTTTTTTCAGTATTACATGTTTATATGGAAACATTGCTTGTATTCCACAACTTCTTCTATTAAACATATGAATATCACTCAACTTTATGTTGACCCTTTTACATGTTATTTTTTAGGTAATCAAGTTTAGGTGCACGGATTGGAGCTCGTGGATGCGGACATTCGGGCAAATTCTATAGTCTTTGTTTTACATGCTTACCTTTTGCAACTACTTTTATTATGTGTATCTTTGGGTAAATCCCATAAAAAGGTAAGATTTGGACTAAAATGACCGTTGGATGTGCTTCATGTATTACTTTAAACTATTTGGGACCTATTTATGATTTAAACTTCCGCAGCTTATTGTTTAGATTTCCGTAAGGATTATGATGTAAAAACAGGTTTTATTACGTCATTTTACAGCACCTATAGACCAGTTTTCTGTATTGCATGACGTGGCACCCCCATGTTGCTTGAGTGGACCCTACTGATTTCGGGGGTGTTACAGATCGGTATCAGAGCTCCGGTTATAGAGAACTAAGTTATTTTTCAAAATTGGTCTATAACCACAAAAGTTTTCAATTTTTATTTCTTGAGTCTTAGTGTCAAATACAGAATCTGCCAGGTATTGTCAACATCTGTGGGTATTTCTCTAATCCCTATTTTACTTGATTTGTATTCGTATTATTTTACCTTGAGATTACTATACTTAATAAAATATGCACTATTATCCTTATTACTTGAATTATATCCATAGTGTTCTTATCTCGAGACTTATTACTTGAATTATTATCCTTATTACTTGAATTATATCCATAGTGTTCTTATCTCGAGACTCGTATAATTTATTACAGTTTTCATTACTCTATTTTTATATCCTCCCGCGCCGTATTTATGTTGATCATTGTTGTTCTTGTGGATTTTTATTTACCATCATTGATTTGGTCGATTTCGGCAGTAAAGCCTTGGAAGAATTCTTTGATCGTATCAAATTAATTTTGTGGATTTCATATCCCTTTTCTTGATCCTTTTTATGTTACTGTGCGTATAACACTTTGGGTGTTGGTCGATTTTGTTTATTGGTTCGTGGACCAATCTATTTATTTATTTTTCCGACTTTAAATTGTGGCATTCGATTATTGCCTTGGAGCGCCATCGTGGTCTTACGACTCCTCGCCTAAGATACGTCCATCGATTTTAATATGATTTTACTCATATGAAGTTTTTAGGTTATAAGGATTTTCGTGCTTCGCCATTACAGTTTCGCTTGTGATTGGAAGAATCACACCGCGTATGATATTATTATGCTTCACATATGGAATTCGATGTCGAGGATGTTGTGCATCGTTTTGACTTGTTTTATGTTTATGACTTTCTTGAAGCATTTTAATACTATTTTTACATATATGCCCGCGAGCATAATTCTTTTGTTATTTTGGAATCCATGTGACATGCGTGCACACTAATTATTCTTTTAAAAAGTGTTAGTATATTAAATTAAACAATTTGGGATTTTTCGTGATATATGTGACAGTTTAATAGTGTTTGGTTGAGATTTTATAATGCCTCGAAAAATACATAAACTGCAAAATAAATTGCGAGTCCAATTTTGTCAGGTTAATGTTTTCTAAAGGGAATTTGGCCTTGGATTTACGATAGGGGTCGTTTTTACGAACGTTTTGATATATGGCAGGATTTCTAACTATTAAAAACGAAGATTTGCGCCTAAATTTAAGATTTTAAATATTTATAATTTCCAAACAACATTTGCGAAAAAAAAAGTTATTGCTGCAGAAACTTTATCACGGAAAACGAGGTCTGAGATTCTCGAAAATCTAAAATTTTATTAGATGGCTAGATAAATCTTGTTTAGGCGAACATTTTGACATAAATTAGAGCTTCTAACTCATAAAAACGAACATTTTAGAACCGATTCAATTTTTGAGATTTCATGTAAAAATTCAGCAAGATTTTGGTAAAATGTCAAGTTTGCGCAGAACCAAATTTTAACGTTTTGAGGGTCTTCTGCTCCGTTGCGGCCTTCGGCCAAAACTCGAAAGTTGTCCGGAATGATATTTTTAGTCTACCTAAAGAAATCGGAGTCTCAAAGTGAGTAGAAGTGACTTAATTTTAACAAAATTCAGTTCAACATTTTCATATATAAAATTCAGCTATTACGTTAAATTAGTTGCTGGTGCAGTATTGATCGGTCGTTTTGAGCACTTTAGAATTCGTTTCAACCTTCCGGCGAAACATCAAAGTTGTTCAGAATGTCGTGATTACCTTACCGCGAGAAAAGCGTGGTATAAAATGAGTGATAACGTGTCAAAAAGCTAACGAGTCAAATAGAGTCTTGTTTCGAAACGACCATATGAACCACCACATGACATAAAACACGCCTTCCAGCATAACCTAGATCTTAGACGGAGTACGAACAGAAATAAGCCACAGAATCCATTCTTCGTAGGAGTTAATAGTAACACATGGAATGTTCCACCAGTGCAACAATTTGGCTGTAAGTTCACGGGCCAAACTGCATTTGAAGAACAGACATGTAGTCTCGACACCTTGATCACAGGAAGGACACTGCAGAGAATTGATTTCAATACCCCGAACAGATAAGTTGAACCGAGTGGGTAATGCATTCATCTTTACTTTCCACGCAAACACATTAACTTTCATAGGCACACATGTTACCCAACGCGTCATAGTAGAAAAAGACGGATTCCTCTTATTATCAATCATTTTTCGCACTGACGTCACGGAATATGAACCTGAGTTATCAAGAGACCAGACATACCTGTCCTGTTGCGTAGAAAGGGAGACGTCACCAATCTTTTCAAATAGAGAATTGTATTGAGATGATTCCACACCACCCCTTGTAGGTCGCCGAAAAGAAAAGTCAAGGCTAGGATCTGAAAGTTTATCTTTGACAGTGATACTCTTGTACGTTTCTAGGGCATACAAACGAGGAAACTCTTCCTTGAGATTACGACCTTCATTCCAGCAGTCCTCCCAGAACAGAAAGGTAGAACCATCACCTGTATTCAACTTTACATACTCAAAAAAATCAGTTCCATTCTCCTTAAGATTCTGAGCTACTTTGAGAATGTTCCCCCAACAGGATCGAGCACCCAAGTTACAAGCTTTACCAATTCCCCCGTCGTTACCATGAATGGATTTAACAACATTCACCCAGAGAGAGTTTTTTTGCGGGAAGAATCTCCAAATCCATTTTAACATGAGACTTCTATTTAAAGCAAACAAGCTTGCCACCCCGAGACCTCCTTTCTCCTTAGGAGTCAAAAAAGAAGACCATCTAACCCAAGAGGCGTTCATATTATTACTATCTGAACCATTGAAAAAGTTTCTGCGAATGGACTCAAGTTCATGCAGGACACCTTTAGGAACACGGTATACCGACGGATAGTAAATAGGAATCGATCCGAGAACGGACTTGATCAATGTGAGTCTATCACCAATAGATAAAGATTTCATCTTCCATTTGGTTAAACGAGACTTGACTTTATGAATTACCTCCTTCCATGCGTCAAGATGCGACATCATTCCACCAACATTCAGACCTAAATATTTGAAAGGAGCCTGAAGGGTAAGACATCCAAGTTTGGAAGCAACATGCTTAACTTTAGAGTCATCGACGTGAACACCCATAAGCTTACTTATACACATATTGATTTTCAGCCCCGAAGCACGGTGGAAACAATCCAGAACATTAACTAAAGTATCAATGTTAGCATCACTCCAACTACCAACAAAAACAACGTCGTCCGCGAAAAACATATGCGAAAAGGTAACCATATTATTTAATTTAATGCCTTCAAATAAGCCCGCATCAACAACTCTTTGAAAAGATATGTGAAGACTCTCCATGATAAGAATAAACAAAAACGGAGATAGAGGGTCGCCTTGTTTTAGTCCTTTGAAGAATTGGAATTCCTCCGTAGGGCTGCCGTTAATAAGGATTGAACCTTTCGAAGACCTAAGACAAGTTTGCATCCATTCCCTCCATTTGCTGCCAAAACCAAAATTAGATAAGACATCGTCTAAGAAATCCCATCGGACGAAGTCGAAGGCTTTATCGAAATCGACTTTGAAAACAACCGCCTGTTTTCGTTTCGAGGAACACCATTGTAAAATCTCATTAATAATGAACGGACCGTCAAGAATTTGTCTATCCGCAACAAATGCTGATTGCACTTCATTTACAATATCTCCAAGCACAGGAACAAGGCGATTAGCTCGAATTTTGGCAATAATCTTGTAAATACTGCCAATTAAACTAATAGGTCTGAAATCTTTAACCATATTCGCATCCGGGATTTTCGGAATCAAGGCAATAAATGAAGAGTTACAGCCATTAGGGAAGTCCCCATATGTAAAGAAATGCTTCACAACATCAAACACATCGTCTTCAATAGTTTTCCAAAAATGATGGTAAAAATCGAATGTGAACCTATCCGGACCCGACGACTTATAAACCCCACAGTCCCAAACCGCTCTTTTAACTTCCTCTTTAGTTACGTCACATTCCAAACACTCCGACTGATCAGCAGATATAGTGTTGTCAAAGTTAATATCTAAGAGAGCCCGATGAACAGTAGGTTTATCAAAACGATTTCCAAAGTGTTGAAAGAATTCACTTTTAACAAGAATAGGTTCTACAACCCAAACACCATTTATCAACACACCTCGGACATTAGATTGACTCCTCTTTTTGATCAAAATTCCATGAAAAAATTTAGAGTTCTCATCGCCTTCAACCGACCATTTAATTTTGGCCTTTTGAGCAAGTTCCGAAGTAAAAAATTTATTTGAATCAAATATAGAGTTGACAATACCTGCACGTTTAGATAAAAGATCTTCTGAGGTCATACCAGAATCAATGGCGTCATCAATCTCCTTAAGATCTATCCTCAGCCGGAAAGATCAGATTTTAAAGGAGACGTGTATCCAGACTTCCATGATTTGATCCTAGATTTCAGAAATTTGAGCTTCTTCATAAGATTACTTATACCATTAGAATCGTCCCCAGGAGCCAATCGCCAAGAGTCTATAACCGGTTTATTAAATTCTTCGATCTCAAGCCAATAGTGGAAAAAACGGAACGGAGTTGGACCGTAATCATGCTTTGATTCGCGAAGAAGGATTGGCCGATGGTCGGATAGATAACGATCTAAAGTATTAGTACTGAGACTTGGAAAGTCTACAAGAATATTGACAGAGATAAAAAAACGATCCAATTTGCTCATCTTCGAAGCTGATTTATGACACCATGTAAACGCACTGCCACCAAGAGCAACTTCTTCCACCCCCGCATTATCAATGAAGGAGTTGAATAAATCTGCCCCCCGAGCATTGAAGACCGAACCAAATCTATCACTCTTATATCTAACCTCATTAAAGTCTCCCATCATAATAATGCCTCCCTCCCAAGATTTAAGAATAGTAGCCATGTAATCCTACAGAATTTTTTTGTCACGCATATCATGGGGAGCATAAACAGTAACCAAGAGCATACTCATACCAGTTTTCAACCATGTACCTCTAACAATAACAAAATAGTCTGATATTGTGTGATTTAGTTTCTGAATGGAATTAGGATCCCATACACATAAGATTCCACCTGAGATTCCCACAGAATCACTATGAACATACTCAAACACATAATTGCCCCAACAAGATGTAACACAAAATAAATCCATTTGATTCATCTTAGTTTCTTGAATCCCTAACACATTAACCTTATTAGAAATACATAAGTCCTTTACCCAATCTTTTTTTGCCTTTTGGGCGAGGCCTTGAACATTTAAGGACAAGATATTCATCTATGAGCCACGGACGCTCCTTGTGATTCAATAATTTCTGTGATGTTATTTATGCAACCATCCATAATATACCCCATGGTTTGACCCACTTTAACGACTTCATCCATTAAGTTGAGAATAGAACCACCTGAACGTGGAATCTCTGAGACTTTAAATCTACCAGAATTAACTGACTCCGAAACATGGTCCTTTGAAGAGTCTTTACGAGTATCACTATTTTGCTGAACATCTTCGTTTTCCGTGTTACCAGCAGGAGGTGTATACCCGGGTGGATGAGTGCGACTGTCATCCCCGGAAGTACTCTTTTGCCCATTTGGTATATCCTTCTCGAGTATCGGATAAAGACCAAAAGGGTCTTCAGAGTGTGTTGCGTTCTGACCCGGCTCCTCCTGAAATATAGTGGCTGCCACCTCATCAACATCATTAAATTCTCTAACAACACCCGCTCCCTGATGACCATCGGCAATGTTATTAGACTCCTCATCTAAACCTTCACAATTATGCTCCTGTTCACCTTGGTCATCGTCTTCAAAACCTCCAATATTAAGCTCATGTTCTGATTGATCTTCTTCTTCTATATCATCCAGAAATTCAGGCACCCATCCAGGAACCTCCTTGGCTCGAATCCAAAATACCTTTCCCCGGAAAATAATTTTGAAGTCTTCAAAGATATTGGAGTGCCTCTTGGTTTGTATGCATAATCTTTTAGAATGGAAGGAATTGTTATCTTTGTCATCTACATCTAATAAGTTGCCCCATTTAGAAGCAATGCGTTTGAAAGTATTTCCCGACCACAACTTGAAAGGAACTCCAATTTCAATCCACACAATTCTTCCCTCAGCAAAGAACTCGTTGGATGCTGTTCTAATCTCAGAAAACCATGAATTGACACCCACGTTATTACGGAATAACTCCTTAGCTTTGTCGGACTCAAATTCAATCATGATCCATAAATCACCCATGTAGCGAATGCGAATGCCTGTAAAGCCTTCATTGATGAGGGCATTCTTAATATTAGACAAAGATGCAAATTCTTTAACTTTTCCCATTAGTGAAACAGACACATCATGAACATATACATGCTCCTCATCCAATACGATAACAGGCCCACCATCATTCTCAGCAGGTCTAGGGTACCCGTTTAGCACATTAGCGAATGTTCTGCCATTCATATTATTACCAGTTTGTGCACGGGAAGCTCGTTCTGAATCATTCACGACCTTAACTATATTTCTAACCTGTGGAGGAATCCCATTCGAAAGGATACGTTGGAATCTAGCTATATTAGCGTGCAACCTAGAACGCCCAATCCATAAAGTACATAGGTTATTAATCAAACGCTCCTCATTAGGCACATTGATAAAACGTACAAACCCGAAACGTTTACCTCCTTTGGTTTTCTTCTGTGGAATGAAAGAGTCAACAACGTGACCGTATTGCTTACAGGTATGGAATAAATCCTTAGCCATAATGGAATCTGGGAAATTCGTGACAAAAACAGAAACGGAAATTTTGGAAACATCGTCTTCCTTCGAGCGATGACTACCCATGACAAAGGATACTTGGATTGAAGGGAGATCTATGTAAATCACCTAAAAGAAATTCTTTGAAATAGATAAAAATTAATTAGGGAAGAAATCATTGAAAGATCAAGATCTTCGGTTTAGCAATTGATCATACCAATATAGGGATAATAAAATTAAAGCCTATATCGATCCCAAATCACCAGCGAACAGAAAAAGATCAAACAAAGAAACTCATCCTAATCAATTGTTATCCGATCAAGAAAAGCAACAATAGGGATCTACCAGATAAAGGGGTAGGATGATTAGGGTATGTAATGAATAAATGAAGGATCGAAGGGTGGTCGTAACGGTGGCGTTTGATCCCGCCGGAAGGTTAAGATCGCCGGTTAGTCTAAACTAAGGTGTGCTTTTTGCATAAAAAGTTATCTTTTTAAACTCACAAATTAAATTTTGAGATCGCCGGTTACTTAAATGATTTTGGTATGTATTTTTATTTTATGTCGTTTTGCATCAGATTTGGTGTAGAGGTATTTTCGTCCTCTTCTGTCGATTTCGGGTTTCATGTAAAACTGAAAAGTTGTTCGTTGGGTCATTTTACTTCCCCAGCGAGGCTTGTTAAGTCAAAAAACGTTGTTCACGGGTCTAAAATTCGAATTTTTTCTGTGTTTTTTTCGATAATAAGAATGTAGTTAATGCAGAATATTTGCAGAGTTATTTCGGTCATTTACGTTGAGTTTCAAGTCTTGGCTACAACTAAAAAAAAGTTATTCAAAACGTCGTTTCGCATAAAGATGCTTTTGGTGTCCGAGTCGTGAATACTTATTTGTCACATTGAAGTAGTCAAACTTGGAGGAAAATATACTGTAAAATTACAAGTGGAGTTTTGTATAAAAATTTTAGTAAGACAATATTGATATAAAAACTAAAATTCATCTTTACGAGCCGATGTAAACTTCTTTATCTTTCTAGGTTTTTCCAAAATTGGAAACTTTCCTACAATAGAAGCTTTCTAAAAATAGAAACTTTTCAAAATAATGAAAATTTTCATGAACATGGTACAATTTGTACGTGACATATTGGAAAACCTTTTTGAGGACATCGATCCTTTCTCGACTGGCGATAATTCGCCTGCTTGTCCATCTGCTTGATTTTCTCATATCTCTTTAGATCTTTATTTTACTTTCACGTACTTTGTTTCTATGTATTTCAGTTGTTACTTAAACTTTCCACTATAAAATTTTGCTACTTATCGACGCAATGTGTCGAGGTGTTACTTTGTAACGAACATGATTACCACTATTTATGGAAAGTCGATGTTTCTTGGTTCATTACTACTTGTCATGAGATTTTAGTTGCACTGCTCTAAATTCCAGTATTCTTATGCTTATAACTTTCAGTGTTGCTAGTGATACTCCTCAATGTTGCATTTCCTGTAGACTATTCAGTTATGCATGCTAAAGTCTTTCTTATCTAAACTTTCTCGTTCATGGATCTGAAATATCATATTATGCAAATTTTCACTGAATTCTTGTGTTGGCTTGTGTTTTGCAATTCGCTCTCCATCGCTTGAAGTTGTGATCGACAATTCTCTTCTCCGTATTCTATCGCCATACATACCCTCTATTTCATGATGTTTCTGGTTAAACCTCTCCAAAATCCTATTGTATCGTGATTGATTCACTCATTCTCTTGTGAACTACTCTTTGATACTCTTGTGCAAACCACTCACTATTTTACAAATGATTATGATGTCACCCAAGAAAATTTAACATGTTACTGTTTTATCAAGCACATTTAATGTTGCCTAAGGAAATTTAACGTTACTAACATTTTGTGAGATATGACGTTTGATTTTTAACAAATGGTTATCACTTTAAAAATGTTTACAAATTATCCGGCGAATTAAATAACTACTCTACTATAAAGGATCTTCAAAAAATTGTTTAATTTCTATTCTATGAATATTATGGTTTATACATTGAACTATAATAATAAAGGTTTGACGAAGCTGAGCATTGCATTGTTGCGCCTAAATTATACATAGTTGTGCACCTGTGTATAATTTAGAAGGAGCCATGCACGGTTGAATAGAAGTCACGACAAATTTTTTGATAAAGGTCAACTTTTAACAGGATTTCTGGAAAATATATAATCTTGATGGGGTTTGTAATTAATTCTATCTTGGGACATCTGCATATGTGCCTATATCCTTACTCGAACAAATTCACCATATCTAGGTGTATCCGTATATAACCGTCGTCACCTTAAACTTGTTTTCGTCTCCCTTCATGATGAAAATTCTTTTGACTACTTGTAAAATATCGAACATTGATGATCAACTTGAGGTTTCGATGTTTTATCCATTCTTTTATTGACGTCTTTTGAGTAACGTGGGTAGATCTCTGAAATGTTACTGGATTTGAATGGACGACTTGATGATGTACTTGGTTGTTTTTGTCGTCTTATCGTCGACACGAGTATTGTGTCCTTGCTTCAAGGATCCGTACGACCTTTAAATTGTGCAATACATACTATTGGTTGCGCATTGTGCAGCTTATATTCATTATTCTTGTTCTGTTTCTACCATATTAATTGTGGAACCTCGAGTGCGTTTTCCTGCTTACTTTTGATGCACTAAATGCACCCACGAAATTTTTAAAGATTTTTACAAGTTTTATAAGGATTTATATAATGTTCATAAATGTTCAAATTGCTAAAATGACTTCTTACATCTAAGAAGTGGATCTATACACTTTCTTTGTAAAATATACGACTAATGTTTTAAAAAGGTATAAATCCATGTCTTTTAAAAAGAAATATTACGTTTTTATACAACCCGTTTCAATTATACCTTACCCATATCGGTTAAAAATAAAAAGGAGGACATTTTCTTTTTGGTGATTTGTTTCTCAAAATCCGAAAATGGATTTTCTAAAATTGCGATCTTAAACCTGGATTTCAAATCTCAAGTTTCATATATACACCCTACAGTTTCTTCATAAAGGACTAAAGTCATCCCTAAACTTATTCTACTTATGTTTTGGAAATGTTGAAAATTTTACTTGTTACTGGTCTTACTTATAATCACCAAGCTCTTTTAAAAGTCATTATGAATTAATGTGTTATTACCATAATTGATCTAAACCTAAGTGATTTGTATCTTTAACGCCGATTATAATTCGTACGGTGTGTTCCCCTTTTTATAATGCAAATTTTTGGGTTTTATTGTTTATGTAATTCGCGCCTTCTCCTTTTGGTTTATTTTAATCTCTTCTCGCACATTTTAATCGTTTTCGATTGACCTCATGTTTATGCAATTGTACGCTTGATCTGCTTGGTCACCTGTTTTCTGTTGACCTCCTGCCCACCCGTCTTGGCAGCTTTGATGTCATTGTGGGTATGGATTGGTTAGCGACCCATCGTGCGGTCATTGTTTGCTTTGAACAAATTTTACGTATTCCTTGCCTTTGGTTGAGATGTTGGAACTCCACGACGATCAGCCGGTGGATGACCCAAAATCTCTGCAGTACATTACATCTGCAGAAAAACGTTTGGGCGATATTCGTGTCGTCTGTGATTCTCCTAGGGTACTTCCTGATGACTTGCCTGGACTACCTCCAGCGCGCGAAGTTGAATTCAAAATTGATCTTGTTCCCGGTGCATTACCCGTTGCTAAATCGTGCTTGACTCCGTCAGGAATGAATGAGCTATCGAATCAACTCAAGGAAATAAAAGAAAAAAGATGGTGCTATGAGAATGTGCATAGATTACTGAGAAATAAACAAGTTGACTGTTAAGAACCGTTATCCGTTGCCACGAATCGACGATATGTATGACCAGCTTCAAGGTGCTTGCTGTTTTTCCAAGACATTCCTCAAATCTGGTTACCATCAATTGCGGGTTCATGAGGGTGATATTCCTAAAATTGCCTTCCGTACCCGTTAAGGACATTTTGAGTTTACAGTAATGCCGTTTGGTCTTACAAACGCCCCCTGCAGTGTTCATGGATTTGATGAACAGGTTTTGCAAATCCTAACTTGATTTGTTCGTCATAAGTTTTCATTGACGATATCCTCATCTTTTTCCTTCTCCAGTTGAACTCTAAGGGACCAAAGTTCCTTTAGGGGGAAAGACTGTGAGAACGCGAATTTTCGGTAATTTTCTTTTACTTGTTATGCGTGCTTATTCACACTTTTACCATATTCCCCATTTATTTTACAGTGATTACGTGTCATCCTCGAAGTTTTAGTTAAATATTAAATTCTATGGTTATCGCTAATTTACGATATTATTTGGCAAAATGCCCAAACTTTATATTTGTAATTTCTACGAGGTTTCATCATATTTTATATGACTTATTATTGAATCTTTGCCTAAAAGATAATGAAAATCGATATCTAGATCAATAACGGACGCAATGGTGAACTTTTGCATTTTCACGTTTTCCGGCTGTCGAACTGAGTTTTCGGGTCCGAACGCCACGATAAAAATTATTATTAAGTGATTCCTAATTATTTTTGATTCCTTGATCCAACTTAGTGAAATCCGGGCCAAACAAGTGTTTACGAGTAATTTTAAAAAATTTCATTTTAAACATAAACGGGTCTCGGTTTCGTCGGAAACGGCACGTTATTTAAACCTGTAAATTTCAAGAGCTAAACACTAAAACTTTGGGCCTTTCTTGGGTATTTTCGGCTAGACTTAAGCTTAGGGAGCCTATATTGACTTTGTTGACCATTGTACTTAAACAAGAATTACCAAACAAACATATCTACTAAACATTTGACAAAAAAAACACAGTTCTTTCCTCCTTGCTCCCTGTGGCCGAGGAACACAACCCCCCCCCCCCCCCCCCCCCAAAACCATTGATTTTTCTTGATTTGAGGTAAATTAATACTAGTCATATGTTTGTTTTTCAATTCCTAGTCAAACCCATGTGTTAATGTTAACATACATCAAACTTTTGCATGTAATTAAAAATCATCAAATCTTATGATTTGATGATGTTTTTATGAGTTCTTGTGTTGATTTTGCTTCTCCAATGGTTAAATTGTGTTTTAGATGGGTAAACTTTTGATTTGAGTATGTTATATTATCATAAGGCCACGAAATTTTTATGATCAAGGAAGAAGGAATTGAGATTTTTCGTGTTTTGATTGATTCATACGAGTTGTGAAGGTATAATCATAACTAGTATATTGAATTTGATGTTATTAGCATTTTTGGATTACATTGATCTTTGATTTTGAGCTCATGGGTAAAACCCACTGATATTATGATTACATAGGTCATATTATGACTTAGGATACTTGCGTGGCGATTTAGTATGGCTTAAGTGATGCGTTGTCGCGTTTAGATTACTAAAATGGAACGTTTTCTAACGTGGAAATCACCACAGAAACAAACAGGTCATGGACAATTTTTCTTAAAGATATGACCTTGTTTTTATTTGAAAAATGAATACCCACTGATGTGATTAGCATGTGGTGAGTTGGATGGAAACGAGATGTGTCCGGATGAGTCCGTGACGGTCATTTTACCAAAGTAGGTCAAATCTGAATTTTATGCTAAAAACGTGGATAAATTAACTTGTGTAAAAAGGTTGATATATGATTTTATAACTTTTTACAGTAGGTACAAACATAAGGCAACTTCTCTTTTTGGTTTCGTGTCAAAATCTTTTACCATTTGGGATTTATGCTCAATTTACCGAAGGGTACAAAAGACGTTTACAACTTTCTGTTTTCATAGTCTGTCACTAATAGTGGATTTCCCGTTAATAGGAAATAGTTCTAGGTCTGTTTTTGCCCAACTTTTAAAGGTAAGAGAAATACCTTTACATGTCCAAAAATCTCACCTCATGTACTATTATATATTTTGAGATATGACCAACTCTTCACAGCCATTTTCAGAAAACTGAATTCTGTCAAATATCTCAACATTATGAACCGAGCCTAGAACGTGTTTGAAACCCGCATAAAAATGCTTGGACCATCATATAAGGTTAATTTCATGTTATTACAGTAGGTTCAAGGTATTTTGGTGAAATTTCATCTTAAGCGTAGGTCTCGCCATCGCACGCAAGTTACTTGGTCATACTATGTCACGTTAGTTCTAAAACGTTATTTACTACAATGAATACTTTCTTATTACGCGTCACCATTGCATAGGTCCGTGAAGACTCAATTCTTGCTCAGCCCTTTTTCCTTGTGATCACTTGCTAAAGGTGAGTTCATAGCCCCTATTCCACTTTATACATGTTTTACAAATGCGGGGTGAGAAATACATGTGTGGAATACATGTAGTAGAATTTTGACAATATTACTTTTATCATTATTCAATCAAGTATCCAGTATTGCTTTCACAGTTTTCATGATTTACTTATTGCCTTAGTACCTTAGACAAAAATCCTCTATATCATGAACCGTTAATTCACATATCGCAAGCGCGACTGTTGTGGATGGATCCATCGGGATTGACAATCCCCGTCATGAGTACCGACGCATATACATTCGAATATACAAGTATTTTAACTAGATACTTATTAGAGGTCCCGGTAATACATATGTTAACGCTTCGGTGTCATGAACTACTGCAATAATTAAATTACATTTAATTGCACAATGGTGCAACATTTTTTTTTCAGTATTACATGTTTATATGGAAACATTGCTTGTATTCCACAACTTCTTCTATTAAACCTATGAATATCACTCAACTTTATGGTGACCCTTTTACATGTTATTTCTTAGGTAATAAAGTTTAGGAGCACGGAGCACGGATTGGAGCTCGTGGATGCGGATATTCGGGCAAATTTTGTAGTCTTTGTTTTACATGCTTACCTTTTGCTACTACTTTTATTTTGTGTATCTTTAGGTAAATCCCATAAAAAGGTAAGATTTGGACTAAAATGACCGTTAGATGTTTTACGGTTGACTTTGACTTATACTTTGACTTTTGGTAGAAGCTTCATGTGCTTCATGTATTACTTTAAACTATTTGGGACCTATTTATGATTTAAACTTCTGCATCTTATTGTTTAAATTTCCGTAAGGATTATGATGTAAAAACATGTTTTATTACGTCATTTTACAACACCTATATACCAGTTTTCTGTATTGCATGATGTGGCACTCCCATGTTGCTTGAGTGGACCCTACCTGATTTCGGGGGTGTTACAAGTTAGCTTGTAAACTTGTAACTTGTGCAAGTTTACTTGTCCAAAGGGTACACAACACGTTGTCATCAAACTGTGTGATCCATAAAACTTGTAATACTTGTTATACAATAATAAAGTCTTACGTTTGAAAAGTTCTTACTTGTGTTATTTATATTTCTTAATCGTTTCAAGCTAGGATTAGGGACTTTCATTAGAGAAATAAGAGTGTTTTTTATATGTTTTCAACCCCAACTCACAACATATATATATACTAGCTTAACAAGCCTTAAAAACTACCAAAAACATAAAAAAATACTCGAAACGGCTATAATACTGTTATGTTTTCTTTATAAAAAAATCCAGTTAAACCGGCTATTTAAAAAAACATACAACGGCTAGTTTGACCGGTTATTATAACCGGTTTTAACCGGTTAAAACCAGTTATAATAACCGGTTTTTACAACGGTTAGTTCGAATATTATAAAATAATATAACAAATAAATTTAATTAATTTAAAATTTTAAAAACCGGGTAAAACCGGTTTGTTTAGAAAACCGGGCAAAATTGGTTATTTAAACGGTAAAAAATCGATTACCCAAAATCGGTAAAACCTGTCTAACCGGTTCGGTTAAAAATAAACCGTTGTTTTAAAAAAACGGTTTCGGTTTTGTGGACCGTTCTTTAAAAAAATCGGTTTTCATTTGCACCACTACATGTAAGAGTAGCACTGATAGGGTGATGAGATGTCATTTTATACGTATTTTCTGTTTTAGATAATTGTGGTTTCCGACACATTGGCCGACTAATCCGCGGGATTTGAACTCACCGCCACACATACTCAAACCAAGTAAAATCCCTCCATTTTCAAGAGAATTTATACGTATTTTCGGAGTCATTTAACCCCATATTCTCCAAAATGTGCCTTAAAACGTCCTAAATGAGTTCTTTTGTGATTTAGCAAATTGAAGATGATTTTAAAGTGTTTTGGAAGCATTTCCTATCACTTTGATGAAGTTTAAAAGACGTTGAGACAATAATACACAAAGTTCACAACATCTCCCAAGAACTGCAAATAAGAGCTATATACCCCATTTCAGGTTGCACTAGATGCCGTCTAAACCCCTCTATGACGCCGTCTGAAGGTTGTACGTGACCTCATATGAGTTATGACGACCAAGAAACCTAAAAGATTCGACAGCCATACGCCGTCTAAACCTATAACCCGACGCCGTCTAGCCCAAATCATATATATATACAAACCTATGTAATTCACCAAATCGTGTAGGGTTCTAAAAACATGGCTCGAAATATGTAATAAGTCGAGCTCGAGCTTTTGATAGCTTGGCTCGAGCGCTTATCGAGCTTTTCGAGCCTTTGTATAAATATATTTTATATTAGTAAACAAACATTGATTTGAATATTATACTTATTATAAATAATAACTTTATAAAAATTAAATAATTTATTGATAGTCGTTATTATAATTTACTACAAATATATATAATTTGTGATCATAATACGCCTTAGTGATGTGTTTGTTTCATATATATAGTTTCGAGCTTTTCAAGATAAGCTCGAGCTTCGTTCGAATTTAGTTCGAGCCGAACTCAATCTTTAACAGCAGGGCTGGATTTGAGAATGTGAAAGGTGCTCGACCGTACAGGGAGTCAACTTTTTTAGGGGCGCCAAGATTATAGATCTGGTGATTGATTTTAGGCACAAAAGAGATAAGTGTTTGTGTTCAAGAATGAAGAATGGTTTGATTTAATAAAAAAAGAATAAGGCAATTCTAAAGGAGGTATAAAAAAGGTTACACTGGTATGTGGTTTTCAGGTTTTGAGTGGTTGAAGAAGATGACTAATATTAGTTAGGGATGGTAACGGATCAGGTTTGGGTCGGGTTTTAGAGAATCCGTACCTGCACCCGTTTATAATATCTGAACCCGTATCCGCTCCAATACCCGACAGGTACCCGATTAATATTATCTATCGGGTTTTCGCATTTTACTCACGGATATCGGGTATCCATAATTAAATTTCGTTGGACATAATTGTGCGTATAAAGTTCAAAAAACAAATGAAAAACGATCAAAATATCCTAATATATTTTTAAGCTTCTAAAAGATAAAGAATACTAATTCAATATCATATCATGAATTTTATGTATCGAATAAATCATTGTTTTTCTTTTAAAATTACAAAGACCGCAACCATTTTAATGCATACAAAATGTAACTAATATGAGCATTTCGTTTGTTTAATAATCTTAGTCTACTATTTCGCACAAGGTTAAATCTTACATAAAATAGCCATAAAAGAGGGTACAAATTTTTGTAAATGGGTACGTATATGGGTAAACGGGGCGGGTATTACTAAAACCAGAACCCCAACCCACGAAAAATAGAAAATACGAACCCGAACCCGCATCCAAATCCGTCAACCCGAATCCGAACCCGACCCAATTAGTTTCAGTTTTAGTTTTCCCTATCGGTTTCAGATTTTTTTGACATCCTACTTTTAGTGATCAATATATTTTACCCCTATCGTTTATATATTTGTCTGATTGTTTTTTTCGTTTAGATTCCTAGAAAATGTAAAAGTTTACAAAAATAATTGACAGTTTTAACCTTATTTTTTGATGTAGAGCATACGTTACAAGAGTAAGGCTGAGCATCGGTTCGGGACATGATCAAACCGGATAGGACCGGACCGGCTAAGACCGGACCGGACTGAGGACCGAAATGATCCGAAACCTCGGACCGAGACCGGACCTAAATGGTCCGGTACGGTGCGGGTTGGTCCGGTCCGGTTCGGTTCTCGGTCCGATCCGGTCCTATTAGGGATGATTGACGAGATTTTGCTAAGACCAATCCACATCGGACCGGACCAACCGGACCGAGTACCGAATTGGTGCAAAACCCCGGACTAAGGACCGGATCGCAATTGTTCGGGCCGGTCCGTATCGATTTTGGGTCTGCCGTGTTCAGCCCTACGTTACATAATGTCTAATTAAAGGTGGTAATTATGAGCATTTTTTTAATTCTTTTCTTAAAAAGTAAGGGGTGTTTTTTAGCTTATAAATTATTATTGATGGACTCCATTGACACATGTAAAACATTAAATGAGCGGATGCAAAACACCAAATTGATCATTCTATGGATGTTTTATATTTAATATTTTTTTTCTCGACTTTTAAACAAGTATTATTTTTTTACGTGTTTATATGTTTTTAGTCCATTTTAGCCCGCGCCCATTTAGTCGCGCGCGTTTAGCCCATACCTGTTTAGCTCGTTACTGTTTAGCCTGTCGCCCGTTTTCCACCCTGTCCACGCACGTCTAGTCCGCCCATTTTACCACCTCTATGTCTAATATACTTCAAAAACTTTTAGAGAATTATTATTATAAGTTTTTATGAAAACTATAGTTTTGATGTTTACAGATACTGAGCAATTTTTCCATGTTTTATGGATCATAGTTGGTTTCGACCTTATCTTGGAATACGATTGAATTATTTCGAGCATAAGGGCCTCTCGTGTAGAAATGGCACAGGGCCCCAAGATATCACGAGACGATCCTGCTTAACGGTTAAAGCTCAACGAGCTGTCGAGGTGAGCCCGAGAAGCTCAAGGCTCGATGAACTCGAGCTTGGCTCGACTCGATTACAACCTAGACTTGAAAGACAAACTTTGCCCTCCCATAAACCATCACGTGACTAGAGTTAATTGTGGTTTCTGACACATTGGCCGACTAATCCAAGGGATTTGAACTCACCGCCACACATACTCAAACCAAGTAAAATCCCTCCATTTTCAAGAGAATTTATACGTATTTTCGGAGTCATTTAACCCCATATTCTCCTAAATGTGCCTTAAAACGTCCTAAATGAGTTCTTTTGAAATTTAGCAAATTGAAGATGATTTTAAAGTGTTTTGGAAGCATTTCCTATCACTTTGATGAAGTTTATAAGAAGATTAGACAATAATACACAAAGTTCACAGCATCTCCCAAGAACTGCAACTAAGAGCTATATACCCCGTTTCAGGTTGCACTAGACGCCGTCTAACCCCTCTATGGCACCGTCTGAAGGTTGTACGTGACCTCATATGAGTTATGACGACCGAGAAACCTAAAAGATTCGACAGCCATACGCCGTCTAAACCTATAACCCGACGCCGTCTAGCCCAAATCATATATATACAAACCTATGTAATTCACCAAATCGTGTAGAAAAATAGGTATACTCTGGTGCAGCTTTCTTAGTTCGTTTTAGATTTCTAAAAACATGGCTCGAAATATGTAATACGTGGAGCTCGAGCTTTTGATAGCTTGACTCGAGCGCTTATCGAGCTTTTTGAGCCTTTGTATAAATATATTTTATATTAGTAAACAAACATTGATTTGAATATTATACTTGTTATAAATAATAACTTGATAAAAATTAAATAATTTATTCATAGTCGTTATTATAATTTACTACAAATATATAATTTGTGATCATAATACGCCTTAGTGATGTGTTTGTTTCATATATATATATATCTCTACATTATATATAAGAGGAGGGATATGCCACATAAGCACCTCATAATGCCATGTCACATTTATTATTTTTAGTAATATTTTTTTTTAATTTTTGCCGACCTTTTTCTATTAAAAATATGATTACCAAATTTAAATGTGATTATCTTTTGATTTGAAATTTTCATACGGTTTAAAAAGTGATTAGCATTACCAAATCTGTTTTAACAATTGTAGAATATATCTTTTTATTTTAAATTTTTATACTGTTTCAATAGTGAATATCCAAAAATCTTTTAAGAATTGTAGAATATTTTTTTCATCGATTTTTTATCTTATCAATTAAAATGTTGATGATTTACTTCAACAATTTTCACCATAATATTCGTGATATATCTCCCTGATATATGTCCCTTTAATATTTGTGATATATCTCCATTTTTGTGGCAGCACGTTTTTAAATCCACATCAGTTGCTCATGGTTAGTGTTTCAGCCGTTTTTCGGGAAACTAGATATATATGAATCTTAGGTGAGTTTTAAATGTTGGTTAATTCTGTTATTAATCCACATCAGTTGCTCATGGTTAGTGTTTTAGCCCTTTTTCAGGAAACTGGATATATATGAATCTTAGGTGAGTTTTCAATAATGTTGGTTAATTTTGTTATTATCGGTGTATAAATTGCTTTAAGACACATTTGTGGTTAGCTTGGCGGCAAAGAAGTAGAGGACGAGAGGTGTGCATAAATGACAAAAAAAGGTACAATTTTCCATGTGTATTATGTTGACTCTGTTTCAAAATTGATCTAGGTATTTTTTATGGAAAAAAAGTGTGTCTATTTTCTTATTATTAAGGTGATTGCTATATATATGAGGTTTTAAATTTTTGTAGGTATTTCGATCAGTAGATGATCATGATGTTTGGGATTAAATGACCATGATGATTGGGATTAAATGATCAAGAAGGTACACGTGAAGAGTCGTGGCACCTATAATTTATGCATACATGGACAGTCCCAAAAAAAGGTATGACTACAAGCCATATACAAGCATAAACTGATCTTTCTTCTAAACTTGGTTTTACTAAATTATGCACTAATGTTATGGTTTTTGTATCAAAACAATTGTGATGGTAATTTTTTACAGATCATGCATTCTGTCTTTGCTATCTTTTATGCTAGGCAATTCTGGTAACCGTGATTTCCGACTCATTGGCCGACTAATCCACGGGGTTTGAGCCCACCGCCACACAGACTCAAACCAGGTAAAGCCCTCCCTTTTCAGGAGGTTGGCGTGGCCACTTCAAGGTTGTTTTATGCTAGGCAATTCGAATTAAACACACGCGTATATCCTATTGCTCTTGGAGTTCCTGTAAGCTGATTGTTAGTGCGACAATAGCATTTATTTTTTCTTTCGTAGAATGTGTTTATTCTGACACTGTCTAGGGAACTTATCTTATTTTTTTTGCTCGTAGGTTCATGGGACATGACATTGTGGTTCACAACGTTGCTGGACTAGAAAAGGAACAGGCAGTAGCGCTTGGCTTTGATTCACAGTATTCAGCATTTACATGCAAAGAAGTAAGTTTACAAATATCTTGAATCCACTCGATAAATGATGGTGTCTGTAGGTTATATAAGCCTTAGCTTAATTGATCATGCATCATTACCCGTTGATTTTGCAGACAAAAAGTCTTTTTTACCTTTGTTTGTCTATGTACAGGTTTATGGGGGAACACCAATGCGATTGATTATTATACATCAAAATCGAGAAGCTATGCAAAGAAGTAATTAAAAAGAGTCAAAGTCTCCAGGTTTATTCCGAAATTCATTTTTATAAATTAAACATGATCCATAGGGATTTTTTCTATTCGAAATTTCATGAATCTAATAGGATCACTAAAATTTCTGACGACCAGGACGTAATACACATGGATCCCGCATACCTAAATCAATGCAGAATAGGGCACTACAAACCAGGAAGAAATTACGGAGAGTAAAAGAGTCCAAGTAAACCCTATAATCAACTGAACAAAACCCATGTAAAACCAATTCTACCCTCTGCAATTGCATTTAGTAGGGCTTTTATTGTTCAGATAAAAAAAAATGCTCAAGAGTTCATGCATTATTTCAATCTTAGTCTAGCACTGAAGAAACAACAAAATAACCTCCTTGGTTAATAGCCAACACCCGCTTAAGTGCAGAAACTTTAGTGAGGCTGAAGTATTAAACAATCTATTCCTACATCCGTTAGGACAGCGTCTTGCAAACTGAGGGTTCTCAATTTGGGGACAGATGACAAATGATGTAGTGAGGCATCTGTCACGGAAGTGATTCTAAGTGCTAGATGGTTAGCCAGTCTATGCGTCCATCTAAAGCATCAGAAATATACTTTGAACTCCAATCCTGAACCGAGATGTTGGAACCACATCAGCAGGCATGTTAGGATCTGAATTTGCGAAAAAGGTGCATACCAAACGATAATTTTGCAACGGTCACATCAGTCTCGTCTTACTTGGGCTCACAAAGGGTGCACTCCAACTCAAAAGGTAACTTTTAATCCTTAAAAAACAAAAATAAGTTGAAATTGATGATTCGGACCATCACATGATTCCAAGAACGACTTAGAACCAGTGAGAAACAAAAGAAAATATGACTTGAGTCACATCCAATGTTACAAATATTTACTGAACATTTACATCTAGAACAACTTTTAAACTTTTGACGCAAGAAGTTAGTAGGTTGTATTAATTACATAAACGCTTTCATCGATTCTTTCAATAGTATCAAATATGACTGCTTTTGCTTTTCAACTTTCTTTACACAAGAAGCTGCTAATATATTTTTCCTTCTTTGATCCTTTTAGCTTAACTAAAAATGCAGGTTTTGTTGTTCAGTTGCTTATGCCATTTGTTTACTACAGAATTTACCTTAATGTAAAACATTATGGACACCCAAACACATCCATGAATAGGTCGCTTAGGTAGAGACTGTAGGGGATAATGATGACAGCTAGAAAGGTTTTGGTTAATGAGGTAAAGTAATGCCAATATTGATCACCAAGCTCCTACTTGGTTAGTCGAGGGCAGGTAGCTGGTGGTCACAGAGTCACGAAACAGTAAGTTAACTCTTGATTTTTTAATATGAACAGTTAATTACTCTTCTATGTCTAACGATTCCCATATGTTTTTATATACTACCATGTACAACATTGCAATCTTATTGTTTTTTTAAATGAACTGGGTCATCAGGTACTACTGGTTAAGGGTACGGTGCTTCTTCACTCTTGAACCTTACAATTGCCCAAGAGACCCGGCCTTTTAGCAGTAACTAACGATCAAAATTAAGACATATCATTATAGATAACAAGGTTGTGGCGATGCATGCAGTGACCAGAGGCGGGACATGACTCATCTATTATTAAATTGTAAGTATATTACCGAATCAGTGTCATGTTTTTATAGATTGTATTTGTTATTGCTCTCTTTTACTGTACTTCAGATGTTTTCTTACTATGAATCCTTTAGAATCTACTATGACATGTGTTATCTTGCTACTAGAATTAGGACTGTAGACTAATGACAAAGCATCACTCAAAATCCTTTTCTAGAAGTCCGATGATCGGTGAGGTACGTCATATCTACTAAATTATCTCTCTTTGACAAGAATATGTAACTAACTGATGAATATTAAAACTTTGTAGATTCGTCAAACGAGTTTGATTTTGGCTACATAATTTGCTAATAACAAGTCTCCTGATACCTTCTCCCCTCCTGAATGGGGTAAGAACTGTTTCTGACATGTATTCTGTTTTATATTAGTATAAGTATTTTTCTCACATATGCTTACCGACTAACATCTCTATGTGAAGGAAGTGATTACTATCTGTTGCTTCTTGCTGTCGCAACTATAGTTATACATGTCTGATATATTATGACATTTTATCAGGTGGTTGCAACAACTGTGACTATATAGCTACTAGAGGTTCCAAAATGATAGCCAGTGGCGGTCAGGAAAAGTAATGTCAGTGTTTCACCAAGTGACCCGTTGCAAATATTTAATGACCCATTCAGACAACTTCGCATATGCCAAACACTAGAATTGGGTTGTAAAAAATGGATACGGATATGTTATATTCAATTCTTTTGCAATATTTTTTGGGTTTTTAGTAGCATTTCTGATTTTTTAATCTCATAAACCTTATAATATATTTCACGTCTAGATAGTTTTAATAACAAGTTTCTCTCAACATAATTGCTAAAAGACGATCTCTTGGCAACAACCCTGTTTATAGTTCAGAACATCAAGTCAATTTGTTTATTTATTTCCTTGAAAAGTTATTGATACTAATGAGTTTGGACTGAAACTTTCTTTACATTGTCATTAAATGTCATTGTAGTTACGGAATAGCAACATGCGTCCTACTGATGAAAACAGTCTAGAAATGAATTACGAAATCTTTATGTTGCAGCGAACTTGCGTCTGTGTTTTTGGGAGACATTATTGGTGATTCTACTCTCCCAATACACGAAGGAACATTCTTGAGTGTGCTAGCGCTGTCAAACCTCAGAAAGTCAGAATGGATCTTCGGAACCTAATGTCCAATTCTTCTTTGTGCCAAAATTCATTAACAGGTTGGAGTCTGCTTATCAGGATATGTGGCGAGGGTATGGGGTAAAGGTAACATTCCATCTTTAAAGCCAATGGAGATGCTCTAGAATCAGGTGCCACAAATTATACTCCTTGCTCTCCAAAGATAATACTAAAGTTTGCTTGTGATAATTTCTTTTCAAATATAAATTTGTAGTTAAAAATATGTTATGTTGACAAGTTGACATATCTACATAGGACGTATTTGGACAATTAAAAAACAGTAGAATCAAGAAATCTATAGAGAAATCCGCGATAAAGAATCCATGAACGGTAAAAGTGAATTGATTAGAGGGCTAAGTTTAATGTTCAACTGTTGTTACGAGTGCTCGGTATTTATCTGCAAAAGGAGTAACTTTCGCATATGGATATAGACTTTTTTGTATGTGTATTATACCTTTTGCTACTAAGTATGACTCAGAACCAAGGTTCTAAAAGGCGCGCCATGGCGGCGCAAAGGCGTCGCCAAGGCGTGAGGCGTAACCTCGCCGTTACGATATAAACCATGACGCGGGTTCTGGGCGTGGCGTGAAAAAGGCGTGAAAAGACGTGATATGGCGGGTAAAGGCGTGAGGCGTGACGAGTTTTTTTCATTCTACTCCAATTTTTTTTAATTTTTTTAAAGGAAGAAAATTACATGTAAAAATAATAGTTTAACCTTATTCGTTATGTATAATAACTTCTTTTTAATCTTCGTTTCTATAAAAACTATATAAATATAAAAATAAAATCATATTTTTGTGCCGCCTTAGGTCATGACTTAAAGACGCAAAAACTTCGTCTTAGCCGTAAAAACTTGAGGCTTGGCCTTGATGCCACGCCACGCCTTATGCTATTTAGAACCTTGCTCAGAACTCATGTATTGTCGTGTGGATATGCTTATTTGGCCTGATGATATTACGTAAAGGTGGCAAATCTTAAATATGGGCATTTTTTTTTGCCTATTTTCAAAAAAGAATGGGCCACTTTTTGCCCATTCTTTATTATTAATGGGTAAAAACGGGCACATATGTAAGAAACTTATGGGCTTAATAGGCGCATATACAACACTAATTAGGCTACTCGATGAATATTTTATATTTAGTTTTTATCTCCGGATTTTAAACAAGTATTTTTATTTTTTAATTCTACGTTTTTATATGTTTTTTTTCTCATTTTAGTTTGCGCTCGTTTAGCCCGCCCGTTTCGCCCGCCCGTTTAACCCGCCCGTTTTACCAACTCTAATATTACGCAAACTAACTTTTGGTATGCTTTGTTTCATTTAACTTTTGGCGAGTAAGACCATTTATATCTCTTCATCAACACCCGTTTCTAACAATTTATATATGATTTAGGAAAATATTTGTGTAAAATTTCGTAACTTCTTTATATAATAACTCAACTCAGATTTTTAATAAATGATTGTTATTATGATGAAAGCATGTTACAAGTTTATAAAATTTGTATAAAAAAATATCCATGCTAGCAAAATCATAGAGTTGCAATGGCATAGTGACAAAAATAATAGAGAATTTGTGTATAAAAACATAGTCATCAAAAAATAATAATATATTTACACCAAATATAACTTAAACAATTTTAATAATAATATAGATGCATATATATGTTTAGTTATTATTTAGAAGTTTATGAAACGTAAAAAACTTATAAAATTTATACGTAGTAGATTTATTTTTGTTATTAACACCAAATCACTACTAAAAATACATATTAATGTTAAAACATGACTTTAAAATATATTTACCTTGACAATACAAAAACTAATATTGCTACCAAGGACACTCAACACAACAGCCATCATCTCATAGGAGAATGAATGAAATATTTTTAATAGTTTCATTTCTCACGCATACGATACTATTGTTTAAGTTTCGAGCCAACGCTCCAATTGAAATTGCCATTGTTTAGATGAATTTTTCTTATAAAAAATCAATTATAGTTATTATTTTAGCTGAAAATTAACAGATTGACATTATTCACTTTAAAATATGGCTTTAGTTTAACAAGTATAAAAAGAGTAAAATAATTAAAAAAGGATGTTGCAAAAGACTTATGGTTATTCACGCATTAAGGTTGTCAAGATAAACACAACTAAATAATGATGCATATAAATGACTACAGAGGAAAGGATCCCTTTGATATGCAATAAAAGATATGACCATAGTTGTTTTAAACCTGATGTAAAAAATATGATATAATATCTAACTTGAATTATTCTGCTAAGAACTCACAAACAATTTATATTTATTGTGCAACTTTTAGGAAAGAAATTGTTTTTACTACTGGTTTATGGCCATCAAAGACTAATGTTTGCGTCAATGCTTAGACTTGGAACACCATATTATAGACATAGTTTTCACATTATCACATTAACTTCTATAACTGACATAGCTAAATAAAACAAAGAATATAATATTAAACATGCACTTATCTATGCTTCTTGATTTGAATCATAATAAAACCATTATATACATTCAAGTTTCAATGATATGTAAAGCTTATAAAAATTTCATCACTCGAAAGTCTCTAAAGTCTTCTCTTTGTGTTCCATTTGATAAATCTTAAAGTCGCGTTTCAGCATTAAGAAAAATGTAGCATGAAGTATCAAAATAGAAGATCTTTTGATATGCTTTCTCAAGTGAATATAAATTGATAAAAAGACACAAGTTTCTTTGCATTTTCAAGATGACCAGTCTTTTACTTTAATGTAAATTACATAAAAAAAATTAAACAACAAATATAGGTCCTCATAGCTGATAATACATTAAAAGAATCTTAAACTAATTAACAAAATTAAAAACAAATATTTATCAAATACAAAAAATAAATCGCAATCAGCAGTTATACTCAATCATACATTACAGAAAAATATTTATCAAGCAAAATAAAGTAAAACGACAACCAGAAGTCATACCCGTCCATCGGACGGGTTTTGCAACTAGTATATATATATATATATATATATATATATATATATATATATAGTTTTGAGCTTTTCAAGATAAGCTCGAGCTTCGTTCGAATTTAGTTCGAGCCGAACTCAATCTTTAACGGCAGGGCTGGATTTGAGCATGTGAAAGGTGCTCGACCGTACAGGGCGTCAACTTTTTTAGGGGCCCCAAGATTATAGATCTGGTGATTGATTTTAGGCACAAAAGAGATAAGTGTTTGTGTTCAAGAATGAAGAATGGTTTGATTTAATAAAAAAAGAATAAGGCAATTCAAAAGGAGGTATAAAAAAGGTTACACTTGTATGTGGTTTTCAGGTTCTGAGTGGCTGAAAAAGATGCCTAATTTTAGTTAGGGATGGTAACAGGTCGGGTTTGGGTCGGGTTTTAGAGAATTCGTACCTGCACCCGTTTATAATATTCGAACCCGTATCCGCCCCAATACCTGACGGGTACACGATTAATATTATCTATCGGGTTTTTGGATTTTACCCGCGGATATCGGGTATCCCTAATTAAATTTTGTTAGACATAATTGTGCGTATAAAGTTAAAAAAACAAATGAAAAACGATCAAAATATCCTAATATATTTTTAAGTTTCTAAAAGATAATGAATAATAATTCAATATCATATCATGAATTTTATGTATCGAATAAATCATTGTTTTTCTTTTAAAATTACAAAGACCGCAACCATTTTAGTGCATACAAAATGTAACTAATATGAACATTTCGTTTGTTTAATAATCTTAGTCTACTATTTCGCACAAGGTTAAATCTTACATAAAATAGCCATAAAAGAGGGTACGAATTTTAGTAAACGGGTACGTATATGGGTAAACGGGGCGGGTATTACTAAAACCAGAACCCGAACCCGCGAAAAATAGAACATCCCAACCTGAACCCGTATCCAAATCCGTCAACCCGAATCCGAACCCGCCCCAATTAGTTTCAGGTTTAGTTTTCCTATCGGTTTCAGATGCTTTTACCATCTACTTTTAGTGATCAATATATTTTACCCCTATAGTTTATATATTTGTCTGATTGTTTTTTTCGTTTAGATTCCTCGAAAATGTAAAAGTTTACAAAAATAATTGACAGTTTTAACCTTATTTTTTGATGTAGAGCATACGTTACAAGAGTAAGGCTGAGCATCGGTTCGGGACAGGATCGGACCGGATACGATCGGACCGGACCGAGGACCGAAACCTCGGACCGAGACCGGACCGAAATGGTCCGGTCCGATGCGGGTTGGTCCGGTTCTGTTCGGTTCTCGGTCCGATCTGGTCCTATTATGGATGATTGACGAATTGGTCCAAAACCCAAACCGGACCGGACCGACCGGACCGAGTACCGAATTGGTCCAGAACCCCGGACTAAGGACCAGATCGGAATTGTTCGGGCCGGTCCGTATCGATTTTGGGTCTGTCGTGTTCAGCCCTACGTTACATAATGTCTAATTAGAGGTGGTAATTATGAGCATTTTTTTAATTCTTTTCTTAAAAAGTAAGGGGTGTTTTTTAGCTTATAAATTATTATTGATGGACTCAATTGACACATGTAAAACATTAAATGAGCGGATACAAAACACCAAATTGATCACTTTACGGATAATACTTTTTTTTTCTCGACTTTTAAACAAGTATTAATTTCTTTTACGTATTTATATGTTTTTAGTCCTTTTTAGCCCGCGCCCATTTAGTCGCGCCCGTTTAGCCCATACCTGTTTAGTTCGTTGCCTGTTTAGCATGTCGCCCGTTTTTCACCCTGTCCACGCACGTCTACTCCGCCTATTTTACCACCTCTATGTCTAATATACTTCAAAAACTTTTAGAGAATTATTCTTATAAGTTTTACGAAAACTATAGTTTTGATGTTTACAGATACTGTGCAATTTTTCCATGTTTTATGGATCATAGTTGGTTTCGACCTTATCTTGGAATAAGATTGAGTTATTTCGAGCATAAGGGCCTCTCGTGTAGAAATGGCACAGGGCCCCAAGATATCACGAGACGATCCTGTTTAACGGTTAAAGCTCGACGAGCTATCGAGGTGAGCCCGAGCTCTCCTTTAATGTTTCGAGCCAAGCTCAAGGCTCGATGAACTCGAGCTTGGCTCGACTCGATTACACTCTAAACTTGAAAGACAAACTTTGCCCTCCCATAAACCATCACGTGACCAGAGTTAACGAAACGACTATTTAATCAAATGGCCAATCCGTTACAAAGCATTGAGTACAAAGACGATTGTGGTAATTACTATTTGAGTTGTAGGACGAAATGTGTTAGTGTGTGTAAACCATTTAAACGACTTATGGACAGTAATTAACTTTTTTAGATTTTTACGTCTAAAATAAAGACGAGTAATTAAGTTAAGTTATATACAATAGAAAAAAACGAAAAAGGAAAACCAACCGTTTGCTCCCCTCGAATATGCAAACTAAATTTAATTTCTACACATAAATTTTGTGTTGTCCCGATGACTCTTTCAATTCTCCCTCTTTCTCATACACATATGCAGTATTTATTTTCTTAAGTTTTACAAATAAACTAAAAAGAAGTTCATATTTGGTTGGAGATATGGAGTTAGAGAGCAAATTAGATGAAGTTGATCGGTAAGTCATTTTCAGTTTTTAATGTAAGAAAGTATAGAATATGTAAAAAAAACTATATCATTATGTTAATGCTGAACTTTTTTAGTTATTACCTTTTTGGTTTTCAGTATCCTGAACAAGCAGACTCCAGAAAAGTTTGACCTTCTCAAGGGCCAACTTATCGACTTGGGGATCACAACAGCTGATATCCTAAAGGTCTGCAGTTTTGTCTATCATTCCGAATTTCATTAGTTTTCCCTTTATAATGTAAATTGGAATAACTTATATGTTCATGTTACTCAATTCAGGGTGTCATTTCATTGATATTCGACAAAGCCGTTCTCGAGCCAACATTTTGCCCTATGTATGCTCAACTGTGTTCATATCTCAACACAAACCTTCCCGTATTCCCATCTGAGGAACCCGATGGAAAGGAGATTACATTCAAACGTGTACTTTTAGACAATTGCCAAGAGGCTTTTGAAGGTGCCTACAAATTAAGGGAAGGAATAAGACAAATGACTTTACTTGAACAAGAATCTGAACATAGAGATAAAGAAAAGATGATTAAGCTCCGCGCAACTGGAAGCGTGCGTTTGATTGGTGAGCTGATTAAGCAGAAAATGGTCCCAGAAAAGATCTTTCATCACATTGTTCAGGTTTGTCTCTGACCCTACTATGTTTGAACAATTGCCTTTTTCTTAAAAAGAGTAGGTGATCGTTAACATTATGTTATGGCTGGGTCCACAGGAGCTGTTAGGAACCGATCCTAATGTTTGTCCAGAGGAAGAAAATGTGGAGGCGATTTGCCATCTCTTTACCACCATTGGGAAACAACTTGACGAGGGGCCAAGGTCAAAGCGAATTAATTATCTTTACTTTAGCCGACTCAAGGAGCTATCAAACGACCAACAGCTGGCCCCACGTATGAGGTTTATGGTTCGTGATGTTATCGTTTTGAGATCAAACAACTGGATTCCAAGGCGGGAAGAGGTAATTATAAAGGGAATATAATTAAAGTAGTCTAATTGTTTGAGTTTATACGACAATATCCCCTGGTATCACATAATAATTCTGCTTTCCCCTCAAGTGTCCTAAATACCTTCAAATGTAAAAAGGGCTAATTACCCAAATAGACCCCTTTTTAAGTGGATTTGCCAAAATAGCCTAAGCGACTTTAAAGTTCCATATATAGACCAAGCGACCTCAAGCTACCTTATTCAACCTTATGCTACATTAAGCTACTCTAAGCTACTTTAAGCTACCTAAGCGACTTTAATATTAAATTAATTAAATTACTATTCATCCTAAGAAAGTACTCTTTTTATGTAAGAAATGTGTAAGTGTACTTTTTTATGCAACTTTTATTTTAATTAATTAAAATTGAATTTTATTTATATTATAATTAAAAAAAAAACTATTTTATATTATGTAAAACTAAATTTATTTCTATGCGACTTTCGGTTGCACAGTGATTTGCACAGTATTTTTGCCAGGGATTTTGAACTATTTGCACACTAGCTCTGCCATCTTTCACCCAACCCACACATTAATCTCACACAAACACATTTCTCTCAAAGGATTTATGCTACATCTGACAATCCATCCAACGTTCATCTCCAAACCTTACCCCAATCCTTACCCCAATGACCCAATCTTTACCCACTATTCATCATTCAAGAATTGTTAATCTGCATAATTAATATCGATATCTCCAAATCTCTATCCACACATATTAACCAGACTATCATTTTCAACACTTAACCCACCCCACCCCACCCCCTGTGAATTTATTTTATCTTCAAATCACACTCAAGGGTGAATTTATTTTATTTGCAAATCACAGTCACCTTGCTACCCATTTGTACTCCATCTCTAACAGTAATAATAACAGTAATAATGGATCTTATTGAATCAAGATGCGAAGAGTTGGTTGGAGAAATGCCTCTGAAGGTTTGTTATCCGGCTATAGAAGGTCATGATTGGAAAATAATTATTGGCTGTGATCCGAAGAATCCGAGACAGAGGGAGTACTTGATAACTAGATTTGATATTTTTCAATTTTTAGTTTTCAGTTTTCAAGATTTTTTGTTTTGGCCTTTAGATTTGTTATTTTTCATTTTTTTTGGAAACCCATTATTTATTCATACTTAATTTCAATACCCAGAAGGGAATTTGAAAATTATTCAGTTTTCAGTTTTCAAGATTTTTTGTTTTGACCTATAGACTTATCAATTTTCAACTTTTTTTCAAAACCCATTATTTATTTATGCTTAATTTCAATACCCAGAACTGAATTTAAAAAATATTTAGTAATCAGTTTTCAAGATTCTAGACTTATTATTTTTCAATTTTTTTTTTTAAAAAACCATTATTTATTTATGCTTAATTTCAATACCCAGAAGTGAATTTGAAAATTATTAAGATGTTAATTTTCATAAATTTTTGATCAATTTTCAGTTTTGATCAATTTCAATACCTAGAAGTGAATTTGATTAAAATTAGGGATGTCAATATACAAGACTAATTTTTTTATCCACAATCAGCTGCTGAAAAAGCTGTGTCAGTAATTGGGTATGGATATGATCTCACATGTGATATCCGGTTAACCGGTTGTAAACCAGTTCCATCCGGTTCAACTCTGATTGAGCTTAATGAAACAGTAACTAAAGATCTTGTGGTACCTGGTGGTGGTGGTGTTGTTGTTCCTAATGTTTCGCCTGCGATAAAGGCGAAAGGACTAGGTTTCATTTGATGTTCTTACCTTTAATCAAGTAGGAGTGGTGATCGGAGTGTTGTTGGCTATAGGGGGTTGCTTTGCTATCGTTATCAGAAGAAAAGACCTCAAATAGGAAATAGTAGTTCTAGACGAGCAGCAACTATCCCCATTCGTGAAAATGGCGTTGATACTTGTACAATTATGTCGGATTCATCAATGGGTACGGAATCTTCAAGAACGTCTGTTCATACTGGGATTCCGTTATGGTTTGGTGGACTGAAGAAGGGCCATGTTGTTGCTGCTTCTGGGATTCTCGAGTATTCTTACAGGTATGCAGAAATTTACTAGTTGGAGAATACAAGTACTATTCTTTTTGTTAATATTTTCTTAAGGTTATGTACTTATGTCACGTTGTAGTCATTCTTTTAACGTTCGAGTCATTAAGAGACGTCTTTGTGTCCGGATTGGTTCAATTTGTGACTGCATAACCCTTAAAAACCGGCTTATAAAAATGACCATTTTATGGGTTACAAAATGGCCTAAAATGACATTCTTTTCATCGAGTTTCCAGTATAGAACTTTCACATCCGGTTTCAATGCCTCGTTATTGGTTTCCTATTAATTTGAAACTTCTTAATTAACCCGATATTGTTCTTACCATAATCTTTATATTTTGGATTAAACAGAGATCTACAGAAAGCCACCCATAATCAGTCGGTGTATTGTGTAACAATTCCATGTCTGTAATGCTGGATTTTGAAAAGCTCTAGCTCTCCAGTTTGATGCTCCTGGATGGCAAGTGTTTTTCTTTTAACACAAACTCACACACGCTTAAACAACTATCCGTTCTCAATTCTCACACACACTTAAACTATCCGTTCTCAATACTCACACAAATGCAGCAAATAAGGGCTTTAGCAAAAAATAACCTTTTCGACCTTGACAGCAACAGTAAAGATATTGCATTCCATTGCTCTTATTTATCTCTTCTAAGTTCTAACCACATTCGTTCTGTCTTCGCAATTGCCTCCATATCAACGTGTGTCGGAGGCATTTCCAGTGGTTTAGCCTCAGCATTAACAATCCTAATGAGAATGAAGTATGAATATTATTACGTACAGACCTCAGGTGCATCAGCATAAGATTCATTAACCAATCTGACCAAAATCCAGAAACTTATTTCCTCCTCCTATTGTATTCTTTTCTGTTTATGTTGCTTCTATATCACACCCAACAAACAAGTTTCTTCTTCACTTTTCACCGTCTTTTTCCTGTACGGCCTGCACAACTTCACAAGAGACACGAAAGGAGGCCCGTAGGCTGTATTTAGAAGTCATTTGTTCATCAACGCAGCTAATTTCAACTTTTTTCTGAAGATATGATGACAAAAGGTGTACATCGAACTTTAAAGCTTAAAATCTCTAAAGAAACAAAGATTACAACATTAATGTACCAAAACAAACAAGTCCGACATGTTTTGGCCTACAAGGTCTAATCTTAGTTTTCCTAATTCATCACATTTGGCCCAAATTTTGAACAACGAAAGGATCCAAATAATTCCCGTTACTGAATTTGGCATCTTCTCACCAATAATTTTGCCATTTTGGTCGCTTTCTATGGTCAACTTTTTCTCTCTTCTTCTTCAACTTTGGTTTTTATCTCCCTGAAAGTATTAGAAAAAATGCATAAGTACTCGCTTTAGTAGAATACATATTCAACAGACTATTTAAAGACCATGCAGTAGCAAGACCAAATAGGCCTATAGGCTATAACACTTTAGGACAGTAACATTATTCTGTCAACATGAATAGAAATGACCAAGATGAACTATCCTTATACATGCATATTAACGATATTTAGGTGTTTGGATGCTGTTGTAAAAGGTTCTTTGAAGTAACGGCACGCCTCCTCAAATTAAATAAAAATGACCAAGCTATATAGGTATGCTAAATTCAGTAACAAACGATAACTACAAAGCTAATAGAGTGTATTTGGATCAAGAAATAAAGGTGGCACTCGCAGTGAAATGTCACCACATGGGTTTGTAACAAGTAAAGCTCTTCACAGACAGTGAGAGAGTTAACGGAGAGCGACCAAGGGAGGGCAGTGAGAGAACAGAGTTTAGACCTGACCATATCACACAATCCGTCAGCCTGCCCATGTTTCAGGATATTGATGACATACCAGTCTCGATAGCAGTTGATGCATATATTGTGGCAACAATTAGGTAAAACAACCTTTGTACAAGGTTCTACGCAAATTACACACTCATCTTCTCTTTCCACTTCAAGATTTCTAAAACTCGGTTCTTTTTCGGGTTTCTTTTTGTCAGGTGCTACCATCCTCGAGGTCTTTCCTTTAGTACCACTATACTAAATCATACTTAAGCGTCATAACAAATAAAGTTTATCGGCCTATTAGCATAAAGAAAGCCAGTTGGTAAGAAAAAGAAAACAAAAAGTTTGGACCTTTACGACTTATCATCAACAATATTCTAAATTTCTTACCAAAGAATTTGTCACTTCAGATTTTTTCCATCAATGTTAGAGGTGACAAAACGAGCGGGGTAGGATATGGGTGATCTTATCGTTAAAAAATTTCCCATCTGACCCAGATAACCAAATTATCACATTCATACGTAAATGGGTCAATTTCTTCTTACAGTGGTTGTTGTTGCTTTATCAAGCGCAATACCTAGTAAAATGGATCAAAATGCTAGACGGATACTAAAAGGTTCAAAAAGAAAAACCATAAAAGTTGCTTATTGCTGCCTTCATTCCATGCCTAGAAATTTTTGTCCGTCCATCTGCATATGCCTGCAACGGATGATTTTCGTATCATGTACAGAATATTTCTGCCATATAGCGCATGTTCTCACTAGATTATATCATACTTAGGCGTCAATTACAAAAAAGTTATCAAATACCAACCTTGTAGACAAGAACATGAACAAGAACAAGGTTCCCAAACTAATATTTACTCTTTTGTTGTGCTATCATCTTTTTCTAAACTATATCTGTCTTTTTGTGATGAAGGTTTTTGTGAGACGAACAAGGTGAAGGTCATACATCATGACATAAAGATTATAATCATTGACTACCATTTCATAGCACCCGGCTTCTACTACCATTTCAAGTGTACCGACTGATGATGGTTGTTGATTCTCTTAACTGACCATTCAGCGTATCCTAAAAGCAAACTCTTCCATCTTCAAATGGACCCCACGACATTGACATTCTTTCCTTCGTCGTGAAAAGCGCAATCCATTTTAATTTCTGATTAATAAAGGTTGTACATCACATAAAGAGTGCAAACACGGTGAATTGGATAACACGGAGTCGTTTTTTCCATATGATATCTTTATTGAAGGTCTGAATGTCTGCTGAAAGAGAGGCTTTTATTTCAGATGATGTTTGTAAGTGTTTTGTAAGATTTATGTTGGGCAACAAGAATATTTGTAGTATCTTTATCAATATCGTTAGTTTATTTTGTTATATTTGGTTACTTTTAGTTGATATGTGATTGCATAAATGACTGAGTAGATGTGTGCAAGGTAAATTGATTGTTCATTGTGTGTTTTCTGAACTAGATGATGGTGTTTGGTGATAGGTTTTAATTTACCGTGTTTCGGAATAGGTGTAAGACGCGGAAGTGAGTCATGGATCACTGCATAATAACCACAATCAAACTTTGTAGCAATTTCATATCTGTCCCCCAATTAGAGTATTCCCACATGTAGAAGTACATTTGACCTTGATCAACCCAAACCACTCGGTGGTGCCATTGTAAAATGGATGATTGAATGACGCAAAACGTGGACAAGTAAAACTTTCTGGACAGGTAGACAGACATGTTACTTTCTATAGCAGCATAGTGAATTAGAGGTAGACAAGAGAGAAACACACCAAAGAGCCGATCACCATCATTTCACCTTTCATATCAGACATTAAACCTGGCTCAATCAGTTGATCAAGTTCACATCTTTGAATTCGTTGAGGCATTTTGTCAAACACTTTCTGGGCATATTAGATATATGCTTCAAACAGATCATAAATCACATTTTAAACACAACTATTGTAATCAATTTTAAATATATCTAAAATAAAGATTAATAAGAGACGAAAAGTGTTGATTTTGTACTAACCTGTGCCCACAACATGTTTGGATCGAACTACGAAAAAGACGGATTAAGAAAATGAAGGATCTAAAAACAAGAAGTTGGCGTTGGATTTTCTGGGTTTGAATTATTAATGGAGGTGAGGATGGTAGAGTTAATGAGGATGTGGGTTTGAACTAGATGGATTGGGTTATCAGTAAATGAAATTGAGGGGTATTAGTCCAATATACAAGTCAATATGAGCAAATGTACAACTAACTAATGCATTTATTTTATATTTGTTAAAAATAAATACTATAAAAATAATTATTAAATTATAAAAATTATAAATTTTAATATTTAATTATAAAAGTACAAGTCGCTTAAATTGTACACTTACACATTCTTACACAATAGTGACAAGTCGCTTAAAGAGTACAATGACACATTCTTACACCAAAAACATAAGTCGCATAAGTTTAATTAAAGTAGCATAATATTTTTAATATATAAAATATAATAAAAATATGTTACAAAAATAATATAATTAAAAAGTTGCATAATAAAATATTCTGAGTCGCATAAAAAGGTACCTTACACAATTGTACTTGTTTCTTACACAAATAGTACTTTTTTTGGAAAAAACACAAGTCGCTTAGGTAGCATATGGTAGCATGGGTTGCATAGTGTAGCATAAGTCGCATCGGTCTATTTTGGGAAAATGTCAAAAACATGGGTTATTTTGGCAAAAAGATTTAATTACAAGTCTATTTGGGTAATTATCCCATGTAAAAAATGTATGTTTGCGTTATGGGATTATCTTCTTATATTCATAATTTTCGGCATTAGTTTTTTTTGTCTTTCAAGGCATTTTCACTCACTTTAATAATCAACATATGTTCTGCAAAGACAGATCTTAAACCACAAAGTTTGTTATGGGATTGAGGGATTTATTGGTATGAACTCAAAACTTTAATTCATTATGTTAAAAAACGCATCTGGGGCTACTTAGTTGGATTTTCATTTTTTTTAATTATAAACTTGGTATCTTGATCAGAGGTTCACCGCTAAGTTATGGTTTATTTGTCATTGTGAAGGTAAAAGCTAAGACTATTACAGAGATTCATACTGAAGCAGAAAAGAACATGAGGCTTCGTCGTGGGTCAACCGCAAGTATAAGAAACAGTCGTGCTTTGGCTGCTGGAGCACCAGGGAGTTTAAGCCCAGGGGGGTTGAACAGGCCTGGTACAGGTGGCATGATGCCTGGAATGCCAGGGAACCGCATGATGCCTGGCGCACCAGTTATTGAAAATGATGACTGGGAATACCCGCGGTCCCGCTCGATGCCTAGGGGTGTGCAGCCACCTTTATTTGGGAAAACACCATCACCAAGTCAGAAATATCTTCCACAGGGTAGTAGTGGGTTTATAGGTGGAAAGTTCAGTGCTTTATTGCAAGGCAGCGGCGGCCCCGCTGCTAGCCCTGCCTCTGTTCCCGTCTCTAGACTGTGCCAACACCAACTCCTGTTGCTCCTGTCGTAGCCGCACCGGCGAAGGCGAAGAATCCCACTGAACTGAAAAGGAAAACAAAATCTTTGCTTGAAGAATATTTCAGTGTTCTTATTCTTGACGAAGCATTACAATGTGTGGAGGAACTAAGCGCTCCGGAATATCATGCAGAGTTTGTTAAAGAAGCTGTTACACTCGCTTTGGACAAAATCCCACCACGTGTTGAGCCATTAACGAAGCTTCTAAATTACCTACTTTCCAAAAATGTTCTTACCCAAGCTGATTTAGTAAGCGGGTGCACCACTTTTGGCTCGTTGTTGGATGATTTTGCAATTGATTTACCAAAAGCACCAAGCAACTTTGGTGAGATCTTGGGTCATTTAGTGGTGTCGGGTGGGTTGGACTTTAAGGTTGTGAATGATGTTCTGAAGAAAATGGAGGATGACTATTTTCAGAAAGCGGTTTTCGCTGGTGTTAAGAATGTTGTTGGTTCGAGTGGAAAAGGTATTTTGGAATCTCAAGCTGCCGATGTTGCTGCGTGTGAAAGTCTATTCTAAGTAAGGTGGTTGGATGATGTTGAAAACAAGAGGTGCGTTAATCAGTGACTGTATAATCTTGTTTTTGTTTGAGGTTATAATAGACATAGTAATGTGTTCTTTAAAAACAAAAAGGTGGACTCATGTTACCATGAATTTTGACATCTCTGAGTGTTGTCGAACGGCAACGATGACTTTTTTCTGAGACTTTTCTTTTTGTTTTTAAAATTTTAGTTTTGTGACTTTCGAGTTAAATTTGATTATTGTTCAGACTTGGAAGTTCATAAAAGCAACTGTTGTATTCTATTGGGAAATCTTATTATTTAATCAAGTGATGTGCTAGTCTTGTTCTTATGAAGTCGAGCTTCATGTCTCCAAGCTTATGGTCTTGTCCACCATAGATTCGTTTGCCACCTACTTGACACAAACTAGGTTTGTGGTAATAGATTTTCCTTGTTACACACATAACTGTAGTCATTGTATATATATATCGTCATCACTGTTTTCAGTTTGTGCTTCAATTCATCGCTTGCGTCTTTCGGACGACACTTCACAGATGAGGGCTACTCTAATATAAACCAATTTGTGCGCCTTTAGTCCGTTTATGTACTCAACTTCTTGCTAAAGAGCAATTAGCCGGGTTTTTCAGAATTCAACCTTTTCTGCAAATAGAAGGTGAAGGATGCATAAAGCATCACCGTTACGATTGCGATCTTAGGATCTTACAATACTATGAAGCAACAATGATCTCGTTTCTATGTAGTTTTCTTATGAGATGAGATCTTCATAGGATCTCGGTCTTGACCTAAAATCTCGTTCGATCCGATCTTCTTTTCTTCGGGCCACACGTAAAATCTTTTAAAATTTATGTATCAAGTTTGTAGAATACGAAAAGTAAAAGGCTATAAGTGTAAGAAGAGTAAATGTCATATTTCATCCTTATGGTTACACACTTGCACCTCTCGTACTATTTACAAAATAGTTACATGAACGTGTGGTTGACAAATCTTGCATGTTGGAGGATGACATAAGGACGAAACACGCAAGATTTGTCAGCCACAAAGACGGTACATGTAGTATTTTGAAATAAGGACGAAAGGTACTAGTGTGTGTAAATCACGAGGAAGAAATATGAAATTTACTCATGTACTACACATAAATACACAAAAACACGCAATTACTTTGTCGCAATCAACGAAACACGCAATTTACTTTATTATCTAATGAAACCATAAACTTATTTTCAAATTTAAACAAAAACACACACTATATGACACGTTGGTTGACCAATGAAACAAGTCATAAGTATTTTAATTTACAAAATTCATCTTTGTAACGAAAAGTTTGTTAAAGAGTTCATCCTTTTCAGACAAGGTTCGTTGAGGATCATTTCAAAACATGGTTTTTACCTAAAAGTTTTGAAATTGCATTTGTTTCAAAAGTGCATAAAAAAGTTACTTTATTTTTAAAATAACCTTTAGTTCTCGTAAAAAAATACCATTTAAAAAATCTTAACGTTTAAAAGAATATTTATCTTAACATTTTTTTTAAAAGAATTTTTTTACATTTTTTATAAAAGATTCAGAAAAAATATTTACTTACACATCTTTTTGAAAAAGTATTTTTTAAAAATTTCGAAATACGATTTTCGTAATATAAATTTGTTATATTTTTTTTAATCTTAAAAAAAAAATACTTTTTTAAATGTTAATTTTTTATTTTTATTAATTTAATAATTTAATATTAAATTTTGAAACGTTATTTTTAAAAATAAAGTAACTTTTTATGCATTTTTAATTTTTTTTATGCATTTTTAAAATTATGATATAACAAGCATGTTTTAAAATGACCCCTAATGAACCTTTGGCTGAAAAAGATGAACTCTGTAACAAACTTTTCGTTACAAGGATGAATTTAAAAAAACAATACTTATGACCAGTTTGATTGGTCAACCAACAGGTTATATTGTATGTTTTTGTTTAAATTTGAAAGTAAATTTGTAGTTTTATTAGATAATAAAGTAAATTGCGTGTTTTGTTTGATTGCGACGAACTAAGTTGTGTGTTTTTAGTTTTCGTCCTAACCATAACTTTGGCTTGCGTTTTCATGAGAGAAATGATATACTGTAGATTTACGTAATTTTACATCGCCTATTAAAAAATGAGGCTATAGTAGGATTTTAGGATTCTCATCTGATCTTACAATCACGATCTTTCTAAATATGAAATCGATCATAAGTAGGATCTTGATTTCAAAATCTTCGCATAAAGTCCACATCTAGTATTGAAAACTCGTGTTTTACATCTGCACTAAATGCCTAGCTTATAAAACAAACGTATAGTTGCTTCTTAGAGCATTGGGTCGTAGCCAAAAGTGCTGTCATAGCTAACACGTAGGCTATGACACGAGAATGCTATGGCACCACATTTTGTGGGGTAGCAGTGAGCCGTAAAAAAATGGTGCCGTAGGACTAAAAGGTGGTATGATGGGTCTACATATACCTCACTTTATTAATTAAAAAAATAAAATTATAATGACAACTTTTGTCGGCTGGGAAATACGGTGCCATGATCTTGGCATCAGAGCTTAGCGTAGTGCGCGGTTGGATTTTTGGCGCCAAAGCCCTTAACACCACATATGGCGCTACCGTACCCCAGGTATTATAAAAAAAGTTATATATTTCCCGGTCTTCTTTTGGCTCAGTATTGAATGACAATATAGGAGAGGTTATGAACTTCTGACGTGTTATGCAATGGAGCAACTACATAATCTGACGAGTTATGCAACTTAAAAGTGTGAAAATTCTATTTGATTTTATGTGACATTCTTCGTTTTTTCTTTCTTTTTCCCCCTTCGAATTCACCTCATTGTCATTGTTCCAACACTCTTTTTAATCTCCTTCGAATCTTATTTGATTATACATAAGATACTAAAGCACAAAAATGTGCATCATCTATAACCAATACAAATTAACAGCCCACACCAGAGGTCCTTAGTAATGATGCACAAGAACAACCTGCGTTTTCACTAATAAATAATAGGTATTTATTCTCAGGAGTCATGAGAGCTGGATATTTTTATGTTGCAGCGAGTTATAGCTCTGTTTTTCTTCTTTTTGGACTTGATAATTTTTGTCTAACAACTTGCTATGAATCCTTATTCCCTTAGAAATACCATTCAATTTTTTTTAATACTAACGATTTTGGAAAGAACTATATGACTTTATCTGAAAACAATGCGTTTACTCGGCTAACCTGTTTGATGACCACAAGTATAGAAATAGCAGTAACCCTACAAAGAGGTACAACGGAGGAGGTTTTCCTTATTCAAGTTACCAGGGGATGGTGAATCGTTAACTCAGATGTACAGCCTGACCAAGGTATCCCCGTAACCGTTTCCTACCCTTCCTCTCCACCCCACATGCGAGGAAGTGAAGTGCTTCACCACTAGGTTATTTGGTGATAGGTTAAGTGATAAATACATGTAAATTTCTATAGGATACTTGAACTCTAAGTGAGCATATAATCTAGAGTTAAAGGGGTTCACTATCATCTCTTATTCGTGTAAATCACAAAGAATGTGGGACTAATTTGAACAAACGTAAACACAGAGATATCACAAGCGATTTGTTTTTATTCGTGTTACAGCAACATACACACACACACACACACACACATATATATATATATATATATATATATATATATATATATATATATATATATATATATATATATATATATATATATATATATATATATATATATATATATATATATATATATATATATATATATATATATATATATATATATAAAGTCAACCATTGTGACTTTTATTAAACATTGTATTTAACCATCGTGACTTTTAAACAATAACTACCCTATAAGTGCCTTTTTTAACTGCCATAATATTACAGCAATCTGATGTGAGTTATTTTCCAACAAATTCCTCCCTTAAGCTCACATCTCTAGCATCCTTCATTCCCATCTTTTGCTTGCAAATGTTAAATAGTTCTGTTGGAAGTGCCCTAGTGAAAATATCTGCTACTTGATCACGACTTGCCACATGAGTTAGCTGCACTTCCCCATTCCTTTCTTGCTCCATGATGAAATAGAAACAAACATCGTTAGTCTTTCTTCTTTCGTGATGCATCGTGTTTCTTGCCAATTCGATTGCTGCCTCGTTGTCTACTCGTATTCCAGTTGGCTTATGTTGTTGAAGATTTATCTCGCTTAGCAGGCTCCTCAACCAAATAGCATGACTTACACACCACGACATTGCCACATAATATGCCTCACACATGGACATGGTGAAATTTTATGGACTTAAAATTAATAGTCGTGAGATAGGATCGAACTCGGGATTACGGGATTGCACACATTACGTAAAGGGTTAATTTATTTATTAAATATATTTATTATATTTATTAAATCAAACCAAAGCTTAACTAACGATCGTTAATAATTAAAAGTTAAGTATAAACGACCGTTATGTAATTAAATAGAAGCTAAAAGAAGGAAAAAGGAAAAGTTCCGGAAGCCCCATATGGGCCTTGTGAACAATCGGCCTAAGGAGGAAAAAAGGGAAGAAAAAAAGATTTTGTTTCCTAATTAGTTTATAACTTGGAGGAAAAGTTTTTCCAAGGCCTATATAAACAAACCCCTAGCCTTCATAAATCACAATTCTCTCTCTCTTTCTCTTGCTTTAGTGCCGACCAAACACCCCTTTATTTAGGGTTTTGGTTTTCGATTTTACTATTTAATTTATCTAGTCCTAGCCCCTCTCTAGGGTTGTTGGGTAGATATTCCATAAGCGTGGAAGCTCGGTTTGTTCGTGCTAGAATCACGATTAGCTCGCTGTATTACGTGTGTACAAGAACGTGATATAGTCTTACTTTAGACTATATCCTGGTCGTGTTCGTGGTAACCCTAATTGGTGATTGTTCCGTTGTCTTGTGGATCGTTGCTAGGATAAAGGTATGTAACCCTAATTCGATTAATTATAATTGTGTTATTGATTATGATCTTTTTAATTCGCTTCCGCTATGCGTGCTTTGATCTTGTTTAGGGTTTTAAATAATTGTTATGAACTATATAAACCTTCAGTGGTATCAGAGCCAGGTTAACATGTTATAATTATCGAGATCTAAAGTTTTTTTTAACTAATATTGATTTGTGTTAAAAATTACATGTTTTTTTAGGTTTTATAAAAATTAGGGTTTTTGTTTTTATTGTTTTTTAAAAATCGGCTATGCCGAATTTTTTTATAATTTTTTTTTGTAAACCCTAAAATTACATGGTAATTATCTTTAGATGTTTGCATGAATTAATTGTTATGTCATGTGTGGTTACGATCCGTAGTTTTTAATTGTTAAGAGTATGTGGGAGATCTGTAATGAACGTGCATGTTTTTTACGGATCATATAATTTTGTATGCTATTTGCTTTATTTGATTCAAAGTTTTAAAATTAGGGAAGACTTTTTATGTTCATAAAAACTCTAGATTTGATGTTCTTTGAATAAATTGTTATGCATGTGGCTATTTGATTTTGATTTTTTTGTACTACTTGTTTTCATGCATTTTTTATATATTGTATGTTGTAAACAAGGGTAATTTTTTCCAAGAAAAATAATATTGACTAAATCTTATCAAAATTAATGAATTGTTTTGAGGTCTAAATTACATATGATTTGCGTTGATTAGAATTGAAATAACAACTTAACGGCCTACTCAATTTTGACAAACTATAAAGTGGGTATAACGCACCGCTGGTCATGTACCCGGTTAAGGAATGAGGTGTTATGCTTCAGCGCTGACCAAATTCCCGACTCGCCTGTGCGTCAAAGTTGGAATTACCTACGGTTGTTATTTGTATAATTCTTTAAGGTTGATTTAACTGCATTAATTCACATCCGAAACACAATGAATAAGGTTATTGCTTTGTGCTTTAACTGAGTTCTCGAAAAAGTACGGTGTGAATTTAGTTGTGGGTAAAATCTTTAATTGGTTAAACCAATACCTCAACTTGCAAATATATGATGCAATTTTAGTCTCACAAAAAAGTTTACTAAACGTTTTATTAAACTTATGCTATGGAGATGTATGCATGTTAACAACAACATGCATACAAACTTCCCCGAAGAACAAGGGATCACAGAAACAGCAAATCTAAACACAAATTAACCAAAATCAAACACACGAATTAATCATACTAATAACGAATCAACAGTGAACATAATCAAACAGTTTAAATCAATAAAATAAACAACTTTAACCACAATAATCAACAACCCATTTGGATCAAAATAAAAACATGAACATGAACATAAACATAAACACAAAAAATCAAAGATTTAGAAAGGTAGATGAGAGATTAACAGGATAAAGTAAAGATTGACAAAGATTAAATGGAAACTTACTTGAAATTAAAGGAATTCAAGGTGCAAGACAAGGTATTTAAATTGGACAAGTATTTAAATGTGCATAAAATTAAATGACAAGGTAAAGAAAATGGAAGACTAATTGTCACTATTAGCCAACAAAATGAAAAGTGATTAATACAAAACTATATATAGGGGAGGATTAGGAAGCTTCCTCCCCTCTTTCATTTCTTCTTAATTGCGTTATTAGGTCCCTCATTCTTTTAATCTTCCTTAATTGCATCATTAGTCCTTCTTTCTTTTAATCTTCATTAAACTTGGACTTTAAGGACTTTTGGCTTCGGGATTTCTTTGAACTCGTCTTTAAATTCTTCAATAAAATAGACTTGAATTCTTCGGCTTTTGATAAACTTCCGTCTTTTGACTTTTTCTTCGATAAATCTTCAGAATTGGTCGTGGACTTCCGTTCTTTTTGCACTCTTGACTTCTTGACTTCGTCTTTCATCTTTTTCTTCAATAAAAGTCCGTAAATGCCCGTGAATTCCCGTGTTTTCTCCACTTTTCACCTTTTCGTCCTAAATCACAACAAAAACACAAACCACGCATAATTCCAACATAAAAGACATAAATTACACGTTTTGGTCCGGTTATTATTGTAATTAAGTGGTAGAAAAGATGGGTGTTTACACACCTATCAGCATGCTTCTCCATACATGATTTTGACACCAAAATCTATACCCTAAAAATTTAAGTCATTTGCATCTAACTGACGAACACTTGAAGTCACAATTATCGTCATATGAAATTCGGGGTGGTGTTGTGATGGAAAGAAAACGTTCATAAGAATGAGAATTCGCAATGAATGTTTTACGTTCTTTAGATTAGTCGACTTAATTAAGTTACTCAGTAAGAACTGGAAACTTAAGGTTTAAAGTAGGGATGAAACATGTTTACAATGCAAATGATTTTGGCAATGTAAATCCCTAACATATCTAGAAATTGCAAATTTGTTTGTCAATTATTGTTCGACAAGTTACGGTGTCGAATACATTTTTCACTAGCAGATCAACTGATGTGATGAGTCTATGTCAATATGGATTCTAGTTTCAAGGAAATACTATGGTTTTTTTATTACCGGGGTAATTTTATTTTCTTGAATTGTATTATCAAAAATACTAACGTTTGAACTTATTTCTTTAGAAATGGCTCAACCCGAAAACAATCTAACAATAAGTTCGGCGTTCAAAGCTTTCTTTGAACGTCCTGAACTTACTGGCCCTAACTTCAATGATTGGTATCGCTCACTAAGAATTGTTCTGAGAGCAGCCGGTACTATTCATATCTTGACTACTCCTTTTCCATAGGATCTTGCTGAGGGAGCATCTGATGCGCAAAGGCTTGAACACGTTGCTAATGTTAAGAAGCACCATGAGGTGGCTGCTGTAATGTTATGGAGATTGGCTTCATCACTTCAAAGGAAGTATGAGCTATTTTCACCTCAGCGAATGCTTGATGAACTCAAGGCTGTGTATGAAACGCCGCAAGCTGTAGAGATCTATGATTTGGTTGATGCTCTACATAGCTGCAAGAAAGCTCCTGGAAAGTCTGTAAGTGCCCATTATATGAAGATGAGGGGTTATATGGAACAACTCATCGCACTAGGACAACCCTATGATCATAATATGGCTATCAACTTGATCAATAGGTCCCTTAATAAGGACTTCAATGATTTCGTTCGTAACTATAATATGCATTGCACGGGGAATACAGTTAATGATCTGCATGCAATGCTCATTGACTTTGAACAGGGGTTAAAGGATAAGGCATCCACTTCTACTCCTCAAGTACTTTATGTGCAAAAGGGTAGAGTGAATAAGCCAAAACCGTAAGTGAACAAGAAGCAGAAAGGCAAAGGCAAGGTTGATAAGAGCAAACAAGTTGCGACTCCATCAAAACCGAAGCAAAACTTTGTCAAGAAGAATCAATCTCAGAAAGATGAGACTTGTCACCATTGAAAAATGACTGGACACTAGAAGAGGAATTGCTCTCTCCACCTCCATGAGTTGCAAGAACATAAGAAGAAGACTGAGCTAGGCGCTGCAGCACCTTCAGGTAACTTATTTATGATAGAGTTATTTAATCTTACATACAAATCAAACTCCTGGGTATATGATATGGGATGTGGTATTAACATTTGTAATACCCTGCAGGGATTTGAGTTGAAGAGGAAGCTTACCTATGGGGAATAATTTCTGCAAGTGGGAAATGGCGCACAAGCAGCGGTTAAAGCTATAGGATTATTTAATCTAGTTTTACCTTCAGGTTTAGTACTGATTTTAAATAATCGTCATTATGCACCTTCAATTGTTAGGGGTGTTATTTCCTTTTCTTGTATGTTGGATCTTTGATTTATTCACATGATTAATAATAATAGAATTTCTGTTTTCAAAGATGGTTTATTCTATTTTGATGCAATTTCTGTGAATGGTGTTTTTGAAATTAACATGCATGATAATAATTCCAAGAGAAAAAATAATTCTGTTATTAGCATGAATAAGAAGAGTAAGTTAGACAAGAACTCTTCTTATCTTTGGCATTGTAGACTTGCCCATATTGGGAAGACTCGGATACAAAAGCTTCAACGTGATGGTCTTTTGGAAAATATCAATAATGAATCATTTGATAAATGTGAGTCTTGTATCTCTGGAAATATGACCAAGAAACCTTTTAATAGCAATATTGAAAGGGCTACTGAACTACTTGGTTTGATACATACTGATGTGTGTGGACCACTTAGACATGTGTCAAGGAAAGGTGCTAGCTACTACTTAACGTTTACGGATGATTATAGCCGTTATGGTTATGTTTATTTACTTAAGCATAAACATGAGGTATTTGAAACATCCAAAATGTTTAAAGCAGAAGTAGAGTTACAACTAGGAAAGAAGATTAAAGCTCTTCGTTCTGATCGAGGTGGTGAATATTTAAGTCAAGAGTTTAAAGATTATTTAAGTGAGAACGGAATTGTTCAGAAACTTACTTCTCCATATACTCCACAACAAAATGGTGTATCTGAAAGGAGAAATCGTACATTATTAGATACGGTGCGATCTATGTTTAATCTTACAACTTTACCATTATCCTTTTGGGATTATACTCTTGAATCTGTTGTTCGTATTCTGAATATGGTTCCCACAAAGAAGGTTGATAAGACACCATATGAACTATGGCATGGCAAGAAGCCATATTTGTCTTATTTGAAAATTTGGGGTTGTGAGGCGTATGTAAAACGTGAATCTGGAGATAAACTCCAACAACGCTCAGTAAAATGTATCTTTGTAGGTTACCCTAAGGAAACTATGGGTTACTACTTTTATTATCCGGCTGAGAACAAAGTTGTTGTGGCTCGGTATGGAGACTTCCTTGAAAGTGATCTTGTAAATCAAGAATTCAGTGGGAGAAATTATGATCTTGAAGAAATTCAAGAAGATACATTGCCTTCTGAAAATACTAGCGAAGAAATTCTTGAAGAACCAGAAAGTATGGGAGTTCCACCGGAATAAATTCCTCCACGTAGGTCTAAAAGAACCGTACGTGCGCCAAACAAACTATGTCTTTACATAGAGGATGATGAGGAGGAAGTAGGGGATCTTGGTGAACCTGCTAACTATCGATCCGCAATGCTTGATCCAGAAAAGTCAAAATGGATAGTTGCGATGAATGAGGAAATGAAATCCATGGAAATCAACGATGTTTGGATTCTTGTAGACGCGCCTAAAAATGCTAAAGTAGTGAAAAATAGGTGGATCTTCAAGAAGAAAACCGACATGGATGGTGAAATACAATCCTATAAAGCACGTTTAGTAGCTAAAGGTTTTACTCAAACTTTTGGCATAGACTACGAGGAGACATTTTCTCCTGTAGCATACTTACGAGCTATTAGGATTCTCATAGCTATATCAACATACTATGACTATGAGATATGGCAAATGGATGTTAAAACCGCCTTCTTGAACGGTCGCTTAGATGAAGACATCTATATGCAACAACCGGAAGGGTACGTTGATCCTAAATATCCAAAGCGCGTGTGCAAACTTCAAGGATCTATTTATGGTTTAAAGCAAGCATCACGTCAATGGAATAAGCGATTTGATGAATAAATAAAAAAGTTCGGATTTGTTCAAAATCGTGATGAGCCATGTGTATATCGCAAAGCTAGTGGGAGTAATGTAGTGTTCCTAATTTTATATGTCGATGACATATTAATCATGGGAAGTAACATTCCAAGACTTAAGGAATTTAAGGATTATATTGGTAAATGTTTTTCTATGAAGGATTTGGGAGATGCTGCATATATTTTGGGAATTAAAATCTATCGAGATAGGAGTAGACAGTTAATTGGTCTTAGTCAATGATAGGTGTGAAAACACCCATCCTTTTACCACTTAATTATAATGAAAACAATACCATAACGTGTATTTTATGTTGTAAATGTCGGAATTATGCGTGATTTGTGTTTTTGTTATGATTTTAGGATCAAAATGTAAAAAGGGAAGAAAACACGGGCTTTCACGGGCTTTTATCGAAGAAAAAGACAAAAGACGAAGTCAAGAAATCAAGAGTGCAAAAAGAACGGAAGTCCAAGGCCTATTCTGAAGATTTATCGAAGAAAAAGTCTAAAGACGGAAGTTTAATAAAGCCGAAGAACTCAAGTCTAATTTATGAAGAAATCACAAGACGAGTTTAAAGTAATCCCGAGACAAAAGTCGATAAAGTCGAAGAACTTAAAAGACGAGAAGACGAGAAAAAAAGAAAGAGGGAGGAAGCTTCCACCTACTTTCCTCCCCTCCTCCCCTATAAATAGAATCATTAGTCATTTCATTTTTCTTGTTGGCTAAATTGACAAATTAGTCTTCCACCCTTAATACTTGCACATTTAATTTTAATGTCATTTACATTAATTGCACATTTAATTACCTTGTCTTGCACCTTTAATTTCAAGTAAGTTTTATTTTATTGTTATTGAATCTTTACTTCATTGTTAATCTCTCATCTACTCTTCTTGTTTTGATTTAATCTTCATGTTTATGTTTATGTTCATGTTCTTAAGTTTTTATTGATTTGATTAAGTGGGTTTTGATTTTGTGGTGTTTATTTGTTAGTTTTATTGATTTGGATTGATAGGTTATTATGAGTAGATGTTAATTGGTTAGTTTTGTTTAATCTTTGAGCTTAATTTGGTAGTTTTTGATTAAATTCGCAGCCTTTTTCTTTCCGTGTTCTTCGCGAAACTAGTTTCCCCAGGATATTCCGAATCAGTGGTTTATTCCGGATCAGCTTATTATTCTGGATCAGCTTATTATTCCGGATGAAGGAGTTGTTGTGATTATTCCGGATGAACCCATATTCCGAATGAACTGATTTTTATTCCGAGTCAAGCTTTATATTCCGAACCAGTACTTTCTTGCATTTATTCCGAGCCAAGCTATTTATTCCGAATCAAGCAAGTTATTCCGGACGAAGCCAGTTATTCCGGATGAGCCCCTTATTCCGAACCAACCAGATTTTCCGAATGAACTTATCTTATTCCGGATGAAGTGACTATTCCGAATGAAGCATTTTCTGTTCATTATTCCGAATCAATCAGTTATTCCGAATCAGTGGTTTATTCCGGATGAACATATATTCCGAATGACCAAATATTCCGGATGAGTGCTTGATTCCGCATGAGGTATACATTCCAAATGAAGAAGAATTATTCCGAGTGAGGTGTTTATTCCGAATGAGTTATTTTTAATTCTTTCTAAGTTTATGTTTTTAAGTTTTAAACTTTACTTTTCCCGCCTTTTTCCTTAGTCGCACTTTTAGTTTACTTGCCTTAGATTTATTTTAAGCTTGCCTTTAGTTTAAGTTTAAGTTTGCTTTAGGATAGTTTTAAGTTTGCCTTTTTATTTCTCGTCACGTTTTTTATTTCTCGTCATTTATTTTCAATTAGGTTTAGATTTAATTACCTGCCATTTACTTTAAAGTTTGTGCACTTTTTATTTACAACAACGACAAATCTTTGTTTCACCAAAAGACGACTGAGTCGCACGTTTACCAATAATCAATTCGATTAGACCACTTCAACGAACTTAATTTTTATACTGGGTAAAAGCCTCGTATTAAATGGTGCCACTGCCGGCTCTTTACGTAAAGATTAACGGTTTTCTGTGAGAGACGCGTTGCTTTTTGGGATCCGTTCATTCGTGAGCGTTATTTTTCTTACTCAAAATTTTTAAAAAATCCATAAAAATTAAAAATTGTTAAATATCCATAAAAATTAAAAATTTTCAAAAATCCAAAAAGATTTTATTTTTATAGTGTATATATATTGTCTATTGCTTTGGTATCTCTTTCTTTTGCTTTTGTAGGTGTATGCGTACTAGATCTTCAACTTATCCAGAGCCCGAGACTCGTGAATATTTAGCTATGGCAGGTGTGAACAACAACAATAACCCACCGCACCTCAACAATAACAACAACAATGTTCTTCCACAACCCGATCTTCGGACAATGGAGGAGCTTTGTCAACCCACAATGTTTGGACGAGGAGGACCGATTGCGCTGATGCAAATCACGGCTCCGGAGTTTTCGTTGAAGCATCACATGTTCCAACAAGTGCACACTAATCCATTTCGCGGATTGCCTGATGATGATGCCAACAAACACCTCGATAAATTCATTACTATTACTCAAAGCATGAAGTTTCCCGGTGCTACTATGGATGTTCTTCGCCTTCAACTCTTTCCACATACTTTATCACACCACGCTGAAAAATGGTTTGATCGTCTCCCAAAGAATTCCATTCATACTTGGGACGACATGACTCAACGAATTTTGTCGTGCTACTTTCCACCATCCATGGTCACGAGCCTTCAAAATCAAATCAGCGGTTTCATGCAAGAACCCGATGAATCTCTCTTTGATGCTTGGGAAAGATATGATGTTTTGATCGATCGATGTCCAAACCACAACATGCTCCCCGTTACCTTAATTGATACCTTCTACAACGGTTTGACTTTTCGTGATCGTGATACGATTAATGCAGCCGTCGGTGGCACATTTATGAAAAGAAGACCCGAGGAGTGTAGAGAGCTTATTGAGAACATGACTACTCATCACAAAAATTGGGATTCCTCCGCTTCTTCAAGGAACAACCCGAGATTCAATGTTTCTTCTACTTCAGCAAACCCCGATATGACCGAATTCACCCGCATGATGGCCGAAATGAACAAAAATATCTTGCTCATCGCTACAAACCAACAACAACAAGTTAAAGCTGTAGCAAATTCTTGTGAGACATGCGGCGGTCCTCATTCATACACTGATTTTCCTTCTACTCAAGGCAATCCGGAAAACGTGTATGCGGCATATGGTAACTATTCACCGGAAAATTACCAAGCCCGACCTAAAGGGGATCGAAATTTGCTAAGTTACCGGTCGAACAACTATCTTTCACCTGGTTTTTCTCCTCAAAACCACAACCCCAACAACAATTACAATAGAAGCAACCAAATCCCACCTCGAGCTTCTAATCATTATCACCCACCCGCTCAACAAGCCCCACCCATTAATCAAGATGTTGAAGCTTTAATGAGAACCCAAGGAGAGCAAATCAAGAATCTACAAAGCCAAATTATCAATTTATAAGGGGATATCACTAAGCAAGGGAATGACATTAGATCCGAGCTTCGAAATGATATACAAAACTCCTTCAGCACTCAAACGAACGATTTGAAGATTATGCTGGCTAGTTTCTTACCAACCACTCGACCCTCTACTTCGGGCTCTCTACCTTCAAACACCGTCACCAACCCGAGAGAGAATCTGAGTGCTATTACTACCCGTAGTGGAGCAACTTTAGTAGGACCATCTATCCCACCCTTAGTTACACCATCTACACCTCCTCCACCACCATTTATCCCTCCTACTCCCGCGCCTAGTATTAGTTCACCATTACCGTCTCCGCCTTGTCATGAAGAAGTACCCAAGAAGAACCCTTCACCAACCCCACCTTCCACCTATAAACCCAACATTCCTTACCCTTCTCGACTCGACAAGGCTAGAATTTTGACTAAGAATGACGTTCAAGTCTCTAACTTTTTGGACAAGATTGCCGGCATGACCGTCACCTTTACCCTTGTTGAAGCTCTTGCCCAAATGCCACAATTTGTCAAGATGTTTAAGGAATTGCTTAATAAGAAGGAGAAGATGGCCGAGTTTGTTAATACTCGCTTGAATGAAAATTGCTCTGCAATCCTTCTTAAGGAACTTTCGGAAAAACTTGGAGATCCCGGTCGTTTTGTACTACCATGTTCTTTTAACCAAACCGACGAATTTACTGCCTTAGCCGATCTCGGGGCAAGTATAAATTTGATGCCTTTAAGTGTTTGGAAAAAGTTATCATTACCCGATCTTACACCAACAAAGATGACTCTTGATCTTGCAAATCGCATTCTCGCTTACCCCGTTGGTATTGCCGAAGACGTGTTCATTAAAGTTGGTACCTTCACTTTTCCGGTCGACTTTGTTGTTGTAGATTATGAAATGGACCCTCGTATTCCTTTAATACTCGGTCGGCCATTCTTGAGAACCAGAAAAGCTCTTGTCGATGTTGCCGAAGGTAAGTTAATCTTGAGGGTCGGGAATGATGCATAAGTGTTCGAAATGGGGAAGATCACAAATAAATCCTATGGAAGAGAATCAACGAATATGATTAATGTGCTTGATGATTTTGTCGTCTACAACAATCCTCTATTTGATTCTTGCTATGATAATCCACTGTTCCAAGATGATGTGGATGATTCTCTATCCAATTCTGATCCTCCACCAATTTATGATTCTCCACCGATCTTTGATACTTATGATGACGATTCTAGTTCTAATGGAGATGATTATGATGATTTTACTTCTGAGTATCCAGACATGCCCACTTATGATGATTTTGATGAGGCCGATACTCTTTCGAGTGATTCTTCTCATGATGAAGATCCTCCGCCTACAACACTTGATCCTACTTTGGATGACTACTCATTTGAGGAAGACTTTGGTACTTTTCTCAACACTTACTTCCCAAATGAGAGTGATGCTCCTCCTTTGGACTTTGATGATTATGGTCTTTATCCTACTTTGGATATAAAGAAACCCATTTCAAAGGAGAAGAAGCCAGCCGACACCGATATCTGCAACACTTATGTCTTAACTCCTCTCTATCCTCCTTCTGAGGACGAGATTGCTAGATTTATGATCGGCTCTTCTTCAAATTCTGCTGAGCCTGAGTGCTATTTTCCCCTAAAGGAAAAGGTGTTTGACCCCGGTATTGCACTTTTCAAGCCATCTCAGTATCCATCTTATGAAATAAAAGGAAAGATTTTTGGAACTTTTGAAGATATGCTTGCACCTCATCATCCTTGCTACCACCGTGCTCCATCTTTGCTTAAGGGAACCTTGCCTACTCTTCTTTGGCTTGCCTTGTTCGCCTTAAGCCTGTGCTATTTGATGGATGAAAACCATGTCTTTGATCCTGGTGGGTGTTTTTCAAGCTTCTTCCTATGCTAATCAAGGTCGAGTCAGGCTCACGACTCGGTGAACAAAAATCAAGCGCTTACTGGGAGGCAACCCAAGTATCTATCTTTTAGCTATTTCTATCCTAAGTGTAGGGGAGACCCGTTGGTATTTGCTATTTCCTCTCTTCTTATATTCAGGGATTCGAGCGCTCAATGATCCACTCTTGATGATTTTTGACGACCCGTGATTCCGTGTTTCTGTCTTCCCGGTTCTATCCTAAACTCTTTTGATTCTCTATTTTATATTCTTCAATAGTAAAATAGGAATCACTTTAGTTGTCTCTTCCTTAGCAAGATTTAAACAACCTGCACAATGTCCTAAGTGTAGGGGAGGTTACTTCCACATGCTTAAACATTGAGGACAATGTTTATATCAAGTGTAGGGGGGACTTCTATCGAAGTTAAGTGATCTTTTCCTTGTATTTGTCCTCATTTTAACCGGAAAATCAATTTTTCGACATTTTTCAAAATTTTTGATCTATTTGGCCTAGTAGTTTTACCTTTGTATAGTTATTTTCTTTCTTTACTAGAATAAATTTTAATAAAGTGGTTTTAATTTTCAACGTTGTGAATCTTTTGACTCAACCCGAGTTTATTTATCTAAGTTTACTCTAGCTAGTATCCTTAACGTACTGAACAAGGACTGTAAGGTTCTTGTGGAGCGGGTTAAAAATCGTATCGGTGACTAGAAGAATAAAACTCTCTCATTTGCGGGTCGTCTTCAGCTGTGTAAGTCTGTTTTATCAGCCATGCATATTTATTGGGCATTCGTGCTTGTTATTCTGTTAGGTATTATTGATGATATTCAGCAGCTCATTCGGGGTTTCCTTTGGTGTAATGGGGAGTATACGCGTGGTAAAGCCAAAGTTGCATGGAATGAGATTTGCCTTCCACTAGCGGAAGGGGGCCTTGGTCTTCGTAGCATTGCGGTATTTAACTTGGCTTTAATGACAACTCACATTTGGAATATTGTGTCCAATAAAGAGTCGCTGTGGGTAAGGTGGATTCACATGTATAAATTAAAGGGGCGTACTTTTTGGGATGCTCCGGTTCGCAGCGATATGAGTTGGGGTTGGCGTAAGTTAATGCAGCTTAGGGGGTTGGTTCGACCTTTTATTTGGGTTCAAATTGGTAATGGTTTGAGGGCATCTGTTTGGTTTGATAAATGGGATGAACAATGCCCGCTTATTAATCACCTTTCTCCTCGGGATATTACTAGGGAAGGATACCGCCTCACTAATACGGTCTCTGATTTAATTATGAATAATCAGTGGAATTGGCAACAATCTTGGTTACTTAAGGCGCCAAATATTGGGATGATTGCTACTCCTCAATTGCATGCGGATTCAATGGATTTGGTTCGATGGCGGGATAGTAGTGGTATTTTTCATCCTTTTTCAGTCCAAAAAGCGTGGGAGGCCTTTAGGCCTCGTGCAAATGAAGTTGCATGGCATAGAGTTGTTTGGTTTTCGCACTCCATTCCTAGACATAGCTTCCATATGTGGCTTTTGATGAGATGTGCTCTAAAGACCCAGGATAAACTTCAAGCATGGGATATTGGGGCTGGTAGCTCGTTGCCTATGGTATGTTCTCTCTGTAACAACCAAGCTGACTCGCATACCCATTTATTTTTTGAGTGTCCTTTTGCTGCTAAGGTGTGGTGTTATGTGCGTTGGTATGCTAACATGGAGAATGTCAATCCGGTGTTGGAGGATATATTGCTGTTTTTGTTGCCTATGGCTGCGCATAGGACGGTTAGAAGTATTATAGGACGGCTTCTTGTAGCGGCTGTGGCGTATCTCGTTTGGAGGGAACGAAATAATCGTCTATTCAAAGGTAGCAAACTTAGCCCAGAGACCATTAGAGATCATGTTCTTGTTATTGTTCGCTTGAAACTTCTTACTTTTAGATTCAAGAATCGAAGTTCGGTTAAGAGAGCTCTCGAGTTGTGGAATATGCCGAAGCATTTCTGAATATATGGTGCATAGTTTTTGAGTAGTGTTGTTTGGCTGTGAAAGAGTTGTGGCTTGTCACACTTTTTCGTGTAGTTCAAGTACTTTGCTTGAGGTTAATGTGACGATTTAGTCACATTCCATTGTACGTATTTTCTATTTTCTTTTGATGATTAATAAATTTACCGGGGTATCCTTTACCCAAAAAAAATTATCCTTAACGTGTTTAAGTCAAGTTTTGCTAGGCTTTTATATAGGGAGCTTTAAAACGCGAAAGTCTTAACTCTCACGGGTTAAGAACAAGAACATTTCACAAGTTCCTATAATTGATCCTAGAGAGTCGTTTATCAAGGGAACTTTAAAATGCGAATTCTAAACTTGAAAAAGTCTAAGAGTTTTCAAGATCCTATAGATGACTCGAAAACCCAAAACTTTGATTTAATTGGCTAAGTATCCACGAGTCTCATTCCTTGAGATTTTTAATTGTAGAGAACGAGAGATGATAGAGTCAATTATAAGTTTGGTATTCTTTCGTGAATTTATATGAGTTGATTATAAGCCTATTCTCCCATCGCTTGCTAATAAATTTTATCTGCAATAAGTAAGGTTGTACGATTTGAAAAGTTACTTAGCTTCTAGCCCAAGATCGTTTAAAAGTTGCTCGGTATTAATTAGAGTTCATAGCCAAGGCATAACTTATTGAAGCGGGATGCGAAGATTGGCGAGTCCGAAAAGGACCTAACAAGGCATGAGGGCTACATTTTGTTGCTAAAGATCCAAAGTGATGTGAAGAATCATTTATCAAAAATCAATATGAAGGATCGAGACACACGACGAAAAGCAAATACTCCCGTAAAGATCATGGAGAAGTCTATCTAAAAAGGCCCTAACAAGGTATGAGGATAAATAGATCCAAGTCCTAAAAGGAGGCGGATCGTTGTATATCAAAGTCCAAAATAAAGATTGGAGAAAAATGAAGAAGTCGTGGTCCAAGTATGAAGAATCTCTCAAAACTTCAAGTGAAGAAATTCCTATTATGAAGAGAAGACCATTATTTCATGAACGTCTCTCAAGATTTGAATTATGAATTCACTGCCAAATATCGGTCCGAGAAAGGTCTCAAATCGTGAAGCGAGTTATGCCAAGATATGAACTTTATGAGGTCCCGAGAAGCAGTTTTAAAAGATTTTGTCCTTTAGCTAACTATTGATTAAATCGTCCCACTTTATTTTCGGCCTTAATAACTATCGAAATAAGTCAACAATGCATCCTCGTGATCATTCAAGACAATAATAAAATATAAGAGATACACCTATGAATAAGGGAGTCTAAGTAAATAATTGGCCCACATGAGTTCGTGTTAGTCTACTAACTTATAATAACAATGATCTCGTTTTTAAGCTTGGTATGGGGAACGTGAAACTTGAGGATGATAATCATTCATGACATTCCAAAACCCTAAGGTAAGTCTTTGATTTCTTTACTTGTTTTGTTATTTTCTATCTCTTTAATAAAGGCAATGTGGATTGATTGTGATGAAAAGTGCAATCTTGCTTTGTAATTAATGCATTGCATGAGGACATTGCAATGGTCAAGTGTAGGGGATTTGATAGGTGTGAAAACACCCATCCTTTTACCACTTAATTATAATGAAAACAAGACCATCACGTGTATTTTATGTCGTAAATGTCGGAGTTATGCGTGGTTTGTGTTTTTGTTGTGATTTTAGGATCAAAATGTAAAAAGGGAAGAAAACACGGGCTTTCACGGGCTTTTATCGAAGAAAAAGACAAAAGACGAAGTCAAGAAATCAAGAGTGCAAAAAGAACCTATTCTGAAGATTTATCGAAGAAAAAGTCCAAAGACAGAAGTTTAATAAAGCCAAAGAACTCAAGTCTAATTTATGAAGAAATCACAAGACGAGTTTAAAGTAATCCCGAGACAAAAGTCGATAAAGTCGAAGAACTTAAAAGACGAGAAGACGAGAAAGAAAGAAAGAGGGAGGAAGCTTCCACTTACTTTCCTCCCCTCCTCCCCTATAAATAGAATCATTAGTCATTTCATTTTTCTTGTTGGCTAAATTGACAAATTAGTCTTCCACCCTTAATACTTGCACATTTAATTTTCATGTCATTTACATTAATTGCACCTTTAATTACCTTGTCTTGCACCTTTAATTTCAAGTAAGTTTTATTTTATTGTTATTGAATCTTTACTTCATTGTTAATCTCACATCTACTCTTCTTGTTTTGATTTAATCTTCATGTTTATGTTTATGTTCATGTTCTTAAGTTTTTATTGATTTGGTTAAGTGGGTTTTGATTTTGTGGTGTTTATTTGTTAGTTTTATTGATTTGGATTGATAGGTTATTATGAGTAGATGTTAATTGGTTAGTTTTGTTTAATCTTTGAGCTTAATTTGGTAGTTTTTGATTAAATTTCGTAGCCTTTTTCTTTCCTTGTTCTTCGCGAAATTAGTTTCCCTAGGATATTCTGAATCAGTGGTTTATTCCGGATCAGCTTATTATTCCGGATCAACTTATTATTCCGGATGGAGTTGTTGTGATTATTCCGGATGAACCCTTATTCCGAATGAACTGATTTTTATTCTGAGTCAAGCTTTATATTCCGAACCAGCACTTTCTTGCATTTATTCCGAACCAATCTATTTATTCCGAATCAAGCAAGTTATTCCGGACGAAGCCAGTTATTCTGGATGAGCCCTTTATTCCGAACCAACCAGATTTTCCGAATGAACTTATCTTATTTCGGATGAAGTGACTATTCCGAATGAAGCATTTTCTGTTCATTATTCTGAATCAATCTGTTATTCCGAATCAGTGGTTTATTTCGGATGAACATATATTCCGAATGACCAAATATTCCGGATGAGTGCTTGATTCCGCATGAGGTATACATTACGAATGAAGAAGAATTATTCCGAGTGAGGTGTTTATTCTGAATGAGTTATTTTTAATTCTTTCTAAGTTTATGTTTTTAAGTTTTAAACTTTACTTTTCCCGCCTTTTTCCTTAGTCGCACTTTTAGTTTACTTGCCTTAGATTTATTTTAAGCTTGCCTTTAATTTAAGTTTAAGTTTGCTTTAGGATAGTTTTAAGTTTGCCTTTTTATTTCTCGTCACGTTTTTAATTTCTCGTCATTTATTTTCAATTAGGTTTAGATTTAATTACCTGCCATTTACTTTAAAGTTTGTGCACTTTTTATTTACAACAACGACAAATCTTTGTTTCACCAAAAGACGACTGAGTCGCATGTTTACCAATAATCAATTCGATTAGACCACTTCAACGAACTTAATTTTTATACTGGGTAAAAGCCTCGTATTAGTCAAGAGGCTTATATTGATAAGATATTGAAGAAGTATAACATGCATAACTCTAAGAAAGGTTTTCAACCGATGGAGGTTAAGTATGAATTAAGTCATGAGAAAGATGCATCAACACCCGAAGAGGTGGCTTACATGCGAAAGGTGCCTTATGCTTCGGCAGTAGGATCTATTATGTATGTTGTAAGATGCACAAGGCCTAATGTGGCATTTGCTCAGAACTTGGTCAGTAGATACCAACAGAATCCAGGAAAGTTCCACTGGACTGCTGTTAAGCATATTCTAAAGTATTTGAGGAGTACGAAGGATATGTTTTTGGTATTTGGGGGTAAACCAGACATATAATTGAATGTAACAGGATTTTGTGATGCGTCCTGGCAATGTGATAAAGACGATACGAAGTCTCAGACGGGTTACGTGTTTGTCACCAATGGAGGAGCAGTTGACTGGAAGAGCAGTAAGTAGAAAACCATTGCTATGCATGCAACTCAATCGGAGTACATGGCCGCTTCAGAAGCTGCAATGGAAGCTGTTTGGATTAGGAAGTTTATTGGAGATCTTGGAGTGATGCCTTCAGTTAAAGAACCTATTGATATATATTGCGACAATTCTGCTGCAATTATATTCGCCAATGACCCTGGAGTTATGAAAGGCGCCGGACACTTTAAACGTAGATATCACTACATTCGAGAACAAGTGGAAGCTCGAGAAATAAAATTAATAAAAGTTCACACAGATGATAACGTAGCTGATCCTTTTACTAAGACTTTATCTAGGCCAAAGGTAGTTAAGCATGCCAAGGCTATTGAGCTGCAACTAGCTAGCGAATTCATGCAATAAATCTGTTGATTAGTATTTGGATAAAGGATGTAAGACATTATTGAATTGATGAAATACCGATTGGGTTTCGTTTATTGTTCTGTTATTTGATTTTGTATCCTATTTTACATGTTTTAATCCATGAGCATTATGATGTTTCTAAATGTCCGTTGTCGATTAGTAATATTGGAGTATTATTAAACTAAGACAATTCAAAATAGTGACAGAGTATACTTGAAAGTATATTGGTCAATTTGGGATGATATTTGATGGATCAAATATTGGACTTATCCCAACTATATGATTTTACTTTATGGATCTTTGTCATTAAGTAAATCATAAATAGTTATCCTTAGACCTGAGATACCAGAAAACTGCATTGAATGTAGTGCATTTCTGTATAGTAACCTAACGCTAAACGTAACTGGTAGTTATAAGGGTTATTTTCAGAAGTGCTGCAAAGTTCATGTGTTTTGCTTGTAGTCAAAATGGGATTTGTTTCCTTCAAATTATTTTGAAGTATAATACAGCTGGGCCCTCGGGGGAGTAGTAAGATGTTTGTGTGGCCACACCCAAATGTGTTTTGGTAATCTTGCTATATCCGTAAACGAGAAACAGAATGGTTAATGAAAGGAATGACTGAGATCCATATCCTTATTAACGTTGTATTTGAAATGAAAGGATAATAATAATGATGATGTATCATTAAAAGGTTTTGCCCAGGAGACCTTACTCGAGTTGTACTAGTGACATTGTTAGTGTAACTAGACGCTAATCAATGTGATCACGATATTCGAATTTTGTCCAAGTGGGAGCTGAAAGTTTATGGACTTAAAATTAATAGTCGTGAGATAGGATCGAACTCGGGATTACGGGATTGCACACATTACGTAAAGGGTTAATTTATTTATTAAATATATTTATTATATTTATTAAATCAAATCAAAGCTTAACTAACGATCGTTAATAATTAAAAGTTAAGTATAAACGACCGTTATGGAATTAAATAGAAGGTAAAAGAAGGAAAAAGGAAAAGCCCCATATGGGCCTTGTGAACTGATGTAGTAAAATCGTACACGTTTTAGGGAAAACGCGTATGAGTGCGGCAAGTATTAAGTTATACGCTTTAGGAAAAACGTAAAACCGAATAAATGCGGGTTCGTTCTCGAAGGAGGTGTGAGTTGTGTATGCCAATTATGTAAAATAACAATGTTTGGATTAGTGACGTTTTTGGTTTTGAGAGAGAAAAATAAAAGACGAGTTACGACTACGTTTAAACTACGACGAATTAACGTAAAACGCGAACGTAAATACGTAAAACGCGACAAAATTAAAAATTAAACCTAAAAATTAATTAAATGATTAAACTAAGTCTTAAATAATATAAATAAGAATAAAAATCCAACAAATATATTTTAAAACCTTTTATTAATTAAATATTCAATTTTTAATGCTAATTAAAGCCCAAAAATTAAATATAATTAACAAAATGCCCAAAATATTAATTTATTGAACTAATAACTAACTTATATTATTTAATGACTAAAAACTATTTTTCTTAAATTTTAAAAACTATTTTTCTATTTTTAAATGGCTAAAAACTATTTTAAAACTAATTAAAACTAAAATAATCATAAAAAAATAATAAAATAATGCCAAAATTAATTGACCAATTTTAAAAATCCTAAAATACTCTAATGAACAGTAGAAAATTAAGAAAGTTTGAAAAATGTAAAATTTTGCACTAAAAGACAAAACTAGTTAATAATTAAACCCTAATTAACTAATTTAATTATAAAAAATAATTAAAAAGATGAACAGTGACTAATTTTTAGACTAAAAATCTTAAAATAATTTTCTAAACCTATGAAAAATTTTAAAACAGAAAAATATAATTTTTCTACACTAAAAGACAAAAAGCAGATTATTAAAAAGTAATTAAAATAGCTATTAAATAAAGAAAATAGAAAATGAACAGTAACAACCAAATAAACTAAACTGAAAAATCAGAAGATTAAAAAGAAAAATATTGGAAAAAGAATTAAACCCTAAAACCTAAATCTCACCACTAAAGACAAAAAAATGAGACTGTGATAGTGACCTTTCTTTGTTTCTGTCTTGTAGCACAGCAGGGGGAATTCTTAACAAAGACAGTGGGAACTTTTTCCCACTGTTAATGAAATAAAAAAAACGGGCTAGAACTTTTGAGCTTGTAATTGGCTTGTTTCTTGGTGATTTTTGGCAACAAGGGCACCCCTACACTCAGTGGAGTGTAGGGAGTCAATACAAGCAAAAAAAAAAAAAAACACTTAAGCACAATGCAAGAATTACAAGAAAAGAGCAATTAAAGGTTGCTGTGACAAAAAAAAGGGGGGCAGTAGGGGGCTGTGACAATTCTAGGGGTTTTAGGACGACTTTCAAAGCTTGTAAACTTGCATATAAGTCACACAAATCAGTAAAAAGCTATCTTAAATCCTAGGTCACCCTATATTCCAACAGAACTCAAAGATTGATTGGCAAAATAAGGCTAAATCAAGCAATTCATGACACTTATGCAGATTTATGCTAGTTTATACTAAAGATAAGCATGCAGTCTAACTAATTCCCTACCAAGCTTGAAATAAAGCACAATTATTCTAACTACTACCCTAATGGAGTGTCTGTAAGCTGATTATAAGCCACAAAAGTGTCAAACTACTAGCCTAACAAGCAGATCCAAACACTACCTTAATCTCAGAAACTTGAAATTAACTAACCAAATCTCTTAACAACTTGATTAAATAGATTAAATTCTATCTAAACATGCATAATACTACACAAGGAGCATAAACAAACAGATTATACCAAAACCTAAACAAATTCATAAAGATCACACAAAAATTCCATTTTTCTACTTTTTTGGGTTCAAGCCTTACTTTGAGTGGCTGAGGCCTTCAAATAAGTGGATGATGAGATCTTTTGTGGGCTTATGAAAGTAGAGCAAGTTGTTGATGTAAAGAGTTGCTAGGTGGGGATTACAATAATCCCAAACACCCCAATATATCTTCAAAATGGAATGAGATGATGGATGCTTGATATCTTGCTTTTGTACCCTGCCAATAAAACAATAGACAAAAACAATGACCTGATAAAAAGCCAATAAGCTACACACAAGCTTATTGAGTAAGCTGTGATAGCTTATTGCTAAAAAAAATGAAACATATTTTTTTTAAGAGATTTTTGAAACCAAATAACTAGCAACCAACTTGAAACCTTTAGCAAAAGCTTATCAATAAGCTGAAATCTCCCTACACTCCACTTTCACTTTATGTAGTGGTAGAAATCAGATTTTTCTTAAACTTTTCCAAAAAATATTCTTTAAAACTCAAACTTCCTTAACATTTCTATGAATAGATGAATCAGTGAACATTATAACTAAACTGCAATAAAGTAAAGCTTCTATACTAAATGGGAACTCAGAACTTTGTAAAAGGTTGATTGTTTCATTTTCATTAATAAAATCAAGAATTTACAAAAACTGGAACAAGAAATACAAGTAACATGCTACTTGTATTTATACTAGGTCTATGACTATTCTAGAATTCTGAATAAAATATTACAATTGCTAAACCCTAATCCACGAATTTCCAGCTTTGCCCTTTTGGTCTTGAACTTTTGAAATTGGTCAAAGTCCTCATGTGATGATTCTGATGAAGATAGCTGTTATGGATTGATCTGATGCGTTGGTGCATTCCTTTGGGACCAAGAAATGTGTACAAGCCGTAGATGGACTGGCAAGATTCCTTCTTTGCTTATTTTGAACAAACCATGGGGCAGGGGACAATAGGGGACCCACAAGGAGGTCACGGGTGGTCTGGTTTGTGAGTGGGTTTGAATCTTGGTGGGGTTAATTGGTATTCTGCACTTAATCAAAGGATATCCCTTTGATTTGATGATGATTAGAGATTAGGGTTCATAGGATTATCTGGGTTAGGGAGAGTGTTTAGATTAGGATTAGGAGTAAACTTGTTTTTAAAAACTTGTTTCCCCCACTTTTAGCAATTAATAAAAACCGGTTTTAAAAAAAATAGTATAAGTGGGTTGACTTGGGCCGGGTATGGGGTCTAAGTGGGCTCATGGTGGGGTTTGACTGGGCTTAGGGCGGGTTTTGACCGGGTTTGGGTTTGATTAACACAGCTTTGGCCCCTAGACTTCCAAAGTATCTTCACATTAAGTTTATAACAGCCATTTCTCAATTTCCCTTTGTAAAAGAAGTTTAAAAACTTCTATTTTGGCCACCAAACTTTTTGATAAACATGTTCCAAGGGCATTTTATGCATTTGATGCATTCTTCAAGGGCATTTCTTGTATAATTTCCATACTTTAGGGACCCCATTGTATTTCTAAGATAATTGAGGGGTATAAAGTGGCAAATCTTCAAACTTGGAGGACCAATCTTGCCAATACTTCAAACTTCAAGGACTTGTTAGGAAAATCATTCTTCGGGCTTGGTTCTTTGTGCGGCTTCGTTTCCCGTGTTCGTTTTTTGCTTGATTCTTGTAATCTTTTGGTGAATTCACGATATCCATACCTAAAATACACAATGAACAAACATAGGCACATATATGGTATTTTGACGATATTTTAAGCGTTTTAAGCCCGATTTGGACGATGAGACTATGTATAAATACAGTCTCATCACTCCCCCATACTAAACCATTGCCGTGTCCTCACGCAATGCTAGAATTAAGTATCGTAGCACTTCCAAAATTCATTTTATGATGACATTTATTCAAGACATAAATTTAAACTACTACACGTGTTTTAGACATAATGTATTGTTTTCATCACGAGAACGTGACTTTTGGGGTCATAGAACAAGAACACGTGAATGCTTCGTTAGAAATAATTTCATCGTCCTCGATTTTCACCCAATTCCATGCTAAGCGTGTAACGAGATCATTGTTATTATAAGTTAGCAACACGAACACATCTTATGAGTGTTAATTACGAACCTAAACTCCCTTATTCCTACTTGGTATCTCTTATATTTTATTTTTGTCTTAATGATCACGAGGATACATCATTGACTTATGCGTGAATAGAGATTAAGTCTAAAAATAGAAACTTAACGGTGTAACCAAAATCATTAAATCAATAATTCATCCCAATAGACAACGATGTCAAAAAATTAAGTTAACAAGAAGGATCGATAAACACGGTTTTATAACGGTTTTGAACATGAGACTTATTACCAAGACTTTTATACGCCCCCTAACGGAAGGGCCTTATTATCTTTGGTTTACCTCCATCTTTTATTCAACTTCGCCATGAAGCTTTTATTATGACTTCGGTCTTGCCTTGCCTTTTATTATCCGCCTCATCGGTGGTTTTATTAGCCAAAGACGTATATCCTCACGCTAAAGCGAATTTTGGATCTTTAAAGCTTCGAAGATTAAGGCTTGATTCACTTTCAATTTGGGCATAGATTTTTCGGCCTTGTGAGCTTTAAATTTTTGCTTAATTTAGGTGAGCACTTGAAATCTTATTATTAGGTGAAGCTTTCGATTATTCGGGTGCCAATACTTCAAAACCGTGACGCTGGCGATACCTTAATGTTTTCCCAATTTAATTACATGGAAGCTACCAAAACAAATTAGAAACCCAACAATAGTGACTAAACCGCCAAATCAATATTTATTAACAATTTATTATGCAAAAGCGTTGGGAGAATAAGCTAATAATTACTACACATAAGATCGTGACGATTACGAGACTTATAAATAACTCTATCATTTCTCGTCCTCATTTAAGAGACTTAGCCTAAAAAGTTAAGGAATCGAAGCTAAGTGCTCAACACGCACGGTCGAGTCAAAAATTACTCTCGTTCTCACCATCGGAAAACCTACATTCGTGTCTTAAACACTTATGAAAAACAAGAAAAAAATTTTAAAATTTGGCCATTTTTAGCCTTATTTTGCATAAAAACGATAACAAAAAGATGAATATTGGATAGCGTGTTGACGTAAGCAAGGTGAAGTATCTACTCACCCCCCCATACTAAAACTAAACATTGTCCTCAATGTTTCGAGTCTAGGGGTGTAAACACCCCCATACTAGAGACGAAGTCGAATGCTTAATCTCGAGCATGGAAAGGGTAAAACGAATAACCTAAAAGCTGTTTATGAATTATGCTAATAAGATAAACGTTAGAACATAAAAGGATATCATCGGATATCGGAATCTCCAAAGGCAACAATCGAAGCTCGAGTGATCTATAAAACGAACACGAGAGGCTTCAATGATGACGATGAACCTAATAGATCACAATCACAAACAACCACGAAACAAAGGTTGGAAGAGCACAAGTCCCCTCATTACGTTAACTAAGAAAGCGATAATATGTACAAGGATAAGCATGAGAATCCCCCACGAGGCACCTTGTTTTTGATAACCGAGTCAAAAGCTCGACTCGAATCCCCATAAATGTGATCATTTAGGGATAATCTTGGTTTGGTCATTTTTGGTGGGGCTTACATGATAAACAAGGCCCAAAAGTACATGGAGTACTTTAAAAACCCGATAAACGTATACCGGGGTCAAAGATAGCGTCTTCGTTTTCGGATGAAAGACGAAACAACGCTACTCCAACGTGAACCCCAATGGGGTAGAAGAAAAGAGATAAGAAGTAGAAAGGTGGGGCAATGGGTAAGTCAAACATATGAGCTACTCGAGGTAGACTCACACCAAGCAAATAGATACGATTTCCATTTATTGCATCGGTGGAAGACCGAGATTTCCCTTTACAAGCAATTCCGGGATCGTAAATCTCGTCCTCGGTGGAGAAATTGGAGGGAACATTTGGGGCTTCCCCCACACTAAAACCACACACACCATCGTCAAAAGGAGTAGACGAGGTGGTAGCACTCATATAACGCGGTGATGACGGAGTTAAACTTGTAGAAAAATCATTTAAAACATTTTTAAAATCTTTTCCTTTTTCATCGTTCAAAAACTCTTTATGAAAACCCGATTTAATGATGTCGAAAATATTTGGCGTGTCAAATTGAAAATTAGTCGCGCTAAAAATTCTCACATTTAAGTCTTTGGTGGGAGGGGGTGGCGGATTATATAAGTTCTCAAAACGTTTATCAATAAAGAACACCGCCCCCTCGGGGTCTACATACTCGTCATCCTCATGAACGTCGATCTCATCGATTTCTTCATCAAAGATAGGCTTGTCAAACCAAGGTTTGTCATTCCCCTCCTTGAGTATCTTAGAAACTCTCTCGAAAAGATAACGATCAAGCACGAAACCATCATTCTTTTGTGGGGATCGTTGATAAGTTAGATCCTCACGAATGTGGTAAACGTCATTCTCAAATGAGGAGTGTTTATAAGGTAACTCCTCGAGAATGGGACTTGTGTCTATAGCAAGAAAATCATCGACCTCCTTAAAGAATTCTTCATCATCACAATTGTGAAACGAAGGAGGATCGATGATATGGTCATCAACGTTCTCGAATTCATCATCAAAAATGGGATTATGATGAAAAATAGGTTCGTATACGGAATTCGAGTACGTTGTGAAAGTGTCGTCATTCTCATCATCATAAGAAATTTCCGACATGAGATCGTCCTCTTCATTTGAAGATTTATCAAAGGGTAAATCCTCGAAGATGGATGGCGGATTAGCAAGTATATGCTCGATCTCGGCAAAATCACCATCGTCATCAAAGAAAGTGTCGATGTGAGCAAGTTCTCGAGTGGATTTCTCAAGAGTCACAACCATGGACTTACAAGTCGAATGACTATGCTTAGGTGACATTTCTATGATGGATGAGATTGCATTGGGTTGGGCCACTTCCTTAGCCTTAATGGATTTGGGGCTAGGAGTGGGAGGCACTTCAATGGTTTTAGAAGTATGGGCCTCAAAGTCATGGTCCTTCGAAGGTGGTGAAGACGAGCCCATATTGGTCTTTGTCGTGATGGCACTAACGTCGCCCTTCGGAATTGGTGTTTCACTTGTTTCGCTAAAAACATCCCAAAGTGAGTTTTCATCCATAAATTTACACATACCCTTTTGAATTAGGTACACGTATTCTTTATCATTAAAATCATCATCTTTAAAACCGTTTTTCTTAATTCTTTCAAAACATGCATCAAGCTTCATTCTTTCCGCTAAAGTAAACATTTTGAAATCATTAGAATTTGAATCATTAGGTTTTGAAACCTCGGTTTTTTCATTCTCATAAAATCCTTGGGATTTTCTAGCGAAAAAGTCTATTTTCTCATCCCCATATCTCATAGTAAGTCTCCCCTCGTGAACGTCGATTACGGTTCTAGCCGTCGATAAGAATGGTCGGCCTAAAATAATGGGACATTTAGGGTCACACTCGTAATCGGATATAACGAAATCCGCGGGAAAAACAAACTTTCCAATCCTAACATAGACATCCTCGGCTATTCCAATTGGTATAAGTGGAGTACAATTTGCAAGCTCGATTGTCATGTTCGTGGGGGTAAGCGAAGGCAATCTCATCAATTTCCAAAGAGAATGAGGCATGAGATTGATGCTAGCACCTAAATCGGCAAGGGCTAAACATCCCTCAATCTTGGAAAAATCACAAGGTAAAAGAAATTGGCCCGGATCCTTTTCCTTTGTCGGCATACGCCTTTTAGGTTTTTTAAGAAGGATTGAAGCACAAGTTTCTTCAAGGGTCACTTTCGTAAGGTCGATAAAACTCTCTTTTTGAACCGTGGATGGAATTCGAGGTACACGAGGGTGTGCACTCTTTTCCTTGGTCGCCACGTTCATCCCTTCGGCTTTAGAACAATGGGACGTCTTAGAAGTCGAGGGCGGAGAAGGATAAACAACTCTAAATCCATCAAGGTTAGGGGTAATCACATGACCTTTTCCAATAGACGAGGCGGCTTTACATTGTTCCTTCGGATTGGGTACGGTGTTACTAGGTAACGTACTCGAAGATGAACTCGCTTGATTGCTCATGATTGCCGAAAACATCTTTTTAATCTCACTTTGACCTTGTTCAATTTTATTATTTTGACCTTTCAAAGTGTTGGAAAATTCGTTTTTCAAAGTACCAATTTGTCCCTCTAATCGTCTCATATTAGCCTCATTCGTTTTCATATATTCTTGAAAATCGTTTGACGAACTATTTTGATTAGCATTAAAGTTCCCTTGGTTTTGATTACTTCTTTGAAAATTCCCTTGATTACCATTCGAAAAATTGTTTCCTTGATTAGCGTTGTTTTGAAAACTCGAGTTTTGGTTGTTGTTGTTATCTCGGTTTTGCCAACTTAAATTTCGACCTTGATTATAACCTCCTTGATTCGAAAAATTTCCTTGTTGATTGTTTCCTTGAAAATTGTTATGATTTTGATTCGAACAATTGTTGCCTCGGTTATAATTGCCTTGTTGTGATGGACCGGCGTTATTTTGATTTTGATTAGAAAAATTGTTGTTTAACGCACTCACATTCGACGTTTGGCTATCCGTAGCCGCACACTCGTAATAATTATGAGGTCCACCACAAAACGTACACGAAACCTCAACCGCTTTCACCGTAGCGGGAGCGTCTTTCTTTTGCATCTCAATGAGAAAAGATGTAAACACATTCGTCAACTTGTCGACTTTAGCATCAACTCTCTCAATGTCGCGATTAGAACTACTAACATTGGCGACATTGGCAACACTCGGTGCGTTGCGGAGTTGGTAAACCTTGGATCGGTTTTCGATAATTATCAATGCATCTTTCGGAGTTTTACACAAAAAGTTGCCACCGGCGGCGGAATTCAACGAGTCTTGTTCGTGAAAATTAAGACCGTTGTAAAACGTATCGATTTGGTGCAACTCGGAAAAACCATGGTGAGGACATTGCCTAAGCAATTCCTTAAAACGATCCCACGCGTCTCTAAAAGATTCATGCGGTTTTTGCTCAAATTTCGTAATTTCGTTCTTGAAAAACGTCGTCTTAGACGGTGGGAAAAAATAATTAACGAACTTGGAAACGAGATCCTTCCACGTAACTATGGAATTAGGTGGTTCTTTCTCGTACCAATCCTTGGCGGCACCATCGAGCGAGTACGGAAAAAGCATAAGCTTGACGACATCGGCGTCGACGTTCTTAAACTTGCTCGTGGCCAAAAGACGATCAAAATTCCGAATGTGGTCGTGAGGATTATCGGCTTCACGACCTCGAAACTTCGTAGCTTGGATCAACGAAAGCATTCCGCTTTTGATCTCAAAATTCTCCGCCTCGATGGCGGGAATTACGATCGCGTCTCCATAACCCTCGGTGGGCGCTTGGAGCAATTCCATCATAGAACGATTGTCGGCCATCTCCTCTACGGTCTCTTCAACAACGATATTAGGAACGTCGGTTTCTAATTCTCGTCTACGTCGTCGATTCCTTCGATTACGATTGCGTCGATTCGAAGCTTCGCTAGAATTGGAATAATCCTTCGATCGAGTGCGCATGCACTAAGCGTAGAATAGGTGGTAGCAAAGAAGATTCTTTTTGCGGTTTTTCAATTTTTTAATTTTTTTTGGTTTTTGATTGGTTTTTAATTTTTTTGGATTTTTGAATGTATTACGTAGACAAAAATCTACAAATCTCCCCTCGAATCGACTTTCTCGATTAAAGGAGCCTCAAAGAATGAAAACGATCACGTGGAGTGAACGTTCTCGATGACTTTAGAACGTTGGTGGAACACCAAAACGTTCAAGAGGGTTTAATCTTGAAAACAAGCAAATATATATGATACGTAGATAATACTTGGGCGGCAAACCCTCGATTAGCCCTCTTTCTCAAAACACGCACAAGCAAGCGGAGGAAACGAGGCGGCGCGAAGCACTTAAGAGCCTTTTTCCTTTAGGTCGTGAAATACAACCGCCTTATACCCACCTTATAGTTTGTGTTAATTGAAATTAAGCCTCACGAAAGTATTTATCTATTTTGCCTTTAAACTTTTGCTTTAGATTCGAATACAATGATCAAGTGATGAAATCCCGAATCAAGGTTGTGATTTCTCACGTATTTGGAGTACTTGTATATTTATTGTTCTTACGTAGTACAATATAGTAATAATAATATTCACAAGAAAAAACGAAAACCAATATATCTACAATATAGTAAAGATTGATTTGTGTTTAATTTAGGAAAATTAAACACGATTTATTTGGATACTATAATATAATAAGGAAAAATAACAAAAATGAGTATGTACGATATTCACGTTTTCCAAAAAATGAAAAGCAAAAACGCACTACTCACACAAACACGATACTAATAATGGCAACACACCTCCCCGGCAGCGGCGCCAAAAATTGATGTAGTAAAATCGTACACGTTTTAGGAAAAACGCGTATGAGTGCGGCAAGTATTAAGTTATACGCTTTAGGAAAAACGTAAAACCGAATAAATGCGGGTTCGTTCTCGAAGGAGGTGTGAGTTGTGTATGCCAATTATGTAAAATAACAATGTTTGGATTAGTGACGTTTTTGGTTTTGAGAGAGAAAAATAAAAGACGAGTTACGACTACGTTTAAACTACGACGAATTAACGTAAAACGCGAACGTAAATACGTAAAACGCGACAAAATTAAAAATTAAACCTAAAAATTAATTAAATGATTAAACTAAGTCTTAAATAATATAAATAAGAATAAAAATCCAACAAATATATTTTAAAACCTTTTATTAATTAAATATTCAATTTTTAATGCTAATTAAAGCCCAAAAATTAAATATAATTAACAAAATGCCCAAAATATTAATTTATTGAACTAATAACTAACTTATATTATTTAATGACTAAAAACTATTTTTCTTAAATTTTAAAAACTATTTTTCTATTTTTAAATGGCTAAAAACTATTTTAAAACTAATTAAAACTAAAATAATTATAAAAAAATAATAAAATAATGCCAAAATTAATTGACCAATTTTAAAAATCCTAAAATACTCTAATGAACAGTAGAAAATTAAGAAAGTTTGAAAAATGTAAAATTTTGCACTAAAAGACAAAACTAGTTAATAATTAAACCCTAATTAACTAATTTAATTATAAAAAATAATTAAAAAGATGAACAGTGACTAATTTTTAGACTAAAAATCTTAAAATAATTTTCTAAACCTATGAAAAATTTTAAAACAGAAAAATATAATTTTTCTACACTAAAAGACAAAAAGAAGATTATTAAAAAGTAATTAAAATAGCTATTAAATAAAGAAAATAGAAAATGAACAGTAACAACCAAATAAACTAAACTGAAAAATCAGAAGATTAAAAAGAAAAATATTGGAAAAAGAATTAAACCCTAAAACCTAAATCTCACCACTAAAGACAAAAAAATGAGACTGTGATAGTGACCTTTCTTTGTTTCTGTCTTGTAGCACAACAGGGGGAATTCTTAACAAAGACAGTGGGAACTTTTTCCCACTGTTAATGAAATAAAAAAAACGGGCTAGAACTTTTGAGCTTGTAATTGGCTTGTTTCTTGGTGATTTTTGGCAACAAGGGCACCCCTACACTCAGTGGAGTGTAGGGAGTCAATACAAGCAAAAAAAAAAAACACTTAAGCACAATGCAAGAATTACAAGAAAAGAGTAATTAAAGGTTGCTGTGACAAAAAAAGGGGGGCAGTAGGGGGCTGTGACAATTCTAGGGGTTTTAGGACGACTTTCAAAGCTTGTAAACTTGCATATAAGTCACAAAAATCAGTAAAAAGCTATCTTAAATCCTAGGTCACCCTATATTCCAACAGAACTCAAAGATTGATTGGCAAAATAAGGCTAAATCAAGCAATTCATGACACTTATGCAGATTTATGCTAGTTTATACTAAAGATAAGCATGCAGTCTTACTAATTCCCTACCAAGCTTGAAATAAAGCACAATTATTCTAACTACTACCCTAATGGAGTGTCTGTAAGCTGATTATAAGCCACAAAAGTGTCAAACTACTAGCCTAACAAGCAGATCCAAACACTACCTTAATCTCAGAAACTTGAAATTAACTAACCAAATCTCTTAACAACTTGATTAAATAGATTAAATTCTATCTAAACATGCATAATACTACACAAGGAGCATAAACAAACAGATTATACCAAAACCTAAACAAATTCATAAAGATCACACAAAAATTCCATTTTTCTACTTTTTTGGGTTCAAGCCTTACTTTGAGTGGCTGAGGCCTTCAAATAAGTGGATGATGAGATCTTTTGTGGGCTTATGAAAGTAGAGCAAGTTGTTGATGTAAAGAGTTGCTAGGTGGGGATTACAATAATCCCAAACACCCCAATATATCTTCAAAATGGAATGAGATGATGGATGCTTGATATCTTGCTTTTGTACCCTGCCAATAAAACAATAGACAAAAACAATGACCTGATAAAAAGCCAATAAGCTACACACAAGCTTATTGAGTAAGCTGTGATAGCTTATTGCTAAAAAAAATGAAACAGATTTTTTTTAAGAGATTTTTGAAACCAAATAACTAGCAACCAACTTGAAACCTTTAGCAAAAGCTTATCAATAAGCTGAAATCTCCCTACACTCCACTTTCACTTTATGTAGTGGTAGAAATCAGATTTTTCTTAAACTTTTCCAAAAAATATTCTTTAAAACTCAAACTTCCCTAACATTTCTATGAATAGATGAATCAGTGAACATTATAACTAAACTGCAATAAAGTAAAGCTTCTATACTAAATGGGAACTCAGAACTTTGTAAAAGGTTGATTGTTTCATTTTCATTAATAAAATCAAGAATTTACAAAAACTGGAACAAGAAATACAAGTAACATGCTACTTGTATTTATACTAGGTCTATGACTATTCTAGAATTCTGAATAAAATATTACAATTGCTAAACCCTAATCCACGAATTTCCAGCTTTGCCCTTTTGGTCTTGAACTTTTGAAATTGGTCAAAGTCCTCATGTGATGATTCTGATGAAGATAGCTGTTATGGATTGATCTGATGCGTTGGTGCATTCCTTTGGGACCAAGAAATGTGTACAAGCCGTAGATGGACTGGCAAGATTCCTTCTTTGCTTATTTTGAACAAACCATGGGGCAGGGGACAATGGGGGACCCACAAGGAGGTCACGGGTGGTCTGGTTTGTGAGTGGGTTTGAATCTTGGTGGGGTTAATTGGTATTCTACACTTAATCAAAGGATATCCCTTTGATTTGATGATGATTAGAGATTAGGGTTCATAGGATTATCTGGGTTAGGGAGAGTGTTTAGATTAGGATTAGGAGTAAACTTGTTTTTAAAAACTTGTTTCCCCACTTTTAGCAATTAATAAAAACCAGTTTTAAAAAAAATAGTATAAGTGGGTTGACTTGGGCCGGGTATGGGGTCTAAGTGGGCTCATGGTGGGGTTTGACTGGGCTTAGGGCGGGTTTTGACCGGGTTTGGGTTTGATTAACACAGCTTTGGCCCCTAGACTTCCAAAGTATCTTCACATTAAGTTTATAACAGCCATTTCTCAATTTCCCTTTGTAAAAGAAGTTTAAAAACTTCTATTTTGGCCACCAAACTTTTTGATAAACATGTTCCAAGGGCATTTTATGCATTTGATGCATTCTTCAAGGGCATTTCTTGTATAATTTCCATACTTTAGGGACCCCATTGTATTTCTAAGATAATTGAGGGGTATAAAGTGGCAAATCTTCAAACTTGGAGGACCAATCTTGCCAATACTTCAAACTTCAAGGACTTGTTAGGAAAATCATTCTTCGGGCTTGGTTCTTTGTGCGGCTTCGTTTCCCGTGTTCGTTTTTTGCTTGATTCTTGTAATCTTTTGGTGAATTCACGATATCCATACCTAAAATACACAATGAACAAACATAGGCACATATATGGTATTTTGACGATATTTTAAGCGTTTTAAGCCCGATTTGGACGATGAGACTATGTATAAATACAGTCTCATCATGAACCGTCGGCCTAAGGAGGACAAAAGGGAAGAAAAAAATATTTTGTTTCCTAATTTGTTTATAACTTGGAGGAAACGTTTTTCCAAGACCTATATAAACAAACCCCTAGCCTTCATAAATCACAATTCTCTCCCTCTTTCTCTTGCTTTAGTCGCCGGCCAAACACCCCTTTATTTAGGGTTTTGGTTTTCTATTTTACTATTTAATTTATCTAGTCCTAGCCCCTCTCTAGGGTTGTTGGGTAGATATTCCATAAGCGTGGAAGCTCGGTTTGTTCGTGCTAGAATCACGATTAGCTCGTTGTATTACGTGTGTACAAGAACGTGATATAGTCTTACTTTAGACTATATCCTGGTCGTGTTCGTGGTAAACCTAATTGGTGATTATTCCGTTGTCTTGTGGATCGTTGCTAAGATAAAGGTATGTAACCCTAACTCGATTAATTATAATTGTGTTATTGATTATGATCTTGTTAATTCGCTTCCGCTATGCGTGCTTTGATCTTGTTTAGGGTTTTAAATAATTGTTATGAACTATATAAACCTTCATATGGTTACTATTGGTTGCTTCTTAGAGACCTAAGTGAAAGCTGTTTTCCCCATAAGAACACGTAACCAGAAGTGCTCTTTCGATCATCTACATCTCCGTGCCAGTCACTATCGGAGTACCCCAATAACTTGTACTCATTCGAACTAGAGTAGAACAACCTGAGTGATTCTGATCCTTCTAAGTATCACATAATCCTCTTGACTGCCTTCCAATGTGAATATCTTGGATCCTCCATGAATCGACTCACCACACCAACACTATACGCAATGTCGGGCCTCGTACAAGTTAGGTATCTTAAACTTCCAACTACACTTCGGTATTGAGCGGCATCTACTCGATCTCCTCCCTCAAACTTAGAGAGTTTTGTTCCAGTTTCCATTGGTGTAGCCACTTGATTACTTTCTTCCATTTTACTCTTCTTTAGTATCTCTTTTACATATCCCTCTTGAGATACAAAAATCCCCGATTTAGATTGCCGAATCTCTAAACCAAGAAAGTATTTCATCAAACCCAAATCAGTCATCTCGAACTCCCTGGTCATGGCTTCTTTAAACTCCATCACCATTTTCTCATCATTCCCACCAAATAAGATATCATCACCGTACAAAGCAACAAGTAAAATTTTATCATCATCCTTCTTGACGTACAAAGCATGTTCGTATGGACATTGCACGTACCCGTTCTTCTTGATATATGGACCGATTCGAGTATTCCATGCTTCCTCATTGAGCACATAATTCAAGGACGTAGATTTAACGCCCATTTGATAAATTTTCCACTGATGTTGTGCTGCCTTGCGTCATAGTTGCCTCTACCACGGCCTCTACCACGACTGAAACCTTCTCTGAAATTGTTTCCTCGGCCCTGTTCTACATACATCGCCTTTTCATCCTTTACTTCATCTACTGTAACATTCGTTTGCAAAGCCACATCAATTGCTTCTTCCTTCTTTTTCAACTTCCTTTGCTCGCACTACCAAAAAAAGAGGCTATAGTGACAGAAATTTAATGACGACTTATATTTTTTTGTCACTATTTACACAATATAGTGACGATACAAAATATTCGTCATTATATCTCATAATAGACTCGCGACTGTTGTCATAGTCAACAAGGTTGAAACTTCCAGGAAAAAACTTCGAATTGGGAGGGCGATCCTCCCGGTAAACTGACCGTACCCCAAACCGACACAGGTGAACAAGTAGAGTATACTAGGGCGCTTGAGAGAACCATGTCGAAGGAACTCGGGCCCGAGTTTGGCTCTCTCCTCTGTACTCCGATCCGAGAGTGCTCCTCACCCGAGGATCACTCTCTCCTCTGCACTCCAAGAGTGATCCTCGCCCGAGGATCCCTCTCTCCGTCGGATTTCTTTTGTGTGCCTGCAGGCACGTCTACCGCCCAAGTCCAAGTTGGTCGGTAGAATAGTCTCACCCCCCTCTTACGGGGACGAAGTAATAAATCATCATTAATATACATATTAGTGACGATATTGTTTCAATTATCTATGAAATCTCACAAAAACGTGTTTATTGCAGTTCAGATGGTTGGGGTCGTAAAATATGTTGAAAATGATCGATTTAGATACCATATATCAAGTGACAGTTGGCGCAAACATCTCCCTTCGTTCTGTTTTTTTTGTATATCTCGTGTTGTTATATATTTATAGTGATAATGTATATTGTTGCAATAGTATCGTGCTTGTATCGATTGTATGCAAGACATTGACATAGAGACGATGGAAATAATATCTTAGACTTATGTTATTATGAAGTTTTATTCTATTTATTGTAGTAATAAATTATAACAGATCACCGGCAAAATTTCATTGCGACGTATATTCTTAATTGGGGGTATCCTTTTCAGTGACGACATCTTCGTCACTGTTGGACGTTAAGGTTTTTTTAAAAGTGACGTTTTTTTTCGTCATTATTTTCATAAAATAGTGACGATTTTAGCCACTTTAGTGACGAAATCAAGTATAGAAATGGGTTGTCACCCAACCTAAGTGATGAATTTAGTTCGTCACTAGTTTAGTGTCAAAATTCAATTTCGTCACTTTTTTATTTGTGACGGAGCTATAGCGACGACAAGTGACGACGTCGAACTTCGTCATTAAGTTGGTTTAGTGACGATTTTTTCTCTATTAATGACGATTTTCTGCTCGTCATTAAAGCCTTTTTTTCTTGTAGTGTCGCGTGCCTCCAATGAACCGGCTAAATCGTCGATCGACATGTCTTCTAAATCCTTTGACTCTTCAATCGCAAAAACCACATTCTCAACCTTCTTGGTTAACGACCGCAAAATCTTCTCGACAACTCTTGAATCGCCAAGAGTTTCACCATTTCTCTTTAGTTGATTCACCACCGTTTGCACACGGGTGATATAATCAGAAACGCCTTCTGTTTCCTTCATCTTCATGGCCTCCAACTCACCACGTAGAGTTTGGAGCCTCACTTGCTTAACTCGATCAGCCCCTTTGTAAACCTTCTCCAAAATATCCCATGCCTCTTTTGCTGTTGTAGCACTAGCGATCTTCTCGAACCCCGACTAATCTACCGATTGAAACAAGAGGAAAAGGGCACTCTTATCTTTCATTCGTTTCTCCTTCCATGCCTTCAACTGATTCACAGTCATGGCACCAATCTTAGCGGCACCCGGTTCTTCATATCCGGCTGTGACAAGTTCCCACGCATCTTGCGCACCTAATAGCGCTCTCTCTGAATGCTCCACTTATCGTAATTTAATTTGTTGAGTTTCGGTAGTGACACGTGCCCCAGCGAAGTGCTTACATGATTCATTTTGACCAAGCTCTGATACCAATTTGTGGGTCTAATTTGAACAAACGTAAACACAGAGATATCACAAGCGATTTGTTTTTATTCGTGATGTATTGTCAATATTTACAGCAACATATATATATATATATATATATATATATATATATATATATATATATATATATATATATATATATATATATATATATATATATATATATATATATATATATATATATATATATATATATATATATATATATATATATATATATATATATATATATATATATATATATCTTACTATATAATAAAGCATTTGGGACTTTTCCATTTATGGAAAATCTGAAAATTCAGACATCCCTACCTTCTTCTTATGGAAAGATATGCAAAGCATCTGCTCATTTATCATCTATGACAACCGCCTCTTCACTGCCACAACCTTTGCCAGTTATGTGGTCATCGCGACTTTATCAGAAAGTTGGGTTCCTTTAGGCGTGCGATTTTTCCGGAACATACGAGATGGGTAATGGTTTACACTTTAGATCTTGAAAAGGTAGGTGGGTTAGAGTTTTTTTATTTTCAATGCAATGTGCGGTGGTTAAAAAAAATACTCTAGAAGATAAGATTATGCCAACATGGTACTTGAAACGTTTGGTTGTGATTAATAGTTTCCACTTGTTTTTTACTACAATATTATTATATTTTCTAAAAATTATATATTGAGCATGAACGTGATGTTTTTCTCTATGTTTATCCACCATACTTCTAAATACAAAGAGATTTATTTCATCCGTCCTAAATTCATACTCCGCCTTTTTTTTTTAAAATGTTCTAATTTAATTGTTTACCATTAAATATACATAAGAAAAGTTTGGTCAGAGTTATCATATTACCTTTGCTTAAAATTATTGTTACAAAATTTAAAGAATGATTTAATTAATTAACTAAATATAAAGTGTTATTATACTAAAAAAAACAACTATAATAAATGTATTTTTTTAAACTGTATATTTCTTATCAAGAGACAATAGTTTTGAACCAAAAAGTAGTTTAGTTATAATTTACGATAAATTTGTATAATTCTAATAACCCATAACTATTTCTTTAGATATATTTATCTTTATTGGTGAACTGAGAGAATTTTTTTTAATTGTAATTTTCTTTTACTTTTTTGTTTAATAAATATATTCGAATTTTATTATCGTTCTAAAAATTTATATTTTTAAAATAATATTTATTTTAATATATTTTAAAAATATCTTAATTTATAAAATTTATTATTAATTTGTGTTATTTTGATTTATTGTTTTTTTCATTTTTAAATTTTATAATGAATAGAGACCTGATTCTTAAAAACTATATACTTCTAGAGAGAATGTTTGATGGATAAAAGTGTGTCAAGCACAATGTATAATCATTATATAAAATCTTACTATACTCGTAAAAAACTTAAAATCAAAAAGTCGTTAAACAAACATTCTCCTATCAAGCTTTTTGTGCGCCGGTGCGATCTATACTTTTTAGAGGGTTTTGCTAATTACAGTCCTAAAGGCTGTCCTTAAACGAATGAATTTTATTACGAAGTTATATATGAATTACACTGATCGGATGTTAATGCCGAAAAACATGGATATAATTCCTAAAAATCAGGATGCAAAACAAACATTTGAATCTGATTGGTTAATTTCGTTTCTTACATTGAATTGTAATAAAATCATATCTTTTAACGACAGCCGTAAGGGCTGTTATTAGCAAAACCCCTCTTTAGAAAGCATATTTGCTCTCTATTTTTAGCATACTTCAGTTTTCAACTTCAAATACTAATGCACGGTGTACAACTCATAAAAATCGAACGGGACCTACGGGTCTAATCGGGAACACGAGTGACTACCAGTTCGGCCAGCAAAAACAAAACCGTTTGAAAGCGAAGTGAAAGATCCGGCCAAAACTTATAAAAATAGTGAACCCAAATCATTTTGTTTTACTCTTGTTAATCACAAGGTACCCGCCGCCGCATTGCGCGGGTACCCTACTAGTATATATATATATATATATATATATATATATATATATATATATATATATATATATATATATATATATATATATATATATATATATATATATATATATATATATATATATATATATATATATATATATATATATATATATACCTTATAAAGAGTTTATGGAAATGGTTGAAATGTTGAAACATTTATGGCATGTTTGTTTAGTATTTTTATTAAGTCCTGTAAAATTGAAATGTTTGTAAAAATATATGTTGTCTGTTTGTAAACGGGTATATGACTGTTTGTTTTGTGTGCTGAATATAGAGTCTGAATTAGAGAAGTTTACTATTTTGTCCTTTTAAATTAGTTAAGTGAGGGAGTTAGAGGGTAAATATGTAAAATAAAGATAATAAGTCATGACTTAATACATAAAGCACCCTCTTGCTGGCTTTTTCCAGAAAGTCGTTAGTTTATTTTAAGCATAAAACAAACAAAGTACTTATGACTTAATCCATATTCCTATTTTTTAATTAAGACTCTATAAGTCATTATCAAACACTACCTTAATGCCCCAACTAAATCCAAACCTACAGCATCAAATAAACCCATTACACAAATAAATACACACCCTAACAAAAAAACACACGCACTAGAATAAAAATCTCACCATATCCCGACCGATCCACCGCTCGAACTCACCCCCGGCCTAACTCACCTTAAAGTTTTAAAGGTTTTCTAAAGTCTTTTAGGTAGATCTATGATTATTTTAAGCTTTTGTTATATTTTTATGATTTTTTTAATAGATCTGAGTTTTTATTGTGTTTTGCGTTATTTAGAGCAGGAAGATCGCCGCCGCCACCGCTTTGCCGCCGGAACCTTGCAACCGCTGATGTATTGTCATAAGGTTTGTTTCACAATAAGAGATCTGGAGTATTTTTAAATTTGTCTCAGTGAATTTTTTGCGTCTTTTGGAATAATTTATTTACCAATTTATCTCGACTAAAAGTTGTTTTGGATGTTTTTCTTTTAGATATGCCTTACCTGAAAAGCTGATGCCGCAAATGTATGCACATAGTGTTGTGCCAAACGTCACCACAGATGTCAAGGTTTGAGGTATGTTTGAGGTTTTTATAACAAATTCACGACTCTTAATTAATTTTCGAAGTTTCCTTTTATAAATCGGAAAGATTCACTGCCTGTGTCGCCGGAAAAGTTGGCATTCGTTGGAAAACCCACCACTTATTCACTGTTAAACAGCCGCCGCCAATTTGATCTTTTGTTTCTCTCAAATCTGAGTTTATTAAATAAACTTTATATTTTTTTGAATACAATTTTGTGACTTTTGTTACGCATCTGTAGTTTTTAATATAAAACAATGTTTTTTTATTTTAGAACCTGATTGTTCTAGGTGGTTTTATATATCTGAGTTTTTGTTAAGAAAATTCTATTTTTGTTAAAGATTTTAGTGTGTTTAATTTGTATAAAAATTATTTGCTGTTCTTTTTAGAAAACTTATGTAAATACTTTTTTAGTAGTGTTTTGTTACGAATTTGAATTTGTATTTTTGATAAAAAAAAAAGTTTTATAATTTCTGTATATTTTTATATGAATCTGATTTTATTATTGGTATTTTTCAGATTTGTTGGGTTGACCGGGACCAAAAATTGTTGTTGTCTTGGCCGAAATCTACTTCCATGCGAAAACAATAGGCTTTATATGATTCAAATTTATATAAAGTTTTCAGATTTATATGTAGATCTTAGTTATAAAATATATATTAGACTATGAATTAAACATTTTATAAATTTATGACTTTTTTTTATTACAGCCGCTGTTGACTTGCCGGAAAAAGCTGCCTCTGCCGTTGAGTTGCCGGAAGAAGCTGTCACCGTTGCTGAGGTGCTACCACCTACCTTGAACTGCACGTGTGACCACACTATGTAACCTTCATTTTCAAATCATGAATATTTGTTATAAAGGTTTTTTATGTAAATTTTTTTAATACAATTATAGTATTTGTAGATAGCATTGAACTTGGGTGGAAATTGTTATATATGTAAATAACATTGAACTTGGGTGTAATGAAATCAATTAAGGGGAGTCGATTGTCGAATCGGGTCAAAGAGATGGAGAGCATAAGCAATCTTCAACATGAACATTGAACCTTTATGTTACCTTTAACATTTAGTACTCACAAATGGCTGGTAAGAGCACACATCGACATGAAGTTTAGATGCTAGAATAATGAAATAGTGTCTTAGTTGTAGAATTGAAGACACGGTATTGTTATTGATTTCTATTTGTATTTGTCATGAAATCTATGGTATTAGATTGTTGTGATGTTTGAAGATATAAATATAGTTAGCTTTAGTGATGCCTCCACCACGATAATGGCTACGTCACATATATGGTATGAATTATGATGTATATCTCAATTGCCTTGACCCATATGCAGACCACTGTCATTGACCCATATTCAGGTCTTGAAATTAGATATGTTACACTTCCTTTATTCCTTTATTTATATGTGTGCCCAACTAATTACAAAAAGTTTTAATGGTAATCAATAATCACTTCACTATCATTTATTTTGGTTGATATTATGCTTTATTCATATATATGTAATACTGACGTTGATGTAGTAATATGGGTCACATGCTCAAGGTAGAATCACATTTTGTACATTTGCGTTGGGCACTCAGGTTCACATGTGACGACTTTGGGCTATCCTACAAGGGTTGTCACTTTGGGATTAATTGGCTCGTAATTTCGAATCGAAAACCCATGTAATGCCAAAAAAATTATAGTTGATGGTTAACTATCTGCCGCTATGCAATCTCCGCCGCTATGCGCGGGTACTCGTCTAGTATATATATATATATATATATATATATATATATATATATATATATATATATATATATAAGTCAACCATTGTGACTTTTATTAAACATTGTATTTAACCATTGTGACTTTTAAACAATAACTACCCTATAACTACCTTTTTTAACTGCCATAATATTACAACAATCTGATGTGAGTTATTTTCCAACACACAGATAGGTAACTAATAGACACTGCAATGTTTCATATTAAAGATTAACCAATATAGCCACTAAGCAAAATACATAGAAAATGCAACAAGGATTGTACTGAACCAAGAATGCAAACAAGATTTTTACATGTAATGTATCGGGATTTTATGAAACCCCATACCAACTAGAAAGAACCAAACTCGGATAATTAAAATCAGTTCTAAGTAATAGAGAAAATACTTGTACTAAATAATACCGATTCTTCTCACCTAATAACAAGCTTGGCCCCTCCCTCATGAGGTAGCAGATTCACTTCCTAGAATATAATCATATACAAAACAATCTGCATGATCATGCAGGAGTAGTGTTTCCATGTAAGAGCTCATGAAGAATGAATCAGGTTCTCCATCTATTTCAAGATTGTGGATGTGTTTTGAGGAGGGCGAGTAAACTTCAAGTGCTGCAGAATTTTCAATACGGTGATTTTCGATTATAGGCTCACCGCTCTTCCTATATCCATGTATCTGAGTTATGAATTCTGAATCAGGGATGTCCAAGGAGAATAACTTTCTAAAAGAAGTTATAACCCCATCTTGCTCCATCATCCATGCACTACCAACTAGCTTATCGAGCTCCTCTTTCTGTTTAATTAGTCCTAGCAAAACAAGTGAATCCCTTAGCTTAGAAATAGTGACCTCACCCCGATAAAACTGCTTTGATAAGCTATATGGGACGTCTACCACTTTAAAGTCTTTGTTAATCATATCAAATGACAAGATATTAAAGTGATCAGTAAACCATTATCACTAAAGGTCCTCTCACAAACAGCCCAATAAATAAACCTATCTATAACAACATGAGTAATTCCCGATATATAACTGTATGAATCACGATACATATTGCTACATGGAATCACATTCCAAACGCCCGAGCTCAATGTAAAAACCTCAACTTGGGTAGAGATTTTGTAACCATATGAAATCCTAACAATTGTAGGATCATTAGTAACAGGACAAATGCCGAAAGCAAAGTTCACATGGGGGACAACCATACGAACACATTTTCTAAGGAAAGGGTTCCAAAGAACAAACATATTTCTCCCATTGTTGACTCCATAGACGCAAAACACGCCATTACAACTACCAACTACCATTGAATACTTAAGCTCTTTTATTAAAACAGGAACGGATGGGTCTAATTCTTGCTGATGGGTCAATAATGTATCATCCATGAGACAAACATATTTTTCTTTAAAAGAGTCTAGGGAATCTTTGTACCTTAAAATAAACCGATTTGGGTCGATGTGATGGGTAAACTTATAGCTATCGATAAAAGACTTCCATGTTTCAAAACTGACCTGAATCGAAGCAAAGACTTGACATCAGGGACCCTTTGTAGGATTTCTAATTGGATGTCAAAAGGGATGTTGTCTGACATTTTTTAAGAAAATCTCTAGGGTTTTATGAGCTTAATTTGGGGTTTTGCTTAGAATCGACTGTTGTTAAACTGTTTGGTCTAAACTTGCATGGTCCATTAAATAAGCTGGAGGCCTGGAGTTATTATTAATGGTTTTACTTTTGGTCCTTCAAATTTAGAATATTGTTATTACTCCAACAAGTGACAATATGTCGGTCTCTGTAGGTAGAACTGATTGAATAACTCAAGCTCGCGTAGTGTCGAATCAAAATTCAAGCCGAAAAAAGCGATTGCAATATTCGTTTAGTCGAGCTTGATCTCGAGCTTATACAAGATATAGCATGGAGTTGTGGTTAAAACTCAAATTGATGTTAATAGGTTTATACGTATTTTGATCAAAGTTGTGTTTGTAATATAGATCTATATGTTGTATTCGAGCAGTCGGATACCTTGTAGTGAGCAATCAGCCTAGTCGTGGAGTAATATATGCAAATTGTGGCACGTTGTTCTGTAGGAATGTAACAACATGAAGTATACTAGTCGTGGAGTAATATATGTCTACACTTGAACTGAATCAGTTGAAGGGATTAGAAGTTTGTCTCTGCGTTTAGTTAGAAAAATGGGCACCACGTTACAAGCAGATGGTAATCATATAAGGTGTCCTATGTTTTTTACTATTTCTGTACTTCAATTAAATTGCAACTTATTTTTAGTCTTTTTTTTTATTAACTCTTAGTTGTCCAAATCTTCTATTTCAGGAGCGGGTCAGGTTCACTCAGACCCAGTTTCATGTTCAGCACTTGCTTCGTATCTGTAACCTTTATAGATGTAGAGGGTAACATGCACTCTTTTATAAAGGCAACAAGTCTTTTAATTTATAACGAAAACAAGCTAAAGATACAGCACAATGGCATCCCAACTTCTCAATCAAGTAGATTATTAAGGAAGCCAGGATCCCAAAGGAAATCAACAACTTAGAAACATAAGCTTTGGATTCATCTTTACTAGCTAAAGTTTTATCTTAAAAGTGCATGATGAGCTTTTAAGTTAGAATCAGACAAGTTTGTGCGCTCTTCTGTAAAATCTCAAGTTGCAGAAGCTACTTGTTGAAGTACACATTAGACTTTAAAAGATAGCTGCTTACTAAAATGAGAAAATCAGTGGTTGCTGCAGCTGTTTCAGGAGTGGGTAACTTCAATCCTTCACGCTCGAAAAGGACTTCAACTGTTAGAAAACAGGTGCGGGTTTTACAGTGTATACATGGATCGTGTAATTGGGTTAATTGGCAAGCTAGTGGGTGCATCTCTTCAAAAGCTCAACCGGAACGTTCTTCAAAACTTATTTTGTTAAGCAACATTTTTAGTTCTGTTTCGGTTATGTTTATTTTCATGTCAACCAGTCAAATAGGCTCCGAGATATTCCTTTTACGTTGGTGTACAAGTGTGATTTGCACACTCTTCAAATTGGTTGGCACACTCAAAATTAGTGTGTCTTGACACATATGCCCTTATAATGTAAACAGAATTAGAAGTGATGTGAGGGCATATGTGTCAAGACACACTAATTTTGAGTGTGCCAATCAATTTGAGGAGTGTGCAAATCACCTCCCATCATTAATACAAGTGTAATTATTAGCTGCAGGGCTGAGAAAGAAATGTAAAAAGCCCTTGAATATAAATTGAGCTACACACCTGCTGGTATCCTCACAGGAATCACAAGAGTCATGTCAGCGGGTTTGAATGGTCTAATGCAGGTGCAGAAGGAACTGGATTGGCGCTGCAAGTCATAGCTCTGTTTTTGCTATGTTTGTTAACAAGGATGGTACTGAGCCAATAATGCGAACAAGCTTAATACATGTATAAACATATGTATAAAAGGATTTCAAACGCAATACCAACTTGAAAGAAATAAACTCTGATACTGGTAATCATAATGACTATGAAATATAAACACGTCACTTCTTCTTGCCTAATAACAAGCTAGGCCCTCCCTTGAGAGGGAGCGGACCACTTCATAGAATATTTATTTGGGTAAACGGGCTTTAAACTGCGATAATTGTATTACACAAAAAAAAAACGTTAAAGTACAAATGGAATGTGGCTGAGGTAACCCTTGCAATCACTAGCAACATAAATCAAAAGGAAATAACAATAGATAAAATGCCAACATGGCTATAATTAGACAAATCATGTCATGGTAGTATCAGGAGCCAAGTAACTGTCCCTAATTTGGTAAATCATCAAAACAACTTCAACTCTCTCTATCACCCAAAACATCATAAGAGTTGGAAGTGGGGATACAAGACGAGCTAGTAGGAACCACCTCCCTTTCTAACAACCGTTTGGAAACCAATATGGTCCCCCTTATTTCCACTCTTCCTCTTATGATGTAAACTCTTGATTGTGGTTGTAAACTCTTTTTTACAATGAAATTGATATTTATGGGTTTATACTTATTTTGATCAAAGTTGTGTTTGTAATATAGATCTATACTCGAGCAGTCGGATACCTCGTAGTGACTAGCGAGTAATCAGCCTAGTTGCGGAGGAATCGGCTACCTTTTGGATTATGGTTAATTTATCATGTATACCTACTTGATTGACAGAATCCAGATTAGCGAGTTTTTGGTATCAGATTGCCTAATAAGTTGGTCGAAGACAGATGAATTCACAACAGGTAAGCATACATATTCTCTAAGCATACATTTTCTCTAAGCACGTCATTTTCGGGTAAAAATAATGGTAACTAATCTCCATAAATAGAAGTCATCTTTACTAGCCAAAGTTTTATCTTAAAAGTTTAAGTTTGAATCAGACAAGTTTGTGCGCTCTTCTGTAAAATCTCAAGTTGCATAAGCTACTTGTTGAAGTACACATTAGACTTAAAAAAAATAGCTGCTTACTAAAATGAGAAAATCGATGGTTGCTGCAGAGCTGTTTCAGAAGTGGGTGACTTCAATCCTTTACGCTCGGAAAGGAGTTCAACTGTTAATTGTGAAGCTAGTGGGTCAGTCTGCATCTCTTCGGAAAGGACTTCAACTGTTAATTGCGAAGCTAGTGGGTCAGTCTGCATCTCTTCAGAAGCTAAACCCGAATGTTCTTCAAAACTTAACTATTTTACTAAGCAACATATTTAGTTCTCTTTCGGTTATGTATATTTTCATGTGAATCAGTCAATGTAAGTCTCACTTGATCATTTGTTCAGCCATAGTCATAGAATCATAGAAATAGTCTATGTTGAATGAACATTATAGAAACAGTTGATCTAACAATGAGATATATTAATGAAGCTCATGTTTACCTATTTGGTTCGGAGATATTCATAGTTTATTACGATTTGATCATAGATTCGTTTTACATTTGTGTACAAGTGCTTTGACGAATGTTTTATGGAATTCACGTTCATGAAACCTTGTATGTGTTCGTTCTTTACGATTTGACCATACATTCCTTTTGTCATTACAAAGTGTCAAGTACGTACCCCAACTCTATACTAATAGATCCCTTATATAAAGTTTGCAGCTCTACATTTGAATTGAAAAGATTCATGAAATATTCAGTCATATTCGCATTCATTAAAACACAAGACCCGAATGTAAAATGAAAATAACAAACCGTATGCATATGTATGCTCAAGAGATCCTCCTTGTACCTGAAGAGTAGGTCTAATATATGACTTTATCCATATGCATATGAAGCTAGTGGGTCTAATGCAGGTGCAGAAGGAACTGGATTGGCGCTGCAAATCGTAGCTCTGTTTTTGCTATGTTTGTTAATATATGACTTTCTCCAAACAATGCATAACCACTATGAATGCATTCACTCGGCTATATTGTTTGATGGCTACAACTAGAGAAATAGCTGTAAATCTCTACAGGATAATTGAATTACAAGTGCATATATTATCTCGAGTCAAAGGGGATCACTATCACCGCTTGATCATACATACGCTAATACACATTGCAATCTTGCATATCCAAAGTTTATCTTATAAGTGGAAAATGTAACAATGATGGTACTGAGCCAATAATGCAAACAAACTTGATACATAAAAGGCATGTCCTTAATAATTAGGAAAACAATATAAACTATTAAAATCATTAATCACTATGAAATATTGACATGTCACTTCTAAATCCATGGTAGCATTGATTCATCTACACTCTCGAATGATTCAACAATGAAAATACTTATACGAAATAGTAGTGATTATTCTTACCTAATAACAAGTTGCGACACTCCCTCAAGAGGAAGCAGATCACTTCGTAGAATATAATCATATATAAAACAATCTGCATGATCATGCAGGAGTAGCGTTTCCATGTGAGGAGCCAAGCAGAATGGATCACGTTCTCCATATATTCCAAGATTGTGGATGTGTTTTGATGAGGGTGAGTAAACTTGAAGTAATACATCATTTCCAGAAAGCCTAGTTTCGATAATAGGTTCACCACTCTTTCTATATCCATGTATCATATATATTGAAGTGGTATCAAAGGTGAATAGCTTTCTAAAAGATGTTATAACCCCATCATGCTCCATTATCCATACACTGTCAAATCCAAGCAAAACAAGTGACTCCCTTAGCTTAGAAATAGTGATATTACACCTACAAAGCTGCTTTTCTAAGCTATACGGAAGGTCTGCCACTTTAAACTCTTTCGCAATCATATAAAATGACAATATCTTAGAGGACTAGGAGTCATCACCCCAAGTGAGGGGTTTTTGGGGTGCCACGTCAGCGAAACCCACTCACTCACTCACTCAGAAAAAACAGGGGAGTCATCACTCCAAGTGACTCCCCTTTGTGGGTCCCACTTTTTTTTTCCCCTCACATTTTCAAAATAAATTAATTCATTTCATAAATAAAAATAAATATTACAATCCTAAAAAAATAGAAAAATACAACTTCGAATAAAAAAAAAAAAAAAAAAAAAAAAACGAAAAAATTACGAAAAAAAACTACTAGTTGGAGGAGTCTTCGGAATCTTCAACGTCGCGGTATTGATTGGTATTCGGCATTTTTGCGCGTAGACGAGCCTTGATTTCTTCTTTTTTAAAGTTTATAAACGCGACCGTTTCGGGATCCATATTGGAGGTGTCATAGTTGAGAAATTTCAACTCCTCCATTTCGGCAATCGTGTCGTCTTTGCGTGTCGAAGCCGCATACGCTTTTTGCGAGGCTTCACGACGGAGACGAAGGTCATAGGTAACCGCGTCTTCAAATCGAGACGAGTTACTTCCTCCGGTACTCGCCGATGTTTCCGAACGGCTTTTTTTCCCGGGCCGTTCTTTACCCGCGGGGCGGGGTCGTTGATCTCGTTGGAATAGTTCGTCCGTGTTCATCGGCATCGAAAACGAACCGCCTTCCTCGATCTCGGTCAAATCAACCGGGGCAACTTCGGGTGCGTCCCATTTCGGGGACTTCCTCAAAACATTCCATGCCTTTTCGTGATTAAACGAGGCATTTCTATTCTCGTCCGCGTAAATGACCCGAGCCCGTTCAATCACATCAACCTCGCTTTCGCCACTTTTTTTGTTCCGATGACATTTCTTGTAGATGGCGTGCCACTTCATAATATTATGATGCATCGGATTCCACTTACCCGTGAGCATGTCTTTGGTACGTTCTTGATGATTTCTTTCGTTAAACACCCGGGTAATCCGAATCCAAAGAGTGTCTCTTTTTTGGTGACGCCCAACTTTCGGATCTTCGGATGTCGCGATGTAACACTCGGCAAGCACGGCTTCTTCGTCCTTGGTCCACCAACCAAGACCTTCATTTGGAACGGGTTCTTTTGATTTTTTGGTGACGTTTTTCTTTCGAGTTTTTTTTGTTGGTTCGGTTTCGGGTGGTGGAGATTGGAGTGATTGGCGTCTTTGGGTATAGGCTTGATATTCTTCTTGTTGCTTTTGTATAAAAGCTTGATCTTCGGGAGTCATCGGACCGTGGGTAGGAAATCCAGGGAATTGTGGGTTGGACGTAGTTCCGTCACCGCCACCCATGTTGGATTGAAGGAGGTGGGTGAATCCGAACCAATTTTCGCCGGCCATTTTGATTGTGTTTGTGTTTGTGAATGAGAGAATGATAAAGGAGAGAATGATTTGTGTGTGTGTGTAAAAAATGATATAGGAAATGTAGTATATATAGGGATTAATTTGAAAATTTTTTTTTTTTTTTTTTTAAAAAAAACTAGCCGTTTGAGGCAATTAATTTTAAAAAAAAAATTTTTTTTTTTTTTTTTTAAAAACTAGCCGTTATGGCATTTAAAACAAAAAAAAAAAAAAACTTTTTTTTCCAAAACTAGCCGTTATGTTTAAAAAAAATAAAAAAATTTTTTTTTTTTTTTTAAAAATCAACACCCACGCCCCGTGAGTGCGTCGGCGCCGGGGCATCACGCCGTGGCTTTTGTGCCACCGGGGAGTCATCACGGCAACCGCGCCGTGGGTTTGGCACCCCACGGCGCCATGGTTCCCAGCCCTCTTAGGAGGATAGCGAGATAAACCACCATCCCCGACAATCTTTACATAAGCAATCCAATAAATAAACCTATCTATAACAACATGAGTTGGCGATATAATACTAATTAAACCATGATACATAATGCTAGATGGAATCACATTCCAAACACCCGAGCTCAACGTAAAAACCTCAACTTGCTCGGAGTTTATATCAAACCAGGGCATCCTTAGAATCACAGGATCATTAGTAACAGGACAAACCCCGAAACTAAAACTAGAAAATTGATGATGACGCACAAAAGGGACAACCATACCAACACATTTTCTCAGGGAAGGGTTCCAAAGAACAACCATATTTCTCCGATTGTTAAATCCGTAGATGCAAAACACGCCATTGCAACAACCAACTACTCTTGAATCGTTAAGCTCTTTTATTAAAAGAGGAACAGTTGGGTCTAATTCTTGTTGATGGGTCAAAGTGTGATTGTCATCCACGAGATAAACATACTTTCTATTACCAGGGGATTCGACTTCTTTGTAACTTAAAATAAAACGATTTGGGTCGATGTGATGGGGAAACTTATGGGTATCAATAAAAGACTTGAATGGTTTCGAAACTGACCTGAATCGAAGCAGTGACCTGACATCCGAGACCCTTTTTATGATTTCTAATTGGATTTCAAAGGGGATGTTGTCTGACATTTAGGGTTCTATCAGCTTAATTTGGGGGTGAATGCTTGGAATGGACTGTTTGGTCTAAACTTTTGTACCAGCTGGACAAGCCTGGAGTTATTAACACTTTTGCTTTTGGTCCTTTAAAAATAGAATCTGGTCAATAACAAGTGTGTCAATCTTATATTTTCATTTGTGACCAATTTAAAAAAAAACAAAACAATTTTAATAATCTCACAATTATTGTGTGACATTAATTTTAGATTGAATAATTGTAAACAACATCAGATTAATTCATAAAAGAATTGTAGAATAATCGCGATGTTGCAAAAATCACACGATAGTCGATGTTTTACAAATGTATGAGGTCAAGGTATTTAGGGATAGTTTAATTTACAGTCGCAACTAGGTCAGAGATCATGCAATTTTTTACACCTATACGATGTATCTACACATGATAATCACAACAAACTGCGAAATATACAATAGTAAGAGTATTTGTGTTGGGTCGAGCTCATACTTATAGAAGTCTGCCTTGAGTTATGGCGCTAGACTTGAGACCCACTCGGTACAAGAGACAATAACGAGCTTTTTGACTGATAAAGAAAAATGAGATCTCTATTATAAGACATGACCTTTATTTGATTGAAAGTAACTTTCTTCATCGAAAAACCGCAAACTTCTCATGTTCAAAACATAGTAGGATCTCAATCCCAAACCTTTTTTTTCTAAAATAAATACTATAATATAGGGCTGAGCACCGCATACCCAAAACCGACCCGGACCGGAGCGGACCGAACCGAACCAGACCGAGCAATTTCGGTCCAGTCCTCGGTCCGGGGTTTTGGACGAATTTGGTCCTCGGTCCGGTCGGTCCGGTCCGGTCCGGTTCGGTCTTACCAAAATCTTGTCAAATATGTCTAATAGAACCGGACCGGAACGAGAATCGAACCGGACCGAACCAAACCGGACCGGACCGGACTATTTTGGTCCGGTCTCGGTCCGGGGTTTCGGACCATTTCGGTCCTCGGGCCGATCCGGTCTTAGCCGGTCCGGTCCGATCCCGGACCGATGTTCAGCCCTACTATAATCTCTATCTCTACTACTCCTAATGTCTGTATAATTTTTTTCACAAAACTATTCATTTCTAAAAAAAGTAATTTCTCTCAACACTTCCTTAATTATCTTTACTACTAATCCATAATAAGAAACCACCAAAGATTCTTAAGTAAGTTTATTTTTTCTGTTTCATTCTTAATTAGGAGTAAATGCAAATTCTTATTTCCATTTTGAAGGGTTGACAATAACAGAATTTTTTGAACTTCATATGTTGTATTAATACATTCTCACACACACAAATCACATCTCTCAACTCTAATTCACAAAAGAACTCTGCCGCCACTATAATTTTATTACCACCGCCACCGCCATAATTTTATCACCATCGCATCTGTCGAATCCGCCCCATCACTTGATGGTTTAGGTGGTTTCAAGGTAGTTCCGGTTGATGATATTAGTTAGTGGTATAGGTGGTTGGTTTTTGTTGGTTCCGGTGGAATAGAGTGTCCGAACCACCCACTTTGAAAAGAGTCACGTACCAAAACGTTACCGTGGTATTACTATTCAACAATTTTTCTTTTGATTTAGCAGTTGTGATCCAAAGAGGGTGGTGTAGCAAGGATTCCGCTGGATTGCTTCTAACATTGGATTGGATCAATCGGTTTGTTTTCATTTTAATTTAATTTATTGTGTGTGATTTTTATTAAAGAGAAAATAGATTAGCCCATTAAAGTATGATGAGTTGGGCAATAGTTTTAAAACTTAAGTGACTTGTACAGGCAGAGACTCAATTGTCTGCAAAGAGCAAGTGATTCTAGCCCGACTCAAACGGCAAATCAAAACTTTGGCAAGTATTAGATCAGTACCAGAAGGGTTTTACTGTTGCCTTCTTTTGACATTTGGAAACTTGTTATTCTATCTTTAATATTATGATCTCATTTTTATGCTCAAAATTATGAAATTATTAGTTTCGGATCTCTATTAGTAGACATTTCTATGAAGTTGTGTCATGAAGGTTGCATTTTGGTCATTTACAAAGCTGTCATGAATGCAAATGGAAACAAATGATGGTACAAAAGTCCGTTGATGTGATATTGTTAATTCGAAACCTGGCACCTAAAACGGGTATGCAATCAGTTACAAATATAAACCAAATCACTTATTGAAAAGCTTAATATTATATACTACACTGCATAATTATTATGCTTCAACCTTTCATAGATATGAAAACCAACCCAACTGTATATTCAGGTTTAAACTACGAAATTTCATCTTATGTTCGGAAATTTGTATCATCTCCACTTTCATATCCCAGCATGAAAACTGTCGCATACTGTAATTTCATTGCTACTTGTATCTGTAACCTTTATATAACATGCACTTAGATATGGCTAGAGACAATTTTCTGATAATCATTGAGAATATTTTATCTTGTAACATAAGCTTTGGATTAGGACTAACTTGTCATGTTTACTTACTACTTGATTGGCAGGATCCAGCTTATCGAGTTTTTGGAATCAGATAATAAGTTGGAAAAAGACAGATGAAGAATTTGCAACAGGTAAGCATACATTTTATCCAAGAAGGTAATCTGGGTAAAAATAGTGATAATTCATTTCCATAATCAGAAGTCGACTTTACTATCTAAAATTTATCTTAAAAGTGCATAATGAGATTTTAAAGGTAGAATCAGACAAGGTTGTGTGCTCTTCTGTAAAATCTCAAGTTGCATAAGCTACTCGTTGAAGTACATATTAGACTCTAAACAATAATGATGTTTAAAAAAAGACTAAACAATAATGATGTTAAAAAAAAGACTAAACAATAATGAGAAAATCGATGGTTGTTGCAGAGTTGTTTGAAAAGTAGATGACTTCAACCCTTCACGCTTGAAAAGGACTTCAACTATTAAAAAACAGGTACTAATTGAGGTTGGCACAGTCGGTCAAGGCATCGGGACCCTTTACCAAAGGTCTCGGGTTCGAGACTTAGGAATGGAAAAAATCTCAATTGGGAGGGATACTACCCATAGAGGTACCGAGCAAGCTCCCACGGGAACTGGATTGGCGCTGCAAGTCATAGCTATGTTATTTCTATGTTTGTTAACAAATGACTTTCTTCAAACTAATACACTTTGAGATGTTTGCATATTCAAATAATACCCAATATAGCCACCAAGCAAAATAGGTGGAAAATGTAACAAGGATGTTACTGACCCAGTAGTGCAAACAAGCTTAATACATGAAAAGCCTTGCCCTTTATAATTAGTCAAACAATAAGGCATGTATAAAGGATTACTGAAAGGTGTGTAAACACCCATCTTTTCTACCACTTAAGTAAAATAATAACCAGACCAAAACGTGTATTTTTTGTCTTTTATGTCAGAATTATGCGTGGTTTGTGTTTTTGTTGTGATTTAGGATGAAAAGGTGAAAAGTGGAGAAAACACGGACATTCACGGGCATTTACGGACTTTTATTGAAGAAAAGGATGAAAGACGAAGTCAAGAAGTCAAGAGTGCAAAAAGAACGGAAGTCCACGACCAATTCTGAAGATTTATCGAAGAAAAAGTCAAAAGACGGAAGTTTATCAAAAGCCGAAGAATTCAAGTCTATTTTATTGAAGAATTTAAAGACGAGTTCGAAGAAATCCCGAAGCCAAAAGTCCCTTAAGTCCAAGTTTAAAGAAGATTAGAAGAAAAGGACTAATGACGCAATTAATGAAGAATTAAGAAGAAAGGGACTTAATTTTGAAATTAACAAGAAAGGAAGGAGGGGAGGAAGCTTCCTTAATCCTCCCCTATATATAGATTAGGATTGTGTTCATTTCCTTCTTGTTGGCTAAGTGTGACAATTAGTCTTCCACATTTAAATACCTTGTCATTTAATTTCTTGTCAATTTAATTACCTTGTCTTGCACCTTAATTACCATTTAATTCCAAGTAAGTTTTCATTTTAATTCTTGTCAAATCTTTATTTTATCTTGTCAATCTCTTATCTACCTTTCTTATTCTTTGATTCATGTGTTTATGTTATGTTCATGTTCATGCTTTTATTTTGATCCAAGTGGTGTTTGATTATTTTGGTTAAAGTTGTTTGATTTCGTGTTTTAAATTGTTTGTTTATGTTATCTATTGATCTCGTTACTGTTTAGTTTAAATCGTTTGTGTTATTTTGATTAATTTTTGGTTATATCTGCTATTTCTGTATCTCCTTGTTCTTCGGGGGTGTTTGCTTTGTTTCTGATCTTTCTAGGAAAAGTTCTGAACCAAGAAGGAGGGAAAGTGTTCATTCGGAACTTCTAAAGTTCCGAATCAAGGCTTCATCCGGAAGTTTTGGGATTAGAAAAACTTCCGAACCAAACTTGTTCATCCGGAACTTTCAAAGTTCCGGACGAAGTGAAAACTTCCGAACCAAAAGTATTCATTCGGAACTCCAAAGTTCCGAACCAAGGGTTTCATCCGGAACTTCTCAAAAGTTCCGAATCAACTCAAAGTTCCGAATCAAGGACCAAGTTCCGAATCAAGGCTTTTCATTCGGAAGTCATAAACTTCCGAGTCAAGGGTGTTCATTCGGAAGTTCTAAACTTCCGAATCAAGGGGCTTCATTCGGAAACTTCCGAATCAAGGGTGACAAGATACTTCCGAATCAAGGCAGAATTTACAAGTTCCGAATCAGTAAGTTCCGAACGAAGCATTGTTTTGGATAAGTGACATATTCAGATCAATTTGTTCCGGATCAAGGATTTTGGTAATATTCCAAGTGAAGAAGAATCATTTCAACCGAAGGTGACATTTAGGACGAGTGATTATTCCAAACGAAGGATAATTCCGAATGAGTTGTATTCAGGTTCTTATTAGTTTTTGTCTTTGATTTTTATTTTCAAGTTTTATTCTTCCTGCCTTTTATTTAATTGCACTTTAAGATTATTTGCCTTAGTTTTATTTTAGACTTGCCTTAGTTTTAGTCGCGTTTTAAGTTTGCCTTAATTAGATTTAAGTTTGCGTCATTTTACTTTAGTGCCCTTTAATTTCAGCCTCGCTTTTAAATACCTGCACCTTTACTTTATTTAGACTTAGATTTACTTTAAGAGCACCTTTACTTTTAAGTTTCGCACCATTGTCAATCCACCTGACTCACCACCATCATCTACACCTCCTCCACCACCATATATCCCTACTCCTCCTACCCCTAGTGTTAGTACAACATTACCGTCTCCGCCTCGTCATGACGATGTATCTCGGAAGGACCCTTCACCATCACAACCTTCACCGACTACACCGTCACCTAACCCTTATCAACCCAGAATCCCATACCCTTCTCGCATAGGCAAGACCAACGAGCTAACCAAGAATGACTGTCAAGTATCGAAATATGTGGATATGCTATCTAAAATGACCATCAACATTAGCCTTGTTGAAGCACTTTGCCACATGCCGAAATTTGTCAAAGCATTCAAGGAATTGCTTAGCAAGAAAGAGAAGCTGATTGAACTCGCCAACACACGATTAAATGAAAACTGCTCTGCAGTCCTTCTTAGAGAACTTCTGGAAAAACTTGGAGATCCCGGTCGTTTTGTGTTGCCTTGCGTGTTCAACAAAACTGAAGAATTTACTGCCCTCGCTGATCTCGGGGCTAGTATTAATTTGATGCCACTGAGTGTTTGGAAAACACTATCATTGCCCGATCTCATTCCTACAAAGATGACTCTCGAACTTGCAAACCGCACTCTCGCTTACCCCGTTGGTATAGCCGAAGACGTGTTTATCAAAGTTGGCACATTTACTTTCCCGGTCGATTTTGTCGTAGTTGATTATGAAATGGACCCTCGTATTCCTTTAATACTTGGTCGGCCATTCTTGAGAACCAGACGTGCTTTAGTAGATGTGGCCGAAGGTGAGTTAATCTTACGAGTCGGGGATGATTCAAAAAATTTTAAAATGGGGAAGCTTACAGGAAAATCCTTTGGAGGCCGAGAATCAGTGAATATGATAAATGTGCTCGATGACTTTACCGTCTACGATAATCCTTTATTCGAGTCTTCCACTGATAATCCACTCTTTGAAGATAATGTGGATGATTCTCACTCTACTTTGGAAGCTCCTCCCATTTATAATTCTCAATCGGTCTTTGATGCTTATGATGATGATGATTCTAGCTCAGATTCGGATGATTTTGATATTACTTCTGAGTATCCCGAGCTGCCCACTTTCGATGATTTTGATGAGGCTGATACTCTCTCGAGCGATTCTTCACATGATGAAGATCCTCCGCCATCACTCGATCCTACTTTGGACGATTATTCATTTGAGGAAGATTTCTCTGAATTTCTCAATACATACTTCCCTCATGAGAGTGATGCTCCTTCTTTGGACTTTGAAGATTATCGCCTTGATCCTACTTTGGATTTGAAGAGCATTCTGTCCAAAGAAAAGAAACCGGTCGACACCGAAATCCGTTGCACTTATGATTTGACACCTCTTTGTCCCACTTCTGAGGACGAGGTTGTGCTTCTTTGCGGATCTTCTTCACACTCGGCTGAGCCTGAGTGCTATTTTCCCCTAAAGGAAAAGGTGTTCGACCCTGGTATTGAAGTCTTTAAGCCATCTCAGTATCCACCTGATGAAATAAAAGGAAAAATATTTGGAACCATTGAAGACATGCTTGCACCACTTCATCCTTGCTTCTACTGTGCTCCATCACTGCTTAAAGGAACCTTGCCTACTCTTCTTTGGCTTGCCTTGTTCGCCTTAAGCTTGTGTTATTTGCTCGATGAAAACTATGTCTTTGATCCTGGTGGATATGTTTCATGCTTCTTCCGTTGATGATCAAGGTCGAGTCAGGCTCACGACTCGGTTAACAAAAACCAAGCGCTTCTTGGGAGGCAACCCATGCATCTATCTTTTCGCTTTCTTTACCATAAGTGTAGGGGGGACACTTTGGTTTGCTATTTCCTCTCCTCACTTCTTAATCAGGGATTCGAGCTTCAATGATCCACTCTCGATGATTCTTGACGACCCGTAATTCCGTGTTCTACTTCTTCCCGGTTCTATCCTAAACTCTTTTCGATTCACTATTTTATATTTTCTCAATATTAAAATAGGAATCTCTTTAGTTGTCTTTTCCTTAGCGAGATTTAAACAAAGTGCACAATGTCCTAAGTGTAGGGGAGTTTACTCCCACATACTTAAACATTGAGGACAATGTTTATCTTAAGTGTAGGGGGGACTTCTATCGAAGTTAAGTGGTCTTTTCCTTGTATTTGTCCTCATTTTAACCGGAAAATTAATTTTTCGACATTTTTCAAAATTTTTGATCTATATTGGCCTATTAGTTTTTTTTCCTTTTGTATAGTTATTTTCTTTCTTTGCTAGAATAAATCTTTCAATAAGTGGTTTTAATTTTCAAACATTGTGAATCTTTTGACTCAATCCGAGTTTACTCTAGCTAGTATCCTTAACATGTTTAAGTCAAGTTTTGCTAGGCTTTTATATAAGGAGCTATAAAACGCGAAAGTCTTAACTCTCACGGGTTAAGAACAAGAACTTTTCGCAAGTTCCTATAATTGATCCTAGAGAGTCGTTTATCAAGGGAACTTTAAAATGCGATTTCTAAACTTGAAAAAGTCCAAGAATTTGCAAGATCCTATAGGCGACTCGAAAACCCAAAATTTTGATTTAATAGGCTAAGTATCCACGAGTCTCATTACTTGAGATTTTAAACTGTGGAGAACGAGAGATGATAGAGCCAATTATAAGTCCGGTATTCTTTCGTGAATTTATGTGAGTTAATTATAAGCCTATTCTCCCATCGCTTGCTAATAAATTTATCTGCTAATAATAAGGTTGTACGATTTGAAAAGTTACTTAGCTTCTAGCCTAGATCGTTTAAAAGTTGCTCGGTATGGATTAGAGTTCATAACCAAGGCATAACTTATTGAAGCGGGACGCGAAGATTGGCGAGTCCGAAAAGGCCCTAACAAGGCATGAGGGCTATGTTTTGTTGCTAAAGATCCAAAGTGATGTGAAGAATCATTTATCGAAAATCAATATGAAGGATCGAGACACACGACGTAAAGCAAAACTCCCCAAAAGTCATGGAGAAGTGTATCCGAAAAGACCCTAACAAGGTATGAGGATAAATAGATCCAAGTCATAAAAGGAGGCGGATCGTTGTATATCAAAGTCCAAAATAAAGATTGGAGAAAAATGAAGAAGTCGTGGTCCAAGTATGAATCTCTCAAAACTTCAAGTGAAGAAATTCCTATATGAAGAGAAGACCATTATTTCATGAACGTCTCTCAAGATTTGAAGTATGAAGTCGCTGCCAAATATCGGTCCGAGAAAGGTCTCAAATCGCGAAGCGAGTTATGCCAAGATATGAACTTTATGAGGTCCCGAGAAGCAGTTTTAAAAGATTTGGTCCTTTAGCTAACTATTTATTAAATCGTTCACTTTATTTTCAGACTAAATAACTATCGAAATAAGTCAAACAATGCATCCTCGTGATCATTCAAGACAACAATAAAATATAAGAGATACCCCTAGGAATAAGGGAGTCTAAGTGAATAATTGGCCCACATGAGTTCGTGTTAGTTTACTAACTTATAATAACAATGATCTCGTTTTTAAGCTTGGTTTAGAGAAAGTGAAAACTTGAGGATGATGATTATTCATGACATTTCCAAAACCCAAGGTATGCTTTTGATTTCTTTACTTTGTATGTTTTTAATTTTCTATTTCTTTAATAAAGGCCAACGTGGATTAATTATGATGAAAAGTGTAATCTTGCTTTGTAACTAATGCATTGCATGAGGACATTGCAATGGTCAAGTGTAGGGAATTTGATAGGTGTGTAAACACCCATCTTTTCTACCACTTAATTAAAATAATAACCAGACCAAAACGTGTATTTTTTGTCTTTTATGTCGGAATTATGCGTGGTATGTGTTTTTGTTGTGATTTAGGATGAAAAGGTGAAAAGTGGAGAAAACACGGACATTCACGGGCATTTACGGACTTTTATTGAAGAAAAGGATGAAAGACGAAGTCAAGAAGTCAAGAGTGCAAAAAGAACGGAAGTCCACGACCAATTCTGAAGATTTATCGAAGAAAAAGTCAAAAGACGGAAGTTTATCAAAAGCCGAAGAATTCAAGTCTATTTTATTGAAGAATTTAAAGACGAGTTCGAAGAAATCCCGAAGCCAAAAGTCCCTTAAGTCCAAGTTTAAAGAAGATTAGAAGAAAAGGACTAATGACGCAATTAATGAAGAATTAACAAGAAAGGGACTTAATTTTGCAATTAACAAGAAAGGAAGGAGGGGAGGAAGCTTCCTTAATCCTCCCCTATATATAGATTAGGATTGTGTTCATTTTCTTCTTGTTGGCTAAGTGTGACAATTAGTCTTCCATATTTAAATACCTTGTCATTTAATTTCTTGTCAATTTAATTACCTTGTCTTACACCTTAATTACCATTTAATTCCAAGTAAGTTTTCATTTTAATTCTTGTCAAATCTTTATTTTATCTTGTCAATCTCTTATCTACCTTTCTTATTCTTTGATTCATGTGTTTATGTTATGTTCATGTTCATGCTTTTATTTTGATCCAAGTGGTGTTTTATTATTTTGGTTAAAGTTGTTTGATTTCGTGTTTTAAATTGTTTGTTTATGTTATCTATTGATCTCGTTACTGTTTAGTTTAAATCATTTGTGTTATTTTGATTAATTTTTTGTTATATCTGCTATTTCTGTATCTCCTTGTTCTTCGGGGGTGTTTGCTTTGTTTCTGATCTTTCCAGGAAAAGTTCCGAACCAAGAAGGAGGGAAAGTGTTCATTCGGAACTTCTAAAGTTCCGAATCAAGGCTTCATCCGGAAGTTTTGGGATTAGAAAAACTTCCGAACCAAACTTGTTCATCCGGAACGTTCAAAGTTCCGGACGAAGTGAAAACTTCCGAACCAAAAGTATTCATTCGGAACTCCAAAGTTCCGAACCAAGGGTTTCATCCGGAACTTCTCAAAAGTTCCGAATCAACTCAAAGTTCCGAATCAAGGACCAAGTTCCGAATCAAGGCTTTTCATTCGGAAGTCATAAACTTCCGCGTCAAGGGTGTTCATTCGGAAGTTCTAAACTTCCGAATCAAGGGGCTTCATTCGGAAACTTCCGAATCAAGGGTGACAAGATACTTCCGAATCAAGGCAGAATTTACAAGTTCCGAATCAGTAAGTTCCGAACGAAGCATTGTTTTGGATAAGTGACATATTCAGATCAATTTGTTCCGGATCAAGGATTTTGGTAATATTCCAAGTGAAGAAGAATCATTTCAACCGAAGGTGACATTTAGGACGAGTGATTATTCCAAACGAAGGATAAATCCGAATGAGCTGTATTCAGGTTCTTATTAGTTTTTGTCTTTGATTTTTATTTTCAAGTTTTATTCTTCCTGCCTTTTATTTAATTACACTTTAAGATTATTTGCCTTAGTTTTATTTTAGACTTGCCTTAGTTTTAGTCGCGTTTTAAGTTTGCCTTAATTAGATTTAAGTTTGCGTCATTTTACTTTAGTGCCCTTTAATTTCAGCCTCGCTTTTAAATACCTGCACCTTTACTTTATTTAGACTTAGATTTACTTTAAGAGCACCTTTACTTTTAAGTTTCGCACCTTTTAATTTTAAAACACTATAACGACACATCTTGTTTACACCAAAATAAAACGAAGTCACATAGAGAGCTAAGATCAATTCGATTAGACATACTTAAAACGAATCTTTTTAATTAGGCAAAAGCCTAGTTATCAAATGGCGCCGCTGCCGGCTCTTTTCGTTAAGATCAACAGTTTTCTGTGAGAGACACGTTGCTTTTTGGGATCCGTTCACTTGTGAACGTTACTTTTCTTGCATAAAAAATTCCAAAAACTCATAAAAATTAAAAATTGATAAAAAAACCATAAAAATTAAAAATTTCAAAAATCCAAAAAGATTTTATCTTTATTGTGTATATATATTGTCTTTGTGTTTGGTTTTGTTTTCTTTTGCATTTTCAGGTGTATGCGTACTAGATCTTCTAATTATCAAGAGCCCGAGCCTCAAGAAGATTTAGATATGGCAGGTGTTACCAACAACAACATTCCACCGAACCTGAATAATAATAATAACAACAATGCTCTTCCACAGCCCGATCTTCGGACCATGGAGGAACTTTGTCAACCAACCATGTTTGGACGAGGAGGACCGATTGCGCTGATGCAAATCAACGCTCCTGAGTTTTCGTTGAAGCACCACATGATTCAGCAAGTGCAAACAAACCCATTTAGAGGATTGCCTGATGATGATGCCAACAAACACCTCGACAAGATCATTACAATCACCCAAAGCATGAAGTTGCCTGGGGCCACAATGGATGTACTTCGCCTACAACTCTTCCCACATACTTTATCGCATCATGCCGAGAAATGGTTTGATCGTCTCCCGAAGAATTCTATTCACACTTGGGATGACATGACTCAACGCTTTCTATCGCGCTACTTTCCACCATCCATGGTCACAAGTCTTCGCAACCAGATCAGCGGTTTCATGCAAGACCCTGATGAATCTCTTTTTGACGCTTGGGAGAGATATAATGTCTTGATCGACCGTTGTCCAAACCACAACATGCTTCCCGTCACATTGATTGATACTTTCTACAACGGTTTGACTTTTCGAGATCGTGATACGATCAATGCAGCCGCCGGTGGCACATTCATGAAAAGGAGACCCGAGGAGTGTAGAGAGTTAATTGAGAACATGACTACTTACCACAAGAACTGGGATTCCTCTGCATCTTCAAGGAACAACCCGAGAGTCAATGTTTCCTCAACCTCAGCAAACCCTGAGATGACCGAACTCACCCGCATGATGGCCGAAATGAGCAAAAGTATTACGCTTCTCGCTTCAAACCAACAACAACAACAAGTTAAAGCGGTTGCTAATCCTTGTGACACATGTGGCGGTCCTCACTCATACACCGATTGTCCTTCGACACAAGGAAATCCGGAAAATGTGTATGCAGCTTACGGTAATTATTCACCAGAAAATTACCAAGCTAGACAACAAGGGGATAGAAACCTGCTGAGCTACCGTTCAAACAATTACCTTTCACCCGGTTTTTCTCCTCAAAACCAAAATCCCGCCAACAACTACAATAGAAGCAACCAAATCCCACCTCGTGCTTCTAACCCTTATCAACCACCCACCCAACAACACCCACCCATTAATCCCGATGTTGACACCATCATGAGAACTCAAGGTGAGCAAATCAAGATACTACAAAGCCAAATAATCAATTTGAAAGGAGATATCTTGAAGCAAGGAAATGACATCAGAACCGAGGTTCGTGATAATCTTCAATCCTCCTTCATCACTCAAACAACTGAATTAAAGAATCTGTTGGCTAGTTTCTTGCCCGAAGCTCAACCTTCTTCTTCTTCGGGTTCTCTACCTTCAAACACCGTCACCAATCCGCGAGCTAATGTGAGTGCTATAACTACGCGTAGTGGAATTACCATTGTCAATCCACCTGACTCACCACCATCATCTACACCTCCTCCACCACCATATATCCCTACTCCTCCTACCCCTAGTGTTAGTACAACATTACCGTCTCCGCCTCGTCATGACGATGTATCTCGGAAGGACCCTTCACCATCACAACCTTCACCGACTACACCGTCACCTAACCCTTATCAACCCAGAATCCCATACCCTTCTCGCATAGGCAAGACCAGCGAGCTAACCAAGAATGACTGTCAAGTATCGAAATATGTGGATATGCTATCTAAAATGACCATCAACATTAGCCTTGTTGAAGCACTTTGCCACATGCCGAAATTTGTCAAAGCATTCAAGGAATTGCTTAGCAAGAAAGAGAAGCTGATTGAACTCGCCAACACACGATTAAATGAAAACTGCTCTGCAGTCCTTCTTAGAGAACTTCTGGAAAAACTTGGAGATCCTAGTCGTTTTGTGTTGCCTTGCGTGTTCAACAAAACTGAAGAATTTACTGCCCTCGCTGATCTCGGGGCTAGTATTAATTTGATGCCACTGAGTGTTTGGAAAACACTATCATTGCCCGATCTCATTCCTACAAAGATGACTCTCGAACTTGCAAACCGCACTCTCGCTTACCCCGTTGGTATAGCCGAAGACGTGTTTATCAAAGTTGGCACATTTACTTTCCCGGTCGATTTTGTCGTAGTTGATTATGAAATGGACCCTCGTATTCCTTTAATACTTGGTCGGCCATTCTTGAGAACCGGACGTGCTTTAGTAGATGTGGCCGAAGGTGAGTTAATCTTACGAGTCGGGGATGATTCAAAAAATTTTAAAATGGGGAAGCTTACAGGAAAATCCTTTGGAGGCCGAGAATCAGTGAATATGATAAATGTGCTCGATGACTTTACCGTCTACGATAATCCTTTATTCGAGTCTTCCACTGATAATCCACTCTTTGAAGATAATGTGGATGATTCTCACTCTACTTTGGAAGCTCCTCCCATTTATAATTCTCAACCGGTCTTTGATGCTTATGATGATGATGATTCTAGCTCAGATTCGGATGATTTTGATATTACTTCTGAGTATCCCGAGCTGCCCACTTTCGATGATTTTGATGAGGCTGATACTCTCTCGAGCGATTCTTCACATGATGAAGATCCTCCGCCATCACTCGATCCTACTTTGGACGATTATTCATTTGAGGAAGATTTCTCTGAATTTCTCAATACATACTTCCCTCATGAGAGTGATGCTCCTTCTTTGGACTTTGAAGATTATCACCTTGATCCTACTTTGGATTTGAAGAGCATTGTGTCCAAAGAAAAGAAACCGGTCGACACCGAAATCCGTTGCACTTATGATTTGACACCTCTTTGTCTCACTTCTGAGGACGAGGTTGTGCTTCTTTGCGGATCTTCTTCACACTCGGCTGAGCCTGAGTGCTATTTTCCCCTGAAGGAAAAGGTGTTCGACCCCGGTATTGAAGTCTTTAAGCCATCTCAGTATCCACCTGATGAAATAAAAGGAAAAATCTTTGGAACCATTGAAGACATGCTTGCACCACTTCATCCTTGCTTCTACTGTGCTCCATCACTGCTTAAGGGAACCTTGCCTACTCTTCTTTGGCTTGCCTTGTTCGCCTTAAGCTTGTGTTATTTGCTCGATGAAAACTATGTCTTTGATCCTGGTGGATATGTTTCATGCTTCTTCCGTTGATGATCAAGGTCGAGTCAGGCTCACGACTCGGTTAACAAAAACCAAGCGCTTCTTGGGAGGCAACCCATGCATCTATCTTTTCGCTTTCTTTACCATAAGTGTAGGGGGGACCCTTTGGTTTTCTATTTCCTCTCCTCACTTCTTAATCAGGGATTCGAGCTTCAATGATCCACTCTTGATGATTCTTGACGACCCGTAATTCCATGTTCTACTTCTTCCCGGTTCTATCCTAAACTCTTTTCGATTCACTATTTTATATTTTCTCAATATTAAAATAGGAATCTCTTTAGTTGTCTTTTCCTTAGCGAGATTTAAACAAAGTGCACAATGTCCTAAGTGTAGGGGAGTTTACTCCCACATACTTAAACATTGAGGACAATGTTTATCTTAAGTGTAGGGGGGACTTCTATCGAAGTTAAGTGGTCTTTTCCTTGTATTTGTCCTCATTTTAACCGGAAAATTAATTTTTCGACATTTTTCAAAATTTTTGATCTATATTGGCCTATTAGTTTTTTTTCCTTTTGTATAGTTATTTTCTTTCTTTGCTAGAATAAATCTTTGAATAAGTGGTTTTAATTTTCAAACGTTGTGAATCTTTTGACTCAATCCGAGTTTACTCTAGCTAGTATCCTTAACATGTTTAAGTCAAGTTTTGCTAGGCTTTTATATAGGGAGCTATAAAACACGAAAGTCTTAACTCTCACGGGTTAAGAACAAGAACTTTTCGCAAGTTCCTATAATTGATCCTAGAGAGTCGTTTATCAAGGGAACTTTAAAATGCGATTTCTAAACTTGAAAAAGTCCAAGAATTTGCAAGATCCTATAGGCGACTCGAAAACCCAAAATTTTGATTTAATAGGCTAAGTATCCACGAGTCTCATTACTTGAGATTTTAAACTGTGGAGAACGAGAGATGATAGAGCCAATTATAAATCCGGTATTCTTTCGTGAATTTATGTGAGTTAATTATAAGCCTATTCTCCCATCGCTTGCTAATAAATTTATCTGCTAATAAATAAGGTTGTACGATCTGAAAAGTTACTTAGCTTCTAGCCCCAGATCGTTTAAAAGTTGCTCGGTATGGATTAGAGTTCATAGCCAAGGCATAACTTATTGAAGCGGGACGCGAAGATTGGCGAGTCCGAAAAGGCCCTAACAAGGCATGAGGGCTATGTTTTGTTGCTAAAGATCCAAAGTGAAGTGAAGAATCATTTATCGAAAATCAATATGAAGGATCGAGACACACGACGTAAAGCAAAACTCCCCAAAAGTCATGGAGAAGTGTATCCGAAAAGACCCTAACAAGGTATGAGGATAAATAGATCCAAGTCATAAAAGGAGGCGGATCGTTGTATATCAAAGTCCAAAATAAAGATTGGAGAAAAATGAAGAAGTCGTGGTCCAAGTATGAATCTCTCAAAACTTCAAGTGAAGAAATTCCTATATGAAGAGAAGACCATTATTTCATGAACGTCTCTCAAGATTTGAAGTATGAAGTCGCTGCCAAATATCGGTCCGAGAAAGGTCTCAAATCACGAAGCGAGTTATGCCAAGATATGAACTTTATGAGGTCCCGAGAAGCAGTTTTAAAAGATTTGGTCCTTTAGCTAACTATTTATTAAATCGTTCACTTTATTTTCAGACTAAATAACTATCGAAATAAGTCAAACAATGCATCCTCGTGATCATTCAAGACAACAATAAAATATAAGAGATACCCCTAGGAATAAGGGAGTCTAAGTGAATAATTGGCCCACATGAGTTCGTGTTAGTTTACTAACTTATAATAACAATGATCTCGTTTTTAAGCTTAGTTTGGAGAAAGTGAAAACTTGAGGATGATGATTATTCATGACATTTCCAAAACCCAAGGTATGCTTTTGATTTCTTTACTTTGTATGTTTTTAATTTTCTATTTCTTTAATAAAGGCCAACGTGGATTAATTATGATGAAAAGTATAATCTTGCTTTGTAACTAATGCATTGCATGAGGACATTGCAATGGTCAAGTGTAAGGGATTTGATAGGTGTGTAAACACCCATCTTTTCTACCACTTAATTAAAATAATAACCAGACCAAAACGTGTATTTTTTGTCTTTTATGTCGGAATTATGCGTGGTTTGTGTTTTTGTTGTGATTTAGGATGAAAAAGGTGAAAAGTGGAGAAAAAACGGACATTCACGGGCATTTACGGACTTTTATTGAAGAAAAGGATGAAAGACGAAGTCAAGAAGTCAAGAGTGCAAAAAGAACGGAAGTCCACGACCAATTATGAAGATTTATCGAAGAAAAAGTCAAAAGACGGAAGTTTATCAAAAGCCGAAGAATTCAAGTCTATTTTATTGAAGAATTTAAAGACGAGTTCGAAGAAATCCCGAAGCCAAAAGTCCCTTAAGTCCAAGTTTAAAGAAGATTAGAAGAAAAGGACTAATGACGCAATTAATGAAGAATTAAGAAGAAAGGGACTTAATTTTGCAATTAACAAGAAAGGAAGGAGGGGAGGAAGCTTCCTTAATCCTCCCCTATATATAGATTAGGATTGTGTTCATTTCCTTCTTGTTGGCTAAGTGTGACAATTAGTCTTCCACATTTAAATACCTTGTCATTTAATTTCTTGTCAATTTAATTACCTTGTCTTGCACCTTAATTACCATTTAATTCCAAGTAAGTTTTCATTTTAATTCTTGTCAAATCTTTATTTTATCTTGTCAATCTCTTATCTACCTTTCTTATTCTTTGATTCATGTGTTTATGTTATGTTCATGTTCATGCTTTTATTTTGATCCAAGTGGTGTTTGATTATTTTGGTTAAAGTTGTTTGATTTCGTGTTTTAAATTGTTTGTTTATGTTATCTATTGATCTCGTTACTGTTTAGTTTAAATCGTTTGTGTTATTTTGATTAATTTTTGGTTATATCTGCTATTTCTGTATCTCCTTGTTCTTCGGGGGTGTTTGCTTTGTTTCTGATCTTTCCAGGAAAAGTTCCGAACCAAGAAGGAGGGAAAGTGTTCATTCGGAACTTCTAAAGTTCCGAATCAAGGCTTCATCCGGAAGTTTTGGGATTAGAAAAACTTCCGAACCAAACTTGTTCATCCGGAACTTTCAAAGTTCCGGACGAAGTGAAAACTTCCGAACCAAAAGTATTCATTCAGAACTCCAAAGTTCCGAACCAAGGGTTTCATCCGGAACTTCTCAAAAGTTCCGAATCAACTCAAAGTTCCGAATCAAGGACCAAGTTCCGAATCAAGGCTTTTCATTCGGAAGTCATAAACTTCCGAGTCAAGGGTGTTCATTCGGAAGTTCTAAACTTCCGAATCAAGGGGCTTCATTCGGAAACTTCCGAATCAAGGGTGACAAGATAATTCCGAATCAAGGCAGAATTTACAAGTTCCGAATCAGTAAGTTCCGAACGAAGCATTGTTTTGGATAAGTGACATATTCAGATCAATTTGTTCCGGATCAAGGATTTTGGTAATATTCCAAGTGAAGAAGAATCATTTCAACCGAAGGTGACATTTAGGACGAGTGATTATTCCAAACGAAGGATAATTCCGAATGAGCTGTATTCAGGTTCTTATTAGTTTTTGTCTTTGATTTTTATTTTCAAGTTTTATTCTTCCTGCCTTTTATTTAATTGCACTTTAAGATTATTTGCCTTAGTTTTATTTTAGACTTGCCTTAGTTTTAGTCGCGTTTTAAGTTTGCCTTAATTAGATTTAAGTTTGCGTCATTTTACTTTAGTGCCCTTTAATTTCAGCCTCGCTTTTAAATACCTGCACCTTTACTTTATTTAGACTTAGATTTACTTTAAGAGCACCTTTACTTTTAAGTTTCGCACCTTTTAATTTTAAAACACTACAACGACACATCTTGTTTACACCAAAATAAAACGAAGTCACGTAGAGAGCTAAGATCAATTCGATTAGACATACTTAAAACGAATCTTTTTAATTAGGCAAAAGCCTAGTTATCAATTACTAAATCACACATCACATCATACACAGACAGAGCAGCACTATTTAGGAAATTTTTTCAAACGCAATACCAACTTGAAAGAGAGAAACTCTGATAAACCATTCATGACTATGAAATATTGACATGTCACTTCTATATCCATGGTAGCATTGATTCCTCTAGACTCTCTAATGATTCAACAATGAAAAGATTTATATACGATAGTGATTCATCTTACCAAATAACAAGCCGGGCCCCTCCCTCGAGAGGTATCAGATCACTTCGTAGAATATTCACAAATAAAACCATCTGCATGATCATGTAGGAGTAGCGTTTCCATATAAGAACCCATGAAGAAAGAATCATGTCCTGCGTCTATTCCAAGACGACTGTGGATGTGTTTTGAGGAGGGCGAGTAAACTGCAAGTGCTGCAGAATTTCCAAAATGATAAGTTTCGATTATAGGTTCACCGCTCTTCCTATATCCATGTATCTTCTTTATTGATTCCGAATCAGGGATGTCAAAGCTGAATAGCTTTCTAAAAGAAGTTATAACTCCACCAATATCCATCATCCACGCACTGCCGGATCCAAGCAAAACAAGTGACTCCCTTAGCTTAGAAATAGTGATCTTACGCCTACAAATCTGCTTTTCTAAGCTATACGGAAGGTCGACCACTGTAAACTCTTTCGCAGTCATATCAAATGACAATATCTTAGGAGGATAGTGAGAAAAACCATCACCCCCAACAATCTCTTCACAAGCAATCCAATAAATAAACCTATCTATAACAACATGAGTTGGCGATATAATAGTAACTGAACCATGACACATAATGCCACATGGAATCACATTCCAAACAGCGGAGCTCAACGTAAAAACCTCAACTTGCTTGGAGTTTATATTAAACCATGGCATCCTTACAATCATAGGATCATTACTAAGAGGACAAACCCCGAAACCAACACATTGATCATGATGCAGAGGGGGGACAAGCATACCAACACATTTTTTAAGGGAAGGGTTCCAAAGCACAACCATATGTCTCCCCTTGTTAACACCATAGACGCAAAACACGCCATTACAGCTACCAACTACTCTTGAATCGTTAAGCTCTTTTATCAAAGGAGGAACAGTTGGGTCTAATTCTTGTTGATGGGTCAAAGTGTGATTGTCATCCACGAGACAGATATACTTTCTATTACGAGGGTATTCGACTTCTTTGTAGCTTAAAATAAAACGATTTGGGTCGATGTGATGGGTAAACTTATGGCTGTCAATAAAAGACTTGAATGGTTTTGAAACTGACCTGAATCGAAGCAAAGATCTGACATCAGAGACCATTTTTATGATTTCCAATTGGATTTTAAAAGGCATGTAGTCTGACATTCTTTTAAGAAATTTTTTAGGGTTCTATGAGCTTAATCGAAGTAATTTGCGGGCGAATGCATGGAATGATTATTTGGCCGGTAATATAATAAGCTGGAGTCGGCCTGGGGTTATTAACAGTTTTACTTTTGGTCCTTCCAATTTTGAATCTTGTTATCAATCCAATAAGTGTCACATTATGTCGCTCGTTGTGAGCATATGTTCGATGCGGTTTTCTCGTGATAATCAATTTGAAACCGCATCGGTTGATTTTAACAAATTATATTTTATATAGGATAAAGATTTGACAAGATTACATGATAGGTTGAAATAAATATATATATACAAGAATGATGTCGCTCGATATATTAGATAAAGTTAGAGATATCGACAAAAACTTATATGGTTTCAAACTGATCTAAATTGAATCAGTCACCTAATATTCAAGACCAATTTTATAATAATTTCTATTTAAATGTTGAAAGAAATGTTGTCCAATATTTTTTTAAATAGTCTCTAAAGTTTTATGAGCTCAATTATCACTAAAGAATGTTTTTCAATTTTATATTTTCATTTATTATATTGGTGACCAAATTTTTTAAAAGCTAGTACAATTTTAGTAATCTTACAATTATTGATGACATTAGTTCTAGGTTGAATAATTGAAAACAACATTAGGCTAATTCATATAAAAATTGTAAAGTAACGGCGATATTGCAAATATATCTGACGATAATTGATTGATTTGTTACATCTATACGACAAAATGCAAAATATACAAGAGGAGAAGTGTTTAGAGTGCAATCCTTATTCATTATCACAATACTTACAATACCCTTGTCGAATAACTCGAGCTCGATTATGTTCGAGTCAAGTTTTATAGAGCCTTAAGCTCAAATTATGTTGAGTCGAGCTTAAGCTTATAGAAAGTATCCGTAAATTATGGCGGTAGATTTTTGGATTGAAATCCTCTAATATAAGAGACAATGTTGAGTTTTTTCAGTGGTAAGAAAAATAAGATCTCTTATATTAAACCTTTATTTCACTTGAAAAACTTTCTTTACACCACAAAAACGTAAGACCTCTCAAGTTGAAAATAAAGGAGGATCCCAATCTCAAAACCCTTTCCTCAAAAACATATTGAATATGCACGAAGTCACATCTTAAAAAATTGGGTTTATTTCCACTTATTTTTGTGCAACTAGAATTCTACATGAGAAAGTACAACTAAAAACTATATGGCCGTAGGTTTAAATAGCATTAAATAAGTTGAAAACGATGTTAAATAGTGTTTGATGAATAAGTTGAGAAAAAGGTTATTCAGTATTTAGATACATAAATAAGTTGAGAAAAAAATTAAGTAATAATATTTATATGTACAAATAAGTTGCCATTTGAAAACTAATAAGTTCAAATATTAGGGAAAAAAATATTAGTATAAGTACGTAAAATGTCTAGTCGCAAAAAACTTTGTAGTTATCACTCTAAAATATGTGAAATTTCAAGTTCAATTTCTGCTAAGTGCAAACAATTTTGAAATAACCACGCCAACCTCCTGAAAAGGGAGGGCTTTACGTGGTTTGAGTCTGTGTGACGGTGGACTCAAACCCCGTGGATTAGTCAGCCAATGTGTCGAAAATCACGGTTATAAAAAAAATGTAAACTTCTATGTTAAATATTTAATCATTTAAAGTGTTACATAATAAAGTATCATAACGTCCTACTCGCGTTATATTAAGGTGGTCAAGCATTGATGTGCTTTTTAAAAAGAAAAAAATTAAAATATCCCCTTACCCCCCCCCCCCCCCCCCCCCACGTCCAAAAACGACTACTTCTCAAAATTGCTTTTTATTTAACACCTATCTTATATATATTATACCCATTTAATTAATTTTCACAAAAAAAACCTCAAATACTTTCTAAAAGACACATTCTTTCACGGTGGATTCACACGATGGGTTCAAATATAAGTGATGGAACGTATCAATCTTTTCGATTTCGATGATAAAATCCACATTTACTTTATGATGCAAGCGTATGAGTTAAACGAATGGTTGCAAGAAGAAGCTAAACCCGTATTAACCAGTAACTCGATCCACTGTGATCGTGAGGCAATCGAAGAACGTTTGATGACCGAATATTTTTCGAAGGCATTTAGTCTTGTACGGTCGGTACTCTTCCAACGTATTTTAAATGCACAACAACCATATCTCAATTGGCGTACGACAACACACCATATGCGTTTGACATCAATATTTTCAAACGGTGATCGAATTGTCTATTTCATTTCAATAAGTGCACTATTGATTTGTACATGATGTAGTACTTAAGAATGTTAGCGTTGCCCTGAGTTGAAGACCGTATCGCTAAGCATTAGAATGTTAATGCTTTTTCGAAAATGTTTGGAAATATTTATCGTATGTATGGAAATGGAAAAAATTGCCCATATGACAGGGGCATTACGATAGATGTAATTAAAATACTAAATTATTGTGCTTAAAGTGGGATTGGGTATGAAAATAAGTACTTACTTTGTCTCATATTAAGTGTCAGTAATCTAAAAATATCAAATTTATATGTATTATATACTTAATCAAATGACATTTAATATGAGACGAAAGAAATATTATTTTGTGTACTGAAATTTACTCATGCTGAGCACGTTATTCCCAATGTGAGTCTGAGTGACTCAAACTTAAGATGCGTTTAGTCTACGGAATTTCAAATTACCTTGAGCTCTAAAGTCATATTTTTTTGTTTGGAAGATAAAAGTGGGCTCTTAAATTGAGATTTAACCCATAATATTTGCCGTAGCAAAATCTCGAGTAAAACATTAGATTAGAAGATGTTTGTCCAAATAGTGGGCGACATATTTTTTTTTCTTTTTTCAAAAAACTAATTTTTTTAATTATGTTTTCAAATTTTAAATGATTATTTATTTATTTTAAATTACTATTTTCTCTCTATACATTAAATAAAAAACCTATAACAAATCTAAATCATACGCATTTTTAAAACTCTTAGGTGCCGTTTGATACAAGGGGTTCCTCCTTAGGATGTATGTTAGGCTTTAAATTCAACGTTTGGATTGAAGGGTTAAGTCAAAAGGGGCTCACAAAAAACCGTATATTTGCACATTTTAAAAAGTTGGCTTGGTGATGAGCAGGGCCGGTGATAGGGGTGTGCCACAGGTGCGGTGGCACAGGGCCACACTTTTAGAGGGACCTCACAATCGATTTGATTACTTTATAAGGGATCTATCTCTGTTTGAACTTTGAAGTTGGAAAACATATTTTTAGAAAAAAAGTTGCAAAGAAAGCAAGGAGGAAGAGAACTAGAGTAATAAAAAATGCCAATTAAGTAATACTCTTGGATCCACATTTTTTTTCTTATCCTCTTTCTTAAATTGAGTACTAGTAGTAGTATGTGTTTATATATGTTTTTTTTTTCTTTTTCTTTCATGAATTTAAGTGTTTATGATATGATAGTAACTATATAAATTTCAAACTAACTTCATATCCATAACATGCATTTTATGATTTTAGATTTTTTTATTAGCGATGAATCATAAAATAGCCTTTTTTTTAAAGCATATAAATAAACATATGTTAAACTATAATTACACGGAGAGTGTTCACGTCATATTTGTATTACTCTTTTTCACGTTTTAGTAATAAATTACTTACCTACAATAAGGTATTTTGTCTTTTGACGGGACCCCTTTATAATTGCAGCACATGTCCACCTAAATCAATGAGACTGTCGTTTAACAAAAACAGTGGGTGTTTATAATACAATAAATATGTGACATATTTTACATCTTTCTTTTTTTTATAAACAAAAGACCCCTTTAAACTTTATACACTTTGAACTTATATTTTAAAAACACAACATATATGTTACATTAAAAAAAATTAACAATTAACAAATTATTAAGAACACAAATTATTGTCTATTTCTATTTTGATACTTAACAAAGTCAAGTAATGCAATTTACGTAAATTATTATTGACATGAATATAAATATCAAAATGAATGCAATACCTCAAGCATCGGCGTGAGATGAAAATAAATAGATGGGATTTTAGATATTACAACAACTGAACAACATATATATTTTTTTTAGAACGACAAATGTTAGTGGTTAGTGAGTCGAGTCGTGCAATGACATCCAAGCGGAAGAATGTCTTCTTCAAACTCGCGCCTAGTTAAGTTAGACTCTTTATCCGCTTCGCCTGAAAGGCCCTTGGCAGGTCTTGAACCCAAGACCTCCAGAAATCCTCCCCCAAAGAAAGCACTTAATGTAACCTTGGTGTTTGTTTATAAAAAAATCTGAATTACGTCTGAATTTGATTCAGACCGCTCAGACGCGAACCTTTTTGTTGTTTGTTTTTTTCAAGTGATTCAGACATGATAAGGCTTCAAAGCTCTGACCCACTCAGAGATGGTAATTTTGTCTGAAAGCCTTTGACTTTTGCAAAACTAAAAACAAACTTTCAAACCCTTTAAATCTATCTATATCTTCAAACCCTTTCATTCATCTTTAGCCATCGTTATCCGCCTCTGGCCAACGCGATCACATCTGGTCATCGTCGTCGTCATCATCTCTGCAGTTTCAAGCTGACCATCTACAATTCTTGCTGTTGTAAAGTTGAGAAGATTTTGATCTATGAATTTTATGATTCACGTATTGACTAAAATGGTTTCAACTAGTCAAATAGATATTATTGGAGAAGATGAGTTGATAAGTTGTGAATGATGATGTTATCCTTGTTCTTTTTCTACTTTTTTATTTTGTTGATGTGTTTCTATCCTAACCACATATATTTTTTAGTTGGAACAAAAGATTTTATGGAAAATGATATCCAAAAACAACACGTATTTGCGGGCATAAGACTGTTTGTATGTAAATTTTATAAGTGAGAAATTAACATGATTCTTACAATGTATAAAATTAAGAAATTGTATTTGCCTCAGATTCAGACAATTACCAAAAAAAACAAATAACATCATTTGATTCAGATTCAGACTTTGAAACCACCTCTTACCAGTAAAATGCGGTAGTCAAATTCAGACCCGAAACATCTTAATGAAACAAACACCACCTTAATGTCGTTGTTTATTACTAAACACAAAATGTCTAAAAAAAGATAACTAACATTTCAGTTAACCAAAGTCAAATCTTTTGTGCAACAAATATTTATACAAAATATTAAATAATACTATCACATAATGAAAAATCATGTAAAACTCATGGGTCCATGAGATCGTAGCTATTTAGGTATTAAAAATTTAATATTGTTTAAAAAATAATAATAAGCATTATAAAATCATGAATTTATAAATCGTATATATTTAAGAATGATGTAAATTGTTTGTTGATTAATAGTTAACATATAACTATTTATAATAAAATATCAAAAGTAAAAGAGTATAAATTCAAAAAATAAAAAAATTATGTGAGTTTATATTAATTTACACGGTGCACAATAAAACAATAATATAATCAAATATATAAACATTAGATGTTTTTAAAAAATATAATATACATAAAATCACTATACAAAATTATTATTTAATTTATCTTATATTTTCAAACATTACTTTTCATTTAATAATATTTAATTCCAAAATAAAACCCTCTAACAAAACGGATCCTTAAATTACTTTATAAACCCAACCCAAACCCAAAGAATGCAAACCAAACGGACCCGAAAGAGGAGTGAGTCCGAGTGAGTGAAATCAATTATTCCCCAAATTCCAGATTTCCCTCTCTCAGTGATTAGGGGGAAATGACGTCAGCACAACCCCAACCACCGCCACAAACCACCGGTGGTAACTCTGATGATAAGCTAAAACTGGCAGTCGCCATGGCTCTCCTTCGCTCCAAGCTCATAAACAACAATAAACCTCCTGATGAATCAACCTCGTCTTCAATATCCAATTCAGATGCTATCAAATGGAAACAAAAGGTTTAAATTTAACTCAATCCAATTCGTAAACTAATTTTGTATCAATTAAGTTATTTATTTGTGATATAATCAGGCGAAAGAGCGTAAACTGGAGATTATTAGACTTCAACATCATCTCATTCAATTTGAAGGTATATTTACATCTACCTACTTATTTTAGCGCGTAATCGGCCTCGACTGATTTGAACTTTTATGTATAAAATTCGAGCTTATACATGAAATCAAATATCTGTCCTAGAGGTGGCAATTTTTGACCCATGGTTAATTTTTGGGTCAACATGGTTAAATTGAAAAAAGGAAGGGGTCTAGTTGGGTTTCCCTTAATATTTTAGATGAGTCTAGATGGGTCAAACAAGCTCATTCTTAAAATTATAAATGGGTCTACTTGGGTCACCTCATATGTCACATGGGTTTATATGAGTTTTCCTTAATATTATACTTATTTATTGAGGGCGTATCACAGAGAAATAATGATGACATGACATATCTTTTTATCCGTCGGATGGGCATAAAAATGAATCCTAGCCACTTAAATTACAAGTCAAAGTGTAATTTATTAGTCAACGATATATTCAAAAACACGGATGTTTGATTTTTGACACGTTTTGTAGTGGATAAGTACAAATCTATTTTCACATGCTAAGAAATAGCCCTTTGACGAGTGGTTAATGAACCCATTTTACTAACAACTTGCAACAAACATTTGAACTTTAAACACTACTTTAATGGATTTCAGTTAAAGTTTTAGATAAGCTTAATTGTTGCTTTACCGGTACTAAATTACTACGTATATAAACTATAGTAATATTTTCATTCTATATTCCTCCTACTTGCTACCTCACTTCCATTTCTATAATGACAAAATATTCAACAAGATGGTGGTGGATTCACGGTAAACTCATTTGTTATTTTTGGTTATGAAGTTTAGTACTATGTCTTTTGACGGATTCTTATACCTTTGACTCTTTTGGCTTTAGTTTAATCTTATATGGATGTAGCAAACTGGCTGAGAGAAGCAGGATTAAGAAGTTAAGCTTGAGCGTTCTCACGTATAAAAATAATGCATTTTGGTGATTTGTTTCATACTTTCATGATTTGATTAGTAGAGTTTTAGAGAGATGGTCATTATATAGCTTATTTATGTTTTGAGTTGTATTAAGGCGTTTGATTTGTATTAAGGCCTTTCAAACAACTTAATGCATTTTGGTGATTTGTTTCATACTTTCATGATTTGAATAGTATGCATTTTGGTGATTTGTTGCATACTTTCATGATTTATGATTTGTTTCATACTTTCATGATTTGATTTGTATTAAGGCGTTTGAAAGGCGGAATAGTATGCAACTTTTATATATGATTGATTTCTATTTTTTGTTTATCCGGTTTGTTATTGTGCATGTATAATAATAAGTAAAATACATTTGTTATTCATGTGATTAGATGTTATTCATGTGATTAGAATCTTAGAAATATATGTATTTGTAATCAATGTTTAAGATTTAATTATAAATTAAATTCTAAGACCTATCTAGGTCACGTATTGGATCAAGTGGTATGACAAGAAATATGGGTTGTCAAGTGGCATGACAAGAAATGGTATAAAAAAAAGCATATTAAGAATTTTTTTTGGAAAGAAATTTAGATGTTTAAGTTAAGGGAAAATCATTTAAAAATATAGTAAACTTACCACTTTTTATGGTTATGTGTATTAAACTATTTTTTTCTTATTGTGTGTATTAAATTTTGAAATTCTTATCATTGTGTGTATTTTGTAACCAATTTACCCCTATTTTTTTTAAAGTTTGAAGGGTAAAGTGGTAATTTTACAACTTAGAATCGTCTGAAAATACACATAATGATCGAAATTAAAAAGTTTAATACACACAATGAGAAAAAAATAATTTAGTACACACAACTATAAAAAGTGGTTTACTACATTTTTGAGTGATTTTCCCTTTAAGTTATCCCCTTCTGTTGTTGACGAGAAACTATAAATACATGTTTGTAAACTTGTACGTTTTCATGTTATATGTTTTGTCATGCTTTATTTATAAGTTAATAGTTGGTATCTCTTTTGTTTATTGAGGTAACCACGTAGAAATCGATATATATATACATAAGGAGAGTAGAAAATCATAACACAACGTTATAACTTCGTACAAGTTTTAGTCATATTTGCATGTTGTATATTGTTTATCTAATATGAGCGTGTTTTTTAAAAAAAAATGATGATGCAAGTAAAGAGTAAAAAATAAAGAATCGTTTAACATTTAAAATCTTTTACCAAACTGAGAGATAGACATGCTTTTGTGAGTCTTTTTCTCCAACTTTAAGGCTGGTGAGAGTGGCATTAAAGTCACCCGTGAGTTCATTCAACCCACGCGCAGCCTCCATCCCATCCACAAAAACTCACGCGCGAGTTGTTCTCTGGCAAAAAAAAAAAAAATTAGGCAAACTCACCTGGGTGAGTTTAAGTTTTGTGGGCCCAAAATATTTTTATTTTTTGGGTTAGGTTTATTTGTGTGTGTTTTTTGTGAGTGGGGTGTGTTTAAATAATAATAAAATAGGTATGAAAGGTGAGTGTGTGTGAGTTTGGGTGAGTGTCATTATCTCCGTAGATGAGTTTTTGTGAGTTTGTTAAAAGCTAAGGTGGCGCTGACGTGGAGGCGAGTGGGTTTGCCTCCACTCCCACCAGTCTAAGTTCACGACGAGTTAATAATATGTAGTTGGAGCTGTATTAGTTGTTTAGTGAAAATATATAAAGTTCAATGTTTTATACTGTTTACCCGTGCAACGCACGGGTATTGTTCTTGTTATAAATGGGTCTAGATGGGTCACCCAATAGGTTTAATAATATCACAAGAGTTTTTTTTCTATTTTTTTCACAAGCTTGTAAAATTTTCACACACTTGTTAGTTTTTTACCTCTTCACCGTATTTTTACGTTTTCTTCGTAAATTTTACGTTTTCGTCAGAAATTATACGTTTTCATAAAAAATTCTACGTTTTCGTCAGTAAATTTACGTTTTCGTCAGTAAATTTACGTTTTCGACAAGAATTTTACGTTTTCATAAGAAATTTTACGTTTTCGTCGGTAAATTTACGTTTTTCTCAGAAATTTTAGGTTTTCGTTAGTAAATTACCGTTTTCGTCATAAATTTACGTTTTCGTCAGAAATTTTACTTTTTCGTCAGAAAATTTACGTTTTCGTCAGTAAATTTACGTTTTCGTAAGAAATTTTACTTTTTCGTCCGAAATTTTACGTTTTCATCATAAAATTTACGTTTTCGTCAGTAAATTTAATTTTTTTCAGAAAATTTACATTTTCCTCAGAAATTTTACGTTTTCGTCAGAAATTTTACGTTTTTGTCAGAAGTTCTACGTTTTCATCACTATATTTTACGTTTTCGTCAGAATTTTTACGTTTTCATCAGTAATTTTACATTTTCGTCAGAAATTTTACGTTTTCCTCAAAAAATTTACGTTTTCGCCAGTAAATTTACGTTTTCGTCAGTAAATTTACCTTTTCGTCAGAAATTTTACGTTTTCATCAACAAATTTACGTTTTCGTGAGTAAATTTACGGTTTTTTCAGAAAATTTACATCTTCCTTAGAAATTTTACGTTTTCGTTAGAAACTTTACGTTTTCATCAGAAGTTCTACGTTTTCATCAACATATTTTACATTTTCGTCAGAAATTTTACGTTTTCATCAGTAATTTTAAGTTTTCATCAGAATTTTACGTTTTCGTCAGAAATTTTACATTTCGACTGAAATTTTAAGTTTTCGTCAGTTATTTTACGTTTTTGTCAGAAATTTTACGTTTTCGTTTGACTTTTTACATTCTCGTCAGTAAATTTACTTTTTCGTCAGTAAATTTACGTTTTCATCAAAAATTTTACGTTTTCGTCAGAAAGTTTACGTTTTCGTCAGTAAGTTTAGGTTTTCGTCAGTAAATTTACGTTTTCGTCAGAAATTTTACGCTTTCCTCAGAAATTTTATGTTTTCGTCAGAAATTTTACGTTTTCATGTAATTTACTGATGAAAACGTAAAAATTCTGAAGAAAACGTAATTTTTTTGATGAAAACATAAAATTTCTGATGAAAACATAAAAATACGGATGAAAACTTAAATTTTTTTACGAAAACGTAAATTTTTTGACCAAAATATAAATTTATTGACGAAAACGTAAAATTTCTAACGAATACGTAAAATGTCTGACGAAAACGTAAAAATACGGATGAAAACGTAAAATTTTTGACAAAAGCCTAAAATTTCTGACGAAAACGTAAAATTTCTTACGAAAACGTAAAAATACGAATGAAAACGTAAAATTTCGGACGAAAACTTAAAATTTCTGACGAAAACGTAGATGAAAACCTAAATTTATTGACGAAAACGTAAAATTTCTTATGAAAACCTAAAACTTCTGACGAAAACGTAAATTTTTTGATGAAAACGCAAATTTCTGACGAAAACATAAATTTACTGACGAAAACGTAAATTTACGGACGAAAACGTAACATTTCTGAGGAAAGCGTAAAATTTCTGACCAAAACGTAAAATTACTGATGAAAACGTAAAATTTCTGACGAAAATGTAAAATATTCTGATGAAAACGTAGAACTTCTGACGAAAGCGTAAAATTTTTGACGAAAACGTAAAATTGCTGAGGAAAATGTAAATTTTCTGACAAAAACGTAAATTTACTGACGAAAACGTAAATTTTCTGACGAAAACGTAAATTTTCGTCCGAAAACGTAAAATTTCTGCCGAAAACGTGAAGACGAAAACGTAAATTTACTGACAAAAACGTAAATCTACTGACGAAAACGTAAATTTCTGACGAAAACGTAAAATGTCTGTCGAAAACGTAAGATTTCAGACGAAAACGTACAATTTCTGACGAAAACGCAAAAATACGGATGAAAACGTTAAATTACTGACAAAAACGACAACCTACTGACGAAAACGTAAATTTATTGACGAAATCGTAAATTTACTGAGAAAAACGTAAATTTATTGACGAAAAGTAAAAATACTGACTAAAACGTAAATTTACTGACGGAAACGTAAAAATACTGATGAAAACGTAAATTAAAAAAAAAAGTAATGTTAAAAAAAATCGTTTAAAAAATGCTTAATTAAAAATTGTCAAAAATATAATTTAATAATAAGAGAATTTATAAAGGAAAGTCATGATCATAATAAAAAGTGATTAAAAAACTCAACCTTCTCCTAAACACCTATCTAAACCCCAAAACCCAAAATTTTTTCTAAAGACCCATTTGTAACCAAACCCATCTAGACTCAAACCCAACTAACCCAAATCCATCTAGACCCATCCTCCTAAAAACCCATCTAAACCCAAACCCATATAAACCCAAACCCATCTAAAACCCATGACCCAACCCAACCCAACCCAACAATTTTACCACCTCTAATCTGTCCACCTACTTATCAATGTATTTGTATTTGTTATATAGATATTTTTATCAGAAACTCTAACCGATCCTAAATGCTAAGCGGTTAAACTTCTAACGTTACTAGAACAAGCTTTAATATTTTAACACTAGTTTTACTTCATTCTGCAGATTATTTTTATTAAACAGAACAGTTGCTACTACGAATTGCTACTGCTTATTGTTTGCTACTATTGCATTGGTTACTGACATTGCCGCAAGTGATTGTAATCTGTTATGCAGATGGAATGCATCATAATGAGATGTTGACAGGAGGCGCTTCGTGCAAATGCTATTTCTTCGATCATTTAGGGGAGTTGAGACCTAATGATGACATATCAGGAGGAGATGGTGGTAGATTTACAGATGTGTTACGCCGTAGATTCCTCGGACAAGGTTTCTTAAATTTATTAACTGTTATTTATTAGCCGAATTATATTTGGCCCATGCCATTAGTTATTATTATCGGGCTTATCACATATTAGTTATCTTATTATGCAAGACTTAATAATGTATTTATATTGAATAATCAATAATATTCAGGCATGGAGTTTTACTAAATCTAATATGGTAATCAGAGCCTTAAACATCATTCACAGCAAACACTAAACCTTAAAAATCGGCCGCCGATAATAATTATTATTTTTTTCTATCGCAGCTTTGCTTGTTTTCATCGCAATCACACACGTTACTTCTTTATTCCTATTCTTGCATTTGCTTTTTCCTTATTTTATATAATCCTATTATCTTCCTAGCCAACCATTGTTGAAAAGTCAATTAGCCAAGAATTTCTTTGCCACACATGTTACAAACGAACTAAGCGGTTCTTGTTTTTATTAAGACTTTGTTTGTGTGATTGATAGACACGAAAAAAAGTGAAACAGAAAAAGGGCCTCGATCAATCCAACATGAACCATGTTTATTTTCAGCATGGTGCAAGCCCACCAGCTCTAACAGCACAATATCCAATAGTCCAACCACAGCCGGCCCAGTTTGTGTATGACAGCCCCGTTACACAACAATATAATCAGGCTCAGTTATCTAGTCCAAATGCAACGCAAGCACTGCCAGAAGCTCATAGTTCTCATATTTTTCATCCAGGAAGTTATGCATATAGTGTGTCTCCGCAAGCATTGCCGATTATGACTCACGATTCTTCTTGGAACATGGACACCTGAGCATCTTCTCATGTGGCAGACAATACAGGTATCCTCACTTCCTTTAGTCATTCAAGCATTTATCCATCTGTATTTGTTGGCAATGGTCACGCTATTCTTGTCACTCATACCGGACATAGCTCTTTGCAGACATCTCATAAGCCTCTTCATTTAAATCATATTCTTGTCACACCTCACATAGTTAAGAATTTAATTTCTGTTCGTAAATTTACTCGTGACAATGATGTTTCTGTCGAATTTGATGCTTATGGTTTTTCTGTGAAAGATTACCAAACCCAAAGACTTCTTCTTCGTTGTGATAGTACGGGTGACCTTTACCCAGTTACTCAGCAACAATCTCCCGTTGTTTTGCTTTCATTTAGTTCCACTACATGGCACAGACGCCTCGGTCATCCCGGGGACGATGTGCTTCGTCGCTTAGAGTCAAATAATTTAATTTCTTGTAATAAACCGAAGTTGTCCGGTTTGTCTCATGCGTGTCAATTAGGTAAACATGTCAAGCTTCTGTTTCATAGTTCTGAGTCTTCTGTTGGGTCTATGTTCGAAATTGTTCACTCCGACATATGGAGTTCTGAGTGAAAGTGGATTTAAATACTATGCTATTTTCTTAGATCACTTTTTGCATTTTGTATGGGTCTACCCTTTGCATAAAAAATCTGATTTATTTGCTACATTTGTTGCTTTTCGTGCTTATGTCAATAAACAATTTAATGTAAACATTAAGGCTTTGCAGTGTGACCATGGAGGTGAATATGACAACACTCCTTTCCATGACCTTTTCCGCCAAAATGGCATACAGTTTCGCTTTTCATGCCCTCGTACTTTCCAACAAAATGGAAAATCAGAACGTATGCTTCGCACCATTAATAATCTAATCCGTACATTGCTATTTCAAGCTCACATGCCTCCCTCTTATTGGGTGGAAGATCTTAATATGTCCGCTCATCTTTTAAACATATTACCTTCTACTGCCATTAATAACGAAATACCATTCACGAAACTATACAACCAAAGACCCACATATGAACATCTGCGTGTTTTTGGATGCCTTTGTTATCATCATGTTGATGTTGCACACAAACTCGAACCCCGTTCTACACGATGCATATTTTTAGGTTATCCTGCCAATCACCGTGGTTATCGATGTCTCAACTTATCCTCCAATAAGATAATTATCTCGAGACATGTACGGTTTGATGAAGACGTTTTCCCATTTGGGACTGTCATGTCTTCTACTAAACCTTCATATGACTTCTTACTTCCGCCATTGCTTCTACCTTCACATATCATGCCCAATCACACAATTGTTAACCAACCAACACAACCAAGTACTCCAACCCCATCACCCCCTCATACACCACCAGCTCACCAAACCAATGATAGTAAACCACCCACTGGTTTCCCTACAGCCCAAACTACCCCACAACCATGTGTTTCACCCACAACCCAACAACAAACCACCTCCACCTCTAACCCAATTGTTGTCCCTTCTGCGAACCAACCATCAGCTGAACTTGTCCATAACGTTCATCCCATGGTTACACGTGCAAAGTCAGGTATTTCAAAACCTCTTGAAAAAATGTGTCTTAATGTTACCACTCCTTCACCTCTTCCTCGTTCTCATGTTCATGCTCTTCGAGATCCTAAATGGAAAGAAGCTATGTTAGATGAATATAATGCTTTAATTACTAACGGAACGTGGGTTCTTGTGCCCCGACCAGCTAACGTTAACGTTGTTCGTTCTATGTGGCTTTTCAAGCATAAGTTTCATGCAGATGGCTCATTAAGCAGGTATAAGGCTCGTCTTGTTGCCAACGGACGAAGTCAACAGCAGGGTATTGATTGTGATGAGACATTCAGTCCGGTGGTTAAACCGGCTACCATTCATACAGTTTTGAGTCTCGCAGTTTCTCGTCAGTGGCCTATTCATCAGCTTGACGTGAAGAATGCCTTTCTTCATGGTCATTTATCTGAGACGGTGTATATACACCAACCTCCTGGGTTTGTTGATTCTGCTAGACCTGATTATGTATGTCACTTGAAGAAATCATTATATGGCCTTAAGCAGGCTCCTCGAGCTTGGTTTCAGCGTTTTGCTAGCTTTGCTACACGGATTGGTTTTCAGCAGAGTAAAACAGATGCATCCTTATTTGTTTATCATTTTGGATCGGACATTGCTTATCTGTTATTATATGTGGATGATATTATACTTACTGCGTCATCTACATCGTTGCTACAACGTATTATTGGCTCTCTTCATGGCGAGTTTGCGATGACAGATCTTGGCTCTCTTAATTATTTTCTTGGTATTTCTGCTCAAAGGACTGCATCTGGTTTATTTTTATCACAGCCCAAATTTGCTGAAGAGATTCTTGAGAAAGCTCATATGCAGCAGTGCAATCCTTGCAAGACTCTGGTTGATACTAAATCCAAGTTAGGTCTTAACGGTGACCCGGTTTCTGATTCTACCATGTACCGTAGCTTGGCAGGTGCTCACGCGACCAGATATCTCTTATGTTGTTCAACAGGTTTGTCTCTATATGCATGATCCCCGTGAGCCTCATCTTGCTGCTTTAAAGAGGATTCTTCGTTATGTTCGTGGTACTCTTGATCATGGTCTTCAGCTACATGTTTCTACTACCACTCAGCTCACTGCATACACTGATGCTGATTGGGCAGGTTGCCCAGTCACCCGCAGATCCACTTATGGGTATTGTGTTTTTCTTGGGGATAATATACTATCATTGTCTGCTAAACGTCAGGTTAGTGTTTCTCGATCTAGTGCAGAGGCTGAATATCGGGGTGTTGCTAATGTTGTTGCTGAAACTGCTTGGATTCGTAATCTTCTGTTGGAATTACATGCTCCTTTGCATACCGCTACACTTGTTTACTGTGACAACGTCAGTGTCGTTTACCTTTCTACTAATCCGGTACAACATCAGCGTACTAAACATATCGAGATAGACATACATTTTGTTCGTGATTATGTGGCTTATGGGCAAGTGCGTGTTTTACATGTTCCGTCTCGGTTTCAATATGCGGATATCTTCACAAAGGGTCTCCCGAGTGCTTTATTTCTTGAGTTTCGTTCCAGTTTGAACGTCCGAAGACCTCCCGTTCTAACTACGGGGGAATATTAGCCGAATTATATTTGGCCCATGCCATTAGTTATTATTATCGGGCTTATCCCATATTAGTTATCTTATTATGCAAGACTTAATAATGTATTTATATTGAATAATCAATAATATTCAGGCATGGAGTTTTACTAAATCTAATATTATTGGTATTGTGTGTCTGAATTATACTTGAACTTTTGTATAAGATTTTCTGTTTGTGCAGTGAGATTGAAGGAAAGAAGGAAAAGGAGAAGTGAAGGTTCAACGTGACGATTGTATTTGTCTGGTATGGATAAGTACGAGTTTTATAAGTGAAAATGTTTATGTTATTGGAATTATGTATGCTGATGAAATTACAGTTATGTTATAAGTAGTGGTTATTTATATCTGTGTAGTGATTGTATTGGTAGAGAATAACGATGACGTGACTGAGCAGCTTAGGGCATCGGTTGATTTTCTTGTGGACTTATGTGATACTATATCTAATGTAAGAGTTTGTTTCGACATTTAATTTGTTTTATTCGTTCTCTCATTCAGTCTACTAGCCTACTGATTATCTGAGCCTAGTCTTATGGTTACACACAAAATTCAGTTTGTTTTATTGTTGCAGCCAGATGATGACAATCTTGCAAACCGGTCACACCAAGCTGTAGAATTCATTTTGGGTATATCTATTTATCATTTAAATTGTAGTATATCCCTGTGTGTATGGTTTGTATGTTTATACTATAGTCGTTATGATGATCTTATTGAAGTGTTGTAGTTGATGAACCTCTATAACTGAACATGTAATAGCGGTATAATCATATACAGTATACAATACGATAAGCATCCTGAATACCGAAAGGCTTAAAGTATGTCAAAAGCATATGTTAGGATTATATATGTAAATTATGGCATGTTGTTCTTGAGGAAAGCAACACCAGGAAGTATACCGTTATGATATGATTGTTGGAATGATCAGCTGAAACTTGTTTCTTAGCCCCTGCTTTGCTCTGTGTAATTTATTCTTATGGTTTTTATGTGTTCTATCCTGAAGATTCAATCAAGAATATCACGTACAATGGAAAAATTACTGAATCAGTTGAAGGGATTATTGGTAGCTTGTCTTTGCGTTTAGTTAAAAAAAATGTGCATTGCATTACAAGAAGATGGTAGTCATACAAGCCATCCTGTGTTTTTGTCTTTTTCAGTACTTTGATCAAATTCAACTAATTAACCCTATTTAATAAATATTTCATTGTAGAAGCCCATCAGGTTCACACAGACGCTCACTACCATGTTCAACACTTGCTTCGTAAGCTCGGATATGAGACAGGGAGTGATTCTTGGAGTTTCTCAAAGAATCTCTCTAATAGCAGAAAATTTGCTAGTTCTTCATCCATTTGAATCAAATTTCCCTGAAATGCCTAATAGTCTATACATTTTGTAAGTTATGGACTATCATCATCTTGCTACTTTCCAAATAATTTACTTCTTTTACATACGCTGCGTTTTTTATTTATATGATTAGTTACAAATATAAACTAAATCACGCATTGAATGACAGCTTGATATTATCTACTACAGTACAATATTATTATGCTACAACCTATAATAGATACGAAAACATACCCAACCATATATCCAGGTTTGAACAATTTTTTGAGGGTATTAACTATCTCGAAATTCATCTAATGTACAGAAATTCGTATCATATCCTCTTCCATATCCAGAAATAAAAACTGTTGCATACTGTAATTTCGTAGCTGCTTGTATCTTTAACCTTTATAGGGATGTATATGGTAACGTGCAGTCGTGCACTTAGATATGGCTAGACAATTTCTTGGTAATCATGTAGAAGGTTGAGAATTGCGTATTTTGTATAATGTCACATTATATAGCTAGAAACATATGTTTTGGATTATGATTAGTGTGCTTACTTATTACTTGATTGACAGGATCCAGCTCATCGAGTTTCTGGTATCATATTACCTGATAAGTTGGTCAAAGACAGATGAATTCACAAAAGGTAAGCGTACATTTTCTCTAAGCAGGTCATTTTTGGGTAAAAAAACGGTGACAATATGGAAATATTCTCAGAAAGTCACACCGAAGAACCCTTAACTGTGAATTTGGTAAGTACCAACAAGGGTCGGATGCATGTAGTGAGTGTGTGTGTGTGGGGGGGGGGGGGGTGCTAGCCCGATAAGATGACTGTAGTTTTTGTTCATTTTTAGTGTTTTTTAATATTGCCCTCCACTCGAAACTCAAAATGCCCCACACTCACACACTAAAACTCAACATTTAACACTCTAAATAAACCTTATAAATTCTTCATTTCTAAGTAAGAATACTCGATTTTTCATTCTGATTCGTGTCTTTTTCACTTTGCTATTGCCAAAAGAATTTTTGCCCCCCACAATTCAATTTTCTAGTTCTCCCACTGAGTACCTGGATTTGAATCTCCATAATTAGCAGTAGACTTTACTTGGTAAAATTTTATCCTAAAAGGCACGATGAGTATGTTTGTGTGCTCGTTTCTTAAATCTTAATTTGCATAATTGTATTACTTATTAGACTTTAAAAATAGTTGCTTACTATAATGAGAAAACCAATGGTTGCTGCAGAGTTGTTTGAGGAGTGGGTGACTTCAATCCTTCACGCTCGAAAAGGACTTCAACTGTTAGAAAACAGGTGTGGGCTTTATAGTATATACATTGATCGTGTCATTGGGTTAACTGTTAAATATACTAGTCCTAAACCTGAAGGGTTGATTATGACAAGTATACTTAGATGGAGGGGGAGCTTTTCAACTAAAAAGACAACTTACATATTGGAGGGATTTAAAGTCGAAAGAGTGGAAAGATGTGGGCTGCTATGCAAGATAGGAGTATATATACTCCTCCACCTAACTCAACGTTTTTCACTTTTCATTCTGTTAATATTTCAAGTGTGTGAACTGTGTCTTTTTTTATCAATCTTCTTGATCAATCTTGTGAGTTTGAGAGTTGTTATTTGATTCTTTCTTGTATCCAGATATTGTAATTGATTCATTGATAAAGAGAGCCAAGGGGAGGTTGGCTGGGTTCTCTGTTATTCAGTTCTTGATTCATTTAGAGTTAGATTCATTGTTTTTTACATGGTATCAGAGCCTGGTTGCTCTGAATCGTGATTAAATCGTTTTTTCAAAATTAGGGTTTTGAAAAGTTTTTTGGGGGTTTTCTTTTAAAACCGTTTATGGTCTAACTGGTGACTTGTGGGTTCGTTCTTTGGGTATAATCGTTGATTCTGATTGTTTGTTTGGAAAAACCTAAATCCAGAAATTAGGGTTATTCCAATCTTGGTAAGTTGTTTGTGTTTATTGTTATTATTTGTTGTTTTTAACGTACAGGTTTGTTATTTCCGCTACGTTGGTTGAATAGATCTTCGATCTATTGATTTGGGTTCTGGATTGTCTTGATCCAAATTTCTTGCTTCGTTTGTTACGCGTGCTACGTAACACCTTTCACACCTTCTTTTAGTTTTTTATTTTTTGTTGATTAGTGGGGTTTTTATGTGTCGAAGGGATTATGTAGCTTGTGGTGTTGATTTATTTGAGGCTTTGTGTTAGCTGCTTTTTATTTGTAGAGGATGTACAAGGAGGTTGTGTTTTTTACTATTATTTGTTGTTCTTTGTGTTTTTTAGACCACTTTCAGGTCTCAGCTCTTGACCTGCCACCTTTTGAGTGGTTAGGAAGCCTGAGAACTATTTTTCGGCTTGATTGTGTGTTCTTCGTGTTATATTTTTTAGTATCTTGTTTGTTTCTTCATGTCTGGTCCTAGTTCATCCAAGGGTGATGGTCCACCCAAGGGTGATGGTGTTGTTAAGTTTGATGTTTATGGCCATCTTTATTTGCACCCTCAAGATAATGGGTCTCAGTTAATTTCCTTCAAACTTGAAGGGACTGAGAACTATAAAGTTTGGTATGCTGCTATTAAATTGGCTTTACAAACAAGGAATAAACTTGGTTTTATAGCTGGTAAATGTGTTCAAGACACTACTGATGGTCCTGCTAGGGATCAATGGGATAGATGTAATGCTGTTGTTCTTTCTTGGTTACTTGGTTGTGTTTCACCAGATTTATATAAGGGTCAGATTTTTTCTAAATATGCTCAAGATTTTTGGGATGAGTTAGAAGAGACATATAATAAACAAGATGGTTCTGTTAAATATATTCTCCATCATAAAATTTACACATTAACTCAATCTAGAATGTCATTATCTGAATATTATCATGAGTGTAATTCTTTGTGGAGACCATTTGATGCTCTTGTTGATTTACCTGATTTTACTTGTGATGGTTCTGAGGCTCTTAAGGACCATGATCAGCTTCTCAGGCTGATTCAGTTTCTTATGGGTCTTGATGATTGCTATAGTGTTGTAAGGAGTCAGATTCTCACATCTGATCCCATACCAGATTTGAGAACTGCTTTTGCAACTCTATCTAGGGATGAATCACATAGAAATGGGGTTGGTTCTAAAAGTTCTAAATCTGGACCATCTGCTTTTGTTGTTAAGTCTGATGGGAATTCTAATAATTGGAACAAAGGGTTTAACAATGCTAATAATGGGAGTTCTAACCGAAATAGTAATAATAATTGGAATTCTAACAGAAATAACAATAACAATGGGTCAAGTGGATATAAAAATGGTAATCTTGTTTGTAAGCATTGTAATATGAATGGTCATACTATAGACATATGTTTTGAGTTGATTGGGTATCCATCTAATTATAAAAGAAACAATAATATTTCAACTCAAAACAATGTTCATAATGTGAGTGTTAATGACAGTAAGGGTGATCAATGTAAGAGTACACCTCATACTCTTACTTCTGATCAATATCAAAGAATTATGAGGTTACTGAGTGTTTCAGGAGAAAATTCTATGAGTTCTTCTACCATTGCAGGTACCTTCAAAGTTAATAATTGTGTTGTCAGCTTTTTGTCTTGTAGGTTTTTTTTAACTTTAATTCAAATATAAGTACTTATAGTACTTATATTGGTTGGATTATAAATTCAAGGGATAGTCAGCACATAACCTATTCTGAGAAATTACTTTTTGATGTTATTGATGTTTCTTATCTAAACATAAGTGTTGCTCATCCTAATGGTACTTTGGAATATGTGAAATACAACACGAAAATTAAAATTACATAAAATAAAATTACATTATTTAAATTAGAACTACAACACGAAAATTAAAATTCTCTCACCTATACTTTTTTAAATTCTATTTGTCTTTCGATTTTAGCGGCTTCATCAACCAAAGCATCATGTATCACATAGTCTTTGTCTGATTATTTTTTCAAAAAATTGATCATCGAATCACGCCACTCTTTTGGAATATTAGTGCATTCTTCATATTTTTTCTGCAGATCATCTTTTGCGATGGATGCACTTTCAAATTTGTGGGCTAAATCCATAATCGCTTTCTGCCGAATGTTGTCTTCCTTAATTAGGTTAGCAACCAATGTTAACCAATGTTTTGATTTGATCAAAAGTGTGTGGAGCTGAACAAGGCATTGTAGTATTTTTTTTGATTTTGTGAAATAAATATGTTCGGTAAAAATGTTAAATTGGGAGAGTATATATAAAGAATAAAAATATTTAATTTTTTTATGCAACGGGTATTTTTTTTGAACAAGTAACCGCTATATTAGCTTACGTGGCTCGTCATTCAGATTTCGTTTTTCCAAAATCTCTACGACGACATAGTGGGTGGGTGTGGCAACGAGAGGCGACGAGCATTGGCGAGGGTGCCATGTCGGCTCGGCGAGGGTATGTCCGCTGTGACACCCTCCTCTCTTACTTCATCCGACTCATAAATATAACCCATTAACAAAAAACACACAATTTAAAAAAAATAAAAAGTTATAGTTTTTTGCTCTTACTTTTAGTAAAACTATGTTTTACTCTTAAATAAAAATTATAATTATGAGACGAAATATTTGATAAAATTACCAAATTAAAATAGTGAAATCTGTATGAGTCTTGTTGAGTGTTGTTAGAGCAGGGGGAGTCCATTAGATTGGCGAGGCGCCAAAGCCACAATGCAGGAAAAAACCGATGGCGGGGGGCTCCGTCCCTCTACGCCATCGGGCTAGCGCCATGGCCACCAGCTCTTGCGGTGGTCACTTTTCCTTTTTTTTCTTTTAATTATTAAAGTGGGTATATGTGGGCCCCTTATACCACTTTTTACTCCTCTAACACCACTTTTCCCATGACTCAGGGTTACCAGTGAAAACTGGTGCCGTGAGAAAAACTGGTGCCGTGGGAAAAATGCTGACGCGGCAGCACTTTTTGTCCCACGGCACCATGCCATGGCACCAGGATTTCCTGTGATCTTAGAACTTATTCCCCAATATTTCCCGCCCCGAGAGATTGGGGCAAAATGACGTCATCACAACATCAACCACCGCCACAAAACGCCGTAACCACCACCACCACGGCCGCCGCCGGTGGTAACTCCAACGAGCAGTTAAACCTGGCAGTCGCCATGGCTCTTCTTATTTCCAAACTCATCAACAACAACAAACCTTCAGATGAATCAGCTTCATATTCAATATCTAATGGAGATGCTCTCAAATGGAAATGAAAGGTATACATTTAAATTAATTTAATTAATTAACTAATTTGTATCAATTAAGTTATTCAGCGATTTAAACAGGCGAAAGAGCGTAAACTGGAGATTATTAGACTTCAACATCATCTCATTCAATTTGAAGGTATATATTTACATTCACCTACTTATTTTAGCGCGTAATCGTCTTCGGTGTGATTTGAACTTTATGTATAAAATTCAAGCTCGTATATTACATTACTTTTATAAAACAGAACAGTAGCTACTATTACTATTAGTGCGAAACATTGATGTACTCGAGCGGTTTACTCTCTTGTAATTTTGAAATAATGTGCAAGACATGTTCATATCGCCATAATATTGTTCATAGTAGGTTAGAATATATTTCAAAATATTAATGTAATTGTTCAAATACTTCATACCGATTTTTGGCAGAGTTGACCGAGTTTTGACAGACTAAATCAATTATATTTTTAGCTAAAATGAATTTTTGGCAGATTCGGTTCAACTCACATTGGTTACTGGCATTGTAGCGAGTGATTGCAAAGAGTATTACAATAACTGGTAGCTAATTTTGTGTGATGTGCAACCTGTTATGCAAATGGAATGCATCATAATGAGATGTTGACAGGTGGTGCTTCGTTTAAATGCTATTTTTTGATAATTTAGGGGAGTTGAGACCTAATCATGACATATCAGGAGGAGATGGTGGTAGATTTACAGATGTGTTATGACGTCGATTCCTCAGACAAGGTTTTGTAAATTTATTAATTGTTATTGGTATTGTGTCTCTGTATTATACTTGAATTTTTGAATTAGATTTTCTGTTTGTGCAGTGAGATTGAAGGAACGAAGGAAAAGGAGAAGTGAAGGTTCAACGAGACGATTGTATTTTTCTGGTATGGATAAGTACGAGTATTATAAGTGAAAATGTTTATGTTATTGGAATTATGTATGCTGATGAAATCACAGTTATGTTATAAGTAGTAGTTATTTATATCTGTGTAGTGATTGTATTGGTAGAGAATAACGATGACGTGACTGAGCAGCTTAGGGCATCGGTTGATTTTCTTGTGGACTTATGTGATACTATATCTAATGTAAGAGTTTGTTTCGACATTTAATTTGTTTTGTTCGTTCTCTCATTCAGTCTACTAGCCTACTGATTATCTGAGCCTAGTCTTATGGTTACACACAAAATTCAGTTTGTTTTATTGTTGCAGCCAGATGATGTTAATTTTGCAAACTGGTCACACCAAGTTGTGGACTTCATTTTGGGTATATCTATTTATCATTTAAATTGTACTATATCCCTGTGTGTATGGTTTGTATGTTTAAACTATAGTCGTTATGATGATCTTATTGAAGTGTTGTAGTTGATGAACCTCTATAACTGAACATGTAATAGCGGTATAATCATATACAGTATACAATACGATAAGCATCCTGAATACCGAAAGGCTTAAAGTATGTCAAAAGCACCTGTTAGGATTATATATGTAAATTGTGGCATGTTGTTCTTGAGGAAAGCAACACCATGAAGTATACCGTTATGATATGATTGTTGGAATGATCAACTGAAACTTGTTTCTTAGCCCCTGCTTTGCTCTGTTTAATTTATTCTTATGGTTTTTATGTGTTCTATCCTGAAGATTCAATCAAGAATATCACGTACAATGGAAAAATTATTGAATCAGTTGAAGGGATTATTGGCAGCTTGTCTTTGCGTTTAGTTAAAAAAATGTGCATTGCATTACAAGAAGATGGTAGTCATACAAGCCATCCTGTGTTTTTGTCTTTTTCATTACTTTGATCAAATTCAACTAATTAACCCTATTTAAATAATTATTTTATTGTAGAAGCCCATCAGGTTCACACAGACGCTCACTACCATGTTCAACACTTGCTTCGTAAGCTCGGATATGAGACAGGGAGTGATTCTTGGAGTTTCTCAAAGAATCTCTCTAATAGCAGAAAATTTGCTAGTTCTTCATCCATTTGAATCAAATTTCCCTGAAATGCGTAATAGTCTATACATTTTGTAAGTTATTGACTATCATCATCTTGCTACTTTCCAAATAATTTATTTCTTTTACATACGCTGCGTTTTTTATTTTATATGATTAGTTACAAATATAAACTAAATCACGCATTGAATGACAGCTTGATATTATCTACTACAGTACAATATTATTATGCTACAACCTGTAATAGATATGAAAACAAACCCAACCATATATCCAGGTTTGAACAATTTTTTGAGGGTATTAACTATCTCGAAATTCATCTAATGTACAGAAATTCGTATCATCTTCTCTTCCATATCCAGAAATGAAAACTGTTGCATACTGTAATTATAGCTGCTTGTATCTGTAACCTTTATAGAGATGTATATGGTAACGTGCAGTCGTGCACTTAGATATGGCTAGACAATTTCTTGTAATCATGTAGAAGGTTGAGAATTGAGTATTTTGTATAATGTCACATTATATGGATAGAAACATATGCTTTGGATTATGATTAGTGTGCTTACTTATTACTTGATTGACAGGATCCAACTCATCGAGTTTCTGGTATCATATTACCTAATAAGTTGGTCAAAGACAGATGAATTCACAAAAGGTAAGCGTACATTTTCTCTAAGCAGGTCATTTTTGGGTAAAAAACGGTGACAATATGGAAATATTCTCAGAAAGTCACACCAAAGAACCCTTAACTTTGAATTTGGTAAGTACCAACAGGGGTCGGATGCATGTAGTAAGTGTGTGTGTGGGGGGGGGGGGGGGGTGCCCCCCGTTGCTAGCCCGATAAGATGACTGTAGTTTTTGTTCATTTTTAGCGTTTTTTAATATTGCCCTCCACTCGAAACTCAAAATGCCCCACACTCACACACTAAAATTCAACATTTAACACTCTAAATAAACCTTATAAATTCTTCATTTCTAAGTAAGAATACTCGATTTTTCATTCTGATTCGTGTATTTTTCACTTTGCTATTGCCAAAAGAATTTTTGCCCCCCACAATTCAATTTTCTAGTTCTCCCACTGAGTACCTGGATTTGAATCTCCATAATTAGCAGTAGACTTTACTTGGTAAAATTTTATCCTAAAATGCACGATGAGTATGTTTGTGTGCTCGTTTCTTAAATCTAAATTTGCATAATTAGATTACTTATTAGTGTGGAGTCTATGGATCGTTAGACTCAAGGGTTTAGACCATTTATCTAGGATTATATCAAGTTCTTATGTAATCAAACATAGCGGAATTAGAACAAGATATAAGAACAAGATGTTATGAACAAGATGAATTTCCCCAATGATTACTTGTATTAAATAATAAAACAAATAATCTCTAGGCGTGTATGCATTAAATCCCACGCCTAGAACACGAAATCAATTGTAGGTTTACATTGTGAATGAAAAGTTATGTAAAACCTACGTCTATGTTTTCTTTATATACTAGAAAACATAGCTTACAAAGAAAGCTAAAACAATAAAAAGACTCCAACGGCTTGTTCTTTTGCAACTTGTACTCTTTAGCCCTTGTCTTCTTATTTTGTTGTTTTTGACGCATCAACTCATAATTTTGACCCAATAGTCTTCCCCTAGTTGATGATGTCAAAAACACTTCCCCTTAAGCTCGCATTCTTTGTAAAACATATAACACCAAGGATCAACATATTGCATTATGTAGACTTCTTCCCCTTTTTGACATGATCCAAATAGGGGTCTTGTATATAAGCAACCTTGATTTCGACCACTACTAACCAATATCACACTTCTAACCCACATTTTTAACTTCTCAAATTTCCCTCCATGAAGCACAGGTAATGCATTATAATGAATTTGAGAAATAAAAAACTTATATTAGTTGTAATAATACTAATGAGCAGTGGCAAAAACCTTCACCTTAATGTCATATTTGAATGACCAACACTTCAACAATTTAGCTTCCCCTTAAATTGTGCCAATCATTCTTGAATCTTCAAATTCTGTAGGCTTTATGTAATGATTACATATGAAGAAATCTAATTACGACTTACTTGATGATGAAGTAGAATAACCCGAACTTGCGTTCCATGTCTTGTACTAAACATGTAACAAAGAACTTATACTCATGGCACAAAGTATAAGTAGACCTCGATCCCTTGTCAACATTCTCATCCTTTGTGAGACACTGAGCACGATAATGTAACTCCTTCAAGTGTTATGACAAGTCTTCGTCACCAACCATTAAAAGCACGAACAAGTTACCTTAAAAGTCAATGGCTGGGAGTTCACGACTTTAAGATATGATAGAACACAAACTCGCGAAAATCTACTTCGTCTTCAAACAAATAATAAAAACTTTTCCTCGTAATCAGTGGAAATAAAACGAGCCTTTATACCTTTAAGACCTAGTTGCTGTGAATAAACCGAACTCCAAACCAAAAATCTCCAAAACTTTCTGTCAATAGCTGCGTACAACGCTGTCAGCGGCTAAATAACTTCCATCAGCGTTGAAAATGTAACAGTCTGTAAACCAAATACCTACTGTGTATCACTTTTACTTGACGAAGCCCATATACCTCTCGTCCATTCACTGTTTCTTTTGGCAATAAATATTATCTAAACGAGAGGAGTATCACCAAAAGTACATCACTTTGAAACAAAAGTGATTAATCAAAAGTAAACAAACCTGTGAATGGACCAATTCTTTTTGGTCAAACATCTCAACCCCACGTGACCATCCTTTGGACTTTTCCATGAACCAATATGATCACAAACAAATATCTCACATAAACGAATATCTAAATCTATATTCACATAAACGAATATCTCACACGAGTTCGGGACCACATGTCTTCGGCTGATTTACTCAACAAAACAAATCCTATACTTTGACCACAAAATAATTAGTAGTTCCTCAACGAGGAAAACTCACGTGATAACTTATGAAGTTACAATACGACCCTTGAGTCATATATGTTGCTTTCAATGAAAACATCACTTGGACCATTGTACTAATCATAGCTTCTTACTGTACTATTGCTTTGTTCGTTGTCCTCTTTTGCATCTCCTCTTTTGCTCACGTCATAATCAGCCAGCGAATATTGTATTCATAACAGTATTCGGAAGCATAAAGTGCTTTGTTTAATACCTCACTGTACTTCCATATATACGTCTCTTCTTAACCATCATAATATCCATATATCACGTCCAAAAATAAATACATGGTTTCCTTGAGAAAAATCCCTGAAAATCAGGAACGATATATCTTGATTCAACACACGTTTATTGTTGCATAGGATCCCCATGTGATCTTTAACCAATCAAGCTGCTTTCCCTTTCCTGCTCCTTTCAGTGAACAATATCCATGTCATAGCAAACGAATTAACAACCCAAACCCTATGATAGAGAATTTGGATTCATTCTTCCAATATTGATCTTGCTGCTATAAAAATATACCACCGTGTGATTGCTAAGGTTTTAACAAAACCCTAATCATTACACAATGAGCAGAAAACCCTAGCAGCCTCTTAGATCGTCCATCAGAAACACAAATATGCCATGAATCTAAACCAGGGTTTACAAAACCCTAATTATGAAAACCACAGCAGCCATACGGATCTAGCTACGTATTAAGGGTTCACAAATAAAGGAACCCTACACACTCGTCTTCACAGCACTACAAAATTTACAAACTAGGGTTTATTAACGAAACCCTAAAATTCTGATCTTTAGCGACACTAGTTCTGTTGCAAATCTGTCACAGATCTTGCAAACCGGCGCTAATCCGTCACTAAAACTGTCACGAATTCTGGACAGCGGCTTCACAGCAACGAACACGAACGTAACGCCTCGTATCTCCTAGATACCAATTGTTGTTTTTGACGCATCAACTCATAATTTTGACCCAACAATTAGACTTTAGAAATAATTGCTTACTATAATGAGAAAACCAATGGTTGCTGCAGAGTTGTTTGAGGAGTGGGTGACTTCAATCCTTCACGCTCGAAAAGGACTTCAACTGTTAGAAAACAGGTGTGGGCTATATAGTATATACAGTGATCGTGTCATTGGGTTAGTTGTTGAATATACTAGTCTTAAACCTGAAGGGTTGATTATGACAAGTATACTTAGATGGAGGGGGAGCTTTTCAACTGAAAAGACAACTTACATATTGGAGGGATTTAAAGTGGAAAGAGTGGAAAGATGTGGGCTGCTATGCAAGATAGGAGTATATATACTCCTCCACCTAACTCAACGTTTTTCACTTTTCATTATGTTAATATTTCAAGTGTGTGAACTGTGTGTTTTTATCAATCTTCTTGATCAATCTTGTGAGTTTGAGAGTTGTTATTTGATTCTTTCTTGTATCCAGATATTATAATTGATTCATTGATAAAGAGAGCCAAGGGGAGGTTGGCTGGATTCTCTGTTATTCAGTTCTTGATTGATTTAGAGTTAGATTCATTGTTTTTTTCATGGTATCAGAGCCTGGTTGCTCAGAATCGTGATTAAATCGTTTTTTCAAAATTAGGGTTTTGAAAAGTTTTTTGGGGGTTTTCTTTTAAAACTGTTTATGGTCTAATTGGTGACTTGTCGGTTCGTTCTTTGGGTATAATCGTTGATTCTGATTGTTTGTTTGGAAAAACCTAAATCCAGAAATTAGGGTTATTCTAATCTTGGTAAGCTGTTTGTGTTTATTGTTATTATTTGTTGTTTTTAACGTACATGTTTGTTATTTCCACTGCGTTGGTTGAATAGATCTTCGATATATTGATTAGGGTTCTGGATTGTCTTGATCCAAATTTCTTGCTTCGTTTGTTGCGCGTGCTACGTAACACCTTTCACACCTTCTTTTAGTTTTTTTATTTTTTGTTGATTAGTGGGGTTTTTAGGTGTCAAAGGGATTAGGTAGCTTGTGGTGTTGATTTATTTGAGGCTTTGTGTTAGCTGCTTTTTATTTGTAGAGGATGTACAAGGAGGTTGTGTTTTTTACTGTTATTTGTTGTTCTTTGTGTTTTTTAGACCACTATCAGGTCTCAGCTCTTGACCTGCTACCTTTTGAGTGGTTAGGAAGTCTGAGAAATATTTTTCGGCTTAATTGTGTGTTCTTCGTGTTATATTTGTTAGTATCTTGTTTGTTACTTCATGTCTGGTCCGAGTTCACCCAAGGGTGATGGTCCACCCAAGGGTGATGGTGTTGTTAAGTTTAATGTTTATGGCCATCTTTATTTGCACCCTCAAGATATTGGGTCTCAGTTAATTCCTTCAAACTTGAAGGGACTGAGAACTATAAAGTTTTGTCTGCTGCTATTAAATTGGCTTTACAAACAAGGAATAAACTTGGTTTTATAGCTGGTAAATGTGTTCAAGACACTACTGATGGTCCTGCTAGGGATCAATGGGATAGATGTAATGCTGTTGTTCTTTCTTGGTTACTTGGTTGTGTTTCACCAGATTTATATAAGGGTCAGATCTTTTCTAAATATGCTCAAGATTTTTGGGATGAGGTAGAAGAGACATATAATAAACAAGACGGTTCTGTTAAATATAATCTCCATCATAAAATTTACACATTAACTCAATCTGGAATGTCATTATCTGAATATTATCATGAGTGTAATTCTTTGTGGAGACAATTTGATGCTCTTGTTGATTTACCTGATAGTACTTGTGATGGTTTCTGAGGCTCTTAAGGACCATGATCAGCTTCTCAGGCTGATTCAGTTTCTTATGGGTCTTGATGATTGCTATAGTGTTGTAAGGAGTCAGATTCTCACATCTGATCCCATACCAGATGCGAGAACTGCTTTTGCAACTCTATCTAGGGATGAATCACATAGAAATGAGGTTGGTTCTAAAAGTTCTAAATCTGTACCATCTGCTTTTGTTGTTAAGTCTGATGAGAATTCTAATAATTGGAACAAAGGGTTTAACAATGCTAATAATGGGAGTTCTAACCGAAATAGTAATAATAATTGGAATTCTAACAGAAATAGCAATAACAATGGGTCAAGTGGATATAAAAATGGTAATCTTGTTTGTAAGCATTGTAATATGAATGGTCATACTATAGACAGATGTTTTGAATTGATTGGGTATCCACCTAATTTTAAAAGAAACAATAATATTTCAACTCAAAACAATGTTCATAATGTGAGTGTTAATGACAGTAAGGGTGATCAAAGTAAGAGTACACCTCATACTCTTACTTCTGATCAATATCAAAGAATTATGAGGTTACTGAGTGTTTCAGGAGAAAATTCTATGAGTTCTGCTACCATTGCAGGTACCTTCAAAGTTAATAATTGTGTTGTCAGCTTTTTGTCTTGTAGGTTTTTTTTTAACTTTAATTCAAATATAAGTACTTATAGTACTTATATTGGTTGGATTATAGATTCAGAGGATAGTCAGCACATAACCTATTCTGAGAAATTACTTTTTGATGTTATTGATGTTTCTTATCTAAACATAAGTGTTGCTCATCCTAATGGTACTTCGGAATATGTGAAAAAATTGGTTGTTTCAAAATTAATAACTTGATTATTAAAGATGTGTTGGTTGTTCCTGGATACAAAGTTAGTCTCTTATTTGTTCAAAAGTTGTCCAAAGATAATAAAGTAAATATTAATTTTAAAGAAAATTGTTGTGTGATTCAAAACTTAACTCACAATGTCATGATGGGGACTAGTAGTGAAAAAGATAGCCTATACTTTCTTGATGAAGGTAGGCCCATGTTTAATAAAAATGTTAGGTGTTGTCAGATATCTAGTTCCATTTGGTATAATAGACTAGGACATCCAGCTGATCAAGTTTTGGATGTATGTGTGTCATAAAGCTAAACAGACTAGAGAGTTTTTCTCTTTAAGTGATCATAAAACTAAACAACTTGGTGACATTGTTCATCTTGATGTTTGGGGACCATATAAAGTTCTTAGTAGGGATGGATTTAGATTCTTTCTTACTGTGGTAGATGACTATACCAGATCTGTTTGGGTGTTTTTATTGAAAAGTAAAACTGAAGTTTTTGATTGTATTGAAAGTTTTTTTAAACTTCTTGAAAATCAATTTAATAAAAGGGTAAAAGTTTTCAGAAGTGATAATGGAACATAATTTGTTAATCATAAATTTTCAGAATTTGTTAACAGTCATGGTATTGTTCATCAAACCACTTGTGCTTATACACGTCAACAAAATAGTATTGCAGAAAGAAAACATAGGCATTTACTTAATACTTCTAGAGCCCTCATGTTTCAGGAGGCTAATAAGTGTGAAAACACTTATCCTTTTACCACTTAATTATAATAAAAACGAGACCAAACGTGTATTTTATGTCGTAAAAGTCGAATTATGCGTGGTTTGTGTTTTTATTGTGTTTTAGGATAAAAATATGAAAAAGGGAGAAAACACGGGCTTTCACGGGCTTTTATCGAAGAAAAAGACAAAAGACGAAGTCAAAAGATCAAAAGTGCAAGAAGAACGGAAGTCATAGGCCTATTTTGAAGATTTATCGAAGAAGAAGTCATAAAGATGGAAGTTTAACGTAGTCGAAGAACCAAGTCCACTAAAAGAAGAAAATTAGAAGACAAGTTCATTTTATCATTCGATTAATCCCGAGACAAAGTCGAAAAAAAGACGAAGTGTAGAATCGTGATAATTTTTGTATTTCAAGAGGGTTGATGTTTTTCTAGAGAGAGAAACTAGAGAGATAAGTGAGAGAAACTAGGTGTATTTCCTTGAGAAAATAAAACAACCAACACCCCTTTCCATGGTGGAAAGGGGTTTATATACCCAAGTCCTTAAGTGGACTTGGGCCTCCGGCCCATGAACATGCTCATGGGTCGGGCTAAACATAAATATTACTTAAACAATACTATGAGCCTATAGCTATATTGTTGGAGTGACCGAGACTTTCTTTATACAAAAAATGTATTTCCAACAATCTCCCGCAAAGGGAGGTCACTCCAAATTTACAAAGTCCTAATCTAGCATGTTAGATCTTGTTCTTGAGCTCGTAGTCCACTTTCTCTTTTCTTCTTTAATTTTTCTTCCTTTTGTGAATATGTGGTGAATAACATCAGGCTTTTGCTTGTAACATGTTCTTTTGGCCTTTCACGTGCAATCTTTGTCTTCTTGTGATATTTGCCTCTTCGTGACTTCATGTCCCACATACTTATCCTTTGTTGAATTCTTGAGAGTTTTAGAGTCGATACAGCGGAAGACTTTTAGGTCAGACTTTCTTGAATTTGCTGAAATATTTGATGCAGAAGGAATAAGTATGTGAGGACGGCTTCAACTGGTACACCGCAACGCCACCGTCTTCAAATGCAGCAACATATTAAGACATGAATAAAATGGCTTTGACATTTTATTCTGATTCGGTAGCATTTTACCTCCGGTCGGTGAAGACTGTTGGACGATAATAAATATCGTACTTGTGACAGGTAGCTCTAATTAAAGATCTCCTTGACAAGATTTCGCGGGTAAACCCGTTCTCTTTATTTGACCGTCCAAAGATGACTACGAACATCAAGAGTGAATCATTTGGATTAAAAATCCTTATGATTGAAGTCGTCAATTCATGAAACCTGGAACAAGTGAATTTCAATTAAGATTTTCACCATCGTTGCTTTCCAGTTGTCACGAGCTTGATTCAAATAGAATCTTGCTTGTCACCTACCAAGTGTTGTTTGATGTTAACACTAGAAGGATTTCCACTCGTCACTGTAAACACTAAAGAGTGTCACTCTGAGTGTTCTGGCAAGATCATACGATGATGCGTAGAGGCCTGGAACGAGTTTAAGTGCAATTAAGAATTAAACTACTGTTTCTTTCCAGTTTTCACAAGATTGGTATTTAAAGAATCGCACGTGTCACCTGCCATGATCTTGTTTGATGTTGGCTCAAGCAGGATTTCCATCTTCATTGTAGTACTTGCGTATTACTCGGATGTTCTGGCAATATTACGAGAATACTGCGTAGGACTCATAAAGATCTCTTACTTTTCACAATGTGTGAAGAAGCAAGGTATAAATGGAAAGTGTCCTAATGAGACTTTTGATGATCTCGTGGCTCTAGACTCGATAGTGCGTTTTGATTTAGTGAGCGATGGCTGGAAAGGATTGCCACCTATTCAATATCAGTCTATTCGGAGTGAATAAACCAATAGATAACGTGTTGAGCTCCGTGTTATTAAAACAAACATCTTTTAAGAGATATTTGAGTTAGCTGGGAGGGGTTGTGCATGACATCACTGGGTCCATGATATCTTGTCTTCAATATTGAGAATCATTTAAAAATGATCCCAATAATAGATGTGTTGACTCGGTTTCTGTCCTAAGTTGTAAGGAGGGCTTATTTCTTTACACCCTTTATCTTTAAATTTCTTTTCATTCTTCAAGCCCTTCAGTACTTACCAATACATCATCACTAGCACCTTGTTGTGATTGTTCTAGTGCTAGCATCAGTAATTAGTCGGTACTCTGTTACGTTCACAATCATCTCCAACTTTCCTAGGACTTCTAATTCTATCTAAGGAATTGTCCTTGGGAAGATTCCATCGGTTCTGATGAATCATTGGACTAATACCTAATCCTACCACCCTCTTGTCACCACATCCGTCGTGAATTAAGTGTGTTTTGGGTAAGTATTGTCACCATGAAAAATCCTTGAAAAATCACTTAAAGCACTTGTGATATTATAATCAAAGTTTTTGTGCCTTAAGTGTTTTGTTCATAAAAAACGCTCCCCCTTAACATGTGCATTACACATATTAAGTTGGTTTATCTTTTAAGCCTTTTTCATTGTTTAGCCAAATATCATTAAGTCTCCTTAATCCTATTTTCTCCCCTTATCCAAAATGTTAACCATTAATATTTGGGATATTGAATGGATTAACCGGTCTTTTGGGTAATAAAATGAAATTAGATGCTGACCAAAGAACATATCAATGCTCCCCCTCAAATTAATGAGGGTTATTTGTAGTGCTCGAGTATGATATGTTTGAAAGATTTAGAATCTCGAGAGAAATTCTTGAAAAATATCATACTTTCACACTACAACATGCCACAAAAGCTGATTATACATAAATTGACATATTCACAGTAATAGACATATGGAGTTGACCTGATAGTAGACGATCTATAACCGTGAACCTATGGTGAGCTCCATATGGTCTTCCACCTACGAATCGTTCCACACTTCTTAGCAACCGGCGCTTCCTTAAGAGTTCCTCGATATTTTTGATTGCGTACTTAGCTTCTCTTTTGCATTGGCTCGTCCAGGTGTTCTTGACTGCTGGAAGCGGTAGGTCTACGTTGAGAACAGTCAGATCATCTGGAACATGCTTGAGCGTACCATCGTTGAATTTGTGCAGTTCAGAGAATCGCATAAACTGCATCACGCCAGTCCCATTCGGATAAAATATCCCTGCTTCCGGTGTCGTGGTTCCCATGTAAGGCTTTTTATCCTTGTGGAAATTACTGAGCGGTGTTGTATGTCACACCCCACCATGGCGGAATATGGGGCGCGACGTATGGATATCATCACAACATGGCGTGTCTATAGAGATAACTATATGAAATAAGAAATGTCATAAAAATGGTGACACAAATGTCATGACAATATCTTAACATGCAGGAGTCTAGGTAAGTAGGTAACAGTCCTACCTCTTACCCAAGACAAACAAATAACATAACCAAAACAATCATATGTGTGCCAACAGTATCACTTATTAAATGAACAAATAAAAACTAAGAAGGAAACGGGGATCTCCTTCTAAATGCAATCCTACGCTCTCCAAATCCTAGCCACTTATGTTCTCATGCTTAACCATAGTATCACCTGAAAGAGACACTAAAACACGTCAACATAAAGTTGGTGAGAGTCATAGGTTTAGACTCAAACGCCAAATCATACCAAAAGCTGTGAGTACAATCAAAGTTAAAAACATATGGACAATGTGATACTAACATGTATTAACAACTATCATTCAAGAATTAATCAATCAAATCAACACTAAGGCTCCCAGCCATACCATACACCATACTCCCATAGGCATCCAAACACCTATGAACCAATCCCCAAGGCCCCGCCTTGCCAATATCCCCTTGGTACCAAGTCAAAAACATAAAACAACCAAGAATCAACTAGCAGTTAATCACATAAGTATGCACACATAAGTCCATAACCAACGACAAACATTCACAACATAATTTATAAATAACAACACAGTGTCTCTTCCATCCCATCTGGAAGTCAAAAACAAAAGTAAACATGGGACTATGAAACTCACCTGATTGAGCTTCTCCGAAAGTCATCGCACTAGCAAAAAGCTAACAAACCAAAAACACATAATCAAAACATGAACCAATCACTAAGATGGCTCATCAACCTATGATGGACATCTAACCTCCTACTATATAAATGCCTCATATATAAGCTCTAAACACCCCATTACCCTTCCCTAACAAGTCCTTAACTTGATTAAGTTTAATAACTATCCCGTTCATATTTTACACAAAACAGTCCCCAATTTTAGGTCTCCAAACTATAAGTCAAATGTCCACTTAAACATACCCCTGGTTTCTGTAAAAGGAATATTTATGCCCTTACATATGTTAGCTAACACCTCCCACTTGCCCTAACCTTAAAGCTACTGTTAAGGCCCCGATATATATATATATATATATATATATATATATATATATATATATATATATATATATATATATATATATATATATATATATATATATATATATATATATATATATATATATATATATATATATATATATATATATATATATAGAATTTAGATAAAATGGTGTAGGTGCTTAAAGTTGTTAAAATGAGAAGCAATAAAAAATAGGTGAATGTCATATTTATTGATTAGTTTTGGTTCGTTTATGATCTTTTGGTTCGTGTACGAGTTATTTTGGAAGTTTTTGTTCATGTACGAGTAGTTGGTTCACAATTTTTAATATTAATAGTTTCTCGTGTATGAGTTGTGTATCATAGTTTAGCAATTCTTTGTTAACTCAAATGTAATTATTGATAGTGTATCACTGAATTTAAGAATAGAATGATTATTTATGCTAATAATATTTTGTGAAGCAAAACTATGTATCATATGTATCAGCTATAAATTTATACGTATCAAAATTTTAGTGCTTTGGATATCAAGTTTTATGTATAAGATTTATTGTTTTGTATCTAATATTAAATAAATCATATGTTAGTTAATGATATCAATGGTGGAAATGACTTCTCATTTTAACAATTTTAAGCTAATACACTACAATAACCCAACTCTATATATATATATATATATATATATATATATATATATATATATATATATATATATATATATATATATATATATATATATATATATATATATATATATATATATATATATATATATATATATATATATATATATATATATATATATATATATATATATATATATATATATATATATATATATATATATATATATATATATATATATATATATATTTATATATATATATATACTTTTGTCATTCCAGATTTCCTGATTTTAAACATACAAAAAGTTTGTTATGATTAGGGGGTCTTACCTTAAACCACAACCTTAGCCCCAATTCAGATACTTGCTATAATATATAAACCATCTCTCATGTTCATTAGAAGATCCCAATGCAACCCCAAGTACCCCAAACAACCCAAAACTTAAAAAGAAAACAGGCTGACTTCAAAACTGTTTTGACCTTCGACTATTGTAACCTGTTTTTGACCCACTTCCCAACCTCCAATTTAGTTCAAGTTTCTTGCATTGGAAATCCACTTCAATTAGCTTTCTAAGGATACCTGGATCGCAAAATAATAGTTTTTAGAACTCCTAATATGATCAAAACAATTGACTCAATATTTTGCCCAGTTTTTAAAAACGGGTTTAATCAAATTAGCCTAATTAATTCCCCATAACCCCATTAAATACAAGCCCTAATTTATGTAATCACCATGATATCATTAATATAACATTAATTTAATGTTTTTAAATTAAACCCTAACCTAAATCCATCTTAAGATTATTAAAGAAAACATAAAAACAATTTAATTGAAAAGGGTTATGAATGTTTTACCTTTAATTTAATGGAAGATGAAAAAAATACTGAAAACCTAAAAAAACTCCTTCTGCTGTTGGCTATAGAGTTCCAGGAAGAAAAATATAGCTTTTGTTTTTAATTAAAACATTATATAGGGTGTGGGTGAACCCAAGTCCAACCCATAGCCCACTTACCTTTTCTTTCCTTTTTTTTCCTTTCTTTTAATCGGCCTAAACCGCCTACAATATATATATTTTTATTTTTTTTTCTTTTTATTGTTTAATAATACATTACTAGTATCACCTTAATTTACCTTTATTTATTTCAGCTCCTAAAGCTTCCAAAACCTCAAAACCGTAAAACTAGTCAAATTTACGCGTTTTACCGTAAAAGACGTAAAATATACACTTTTATAAAAAATCTCAAATTTTGAAATAAACTTTATAACTAAGTCCTAAATGACTTAAAACCATCCCGAAAAATATTCATATGACTAATTACCTCATCCGAGACCTCTAAATGCTAAACCGTAAATCCTAAAAAAAAATACTATTACTATAATACTTATACGTATACGTAAACACCAAAATATCACCATTTCATTTCGTAGTCACTATTTGTGAGCTCATGAACATGAAATAACCGTTCCTCGACTTACTTATGAGTACTCTATACTCATAAACGATAATCACACCAACCTCGTTCACACAAAATTAACACGTAATCACACAAATCAAGTAGTCACACATAAAATAACCTAAAAATAGGACTAAGTGACGAACCTCAAAACCACGGTTGTCACATCACTCCCTCCTAATAGAAATCTCGTTCCGAGATTTACTCCTTAGGATCGTCATTAACAAACAGCTGAGGATACTTATTCCTCATAAACTCTTCCCGTTCCCACGTAAACTCCGGTCCACGTTTTGAGTTCCACCTAACCTTAACTAACGGTATCTTACTTCTTTTCAGTGTTTTAACTTCACGGTCCATAATCTATATCGGCTCTTCAATAAAATGAAGGCTCGCATCTATACTAATATCGTCCACCGACACTTGCAAGTCAGTTCTTGCTAAGCATTTCCTCAGGTTTGAGACATGAAACACATCATGTACACTACTCAACTATTCCAGTAATTTCAACCTATACGCCACTAGCCCAATCCTTTCAAGGATTTCAAATGGACCCACAAATCTAGGCGCTAACTTCCCTTTCTTCCCGAACCACATCACCCCTTTCCATGGTGAAACTTTTAGCATAACCTTGTCCCCAACCTCAAATTCCAACGGCTTACGCCTCTTGTCCGCATAGCTCTTTTGTCGATCCCTAGCCGCCTTTAACTTTTCCTTAAGCACAGTTATCACATCCGTAGTCTTCTGTACCATCTTCGGTCCAATTAGTTGACTACTTCCTACTTCAGCCCATAACAACGGTGACCTACACTTCCTACCATAAAGTGCTTCAAACGGTGCACACTCTATACTAGCATGGTAACTATTATTGTACGAGAATTCTGCCAACGCCAGATGATTCTCCCAACTTCCTCTAAAGTCTATCACACACGCCCTCAACATATCCTCTAGCGTTTGTATAGTCCTCTCACTCTGTCCATCCGTCTGCGGATGATAAGCTGTACTCATATCCAGCCTTGTACCCAAAGCTTTATGCAATAGCCCCCAAAACATAGACGTAAACCTGCTATCCCTATCCAATATAATCGACACAGGTACCCCATGTTTTGCCACCACATGTTCCAAGTATTTCTTGGCAAACCGTTCCATCTTATCATCCTCCTTTATTGCCACAAAATGGGCAGACTTAGTCAGTCTGTCCACTATTACCCAAATCATATCATTACCACTGTTAGACCTTGGCAGTTTTGTAATGAAGTCCATGGCAATATTCTCCCACTTCCACTTAGGAACCTCTGGTTTTTGCAGTAACCCTGATGGTCTTTGATGTTCAGCCTTCACCTTGGCGCAAGTCAAACATTCACTAACGTACACAGCTACATCCTACTTCATTCCTGGCCACCAATACATATCTCTCATGTCCCGATACATCTTATCGGCTCCTGGGTGTATCGAATACCTTGACGTATGAGCTTCATCCAATATAACCTTCCTTGTATCGCCAAACAACGGAACCCAGATTCTATCCAAGTAATACTTGCAACCATCTCCTCTTTCTTCCATGTACTGATCCATAGTATGTAGATTTTCTTCAAACAGCCTCTCCTCCTTAACGTCCTCTACTTGTGCTGCTCGAATTCTATCTCTAAGGGTTGTCTGAATAGTTATGCTCATTGCCCTTACTCTCTTAGGTTTTAGCCTCTCCTTCCTACTTAGAGCATCTGCCACCACATTGGCCTTTCCAGGATGGTACTTAATCTCACAATCATAATCACTAAATAACTCCAACCACCGCCTCTGCCTCATGTTCAAATCTTTCTGATCGAAGATGTGCTGCAAGCTTTTGTGATCCGTATAGATCACACTTTTTGTCCCATACAAGTAATGTCTCCATATCTTATGAGCAAAGACTACAGCCCCTAGTTCCAAGTCGTGTGTAGTGTAATTCTTCTCATGGTTTTTCAATTGTCGTGATGCATAAGCTATGACCTTATCTCGCTGCATAAGAACACATCCTAAACCCTGGTTGGACGCATCACAGTAAACCACAAAATCTTCCACCCCTTCTGGTAAGGACAAGATTGGTGCATTACACAACCTATCCTTTAGTGTTTGAAACGCCTACTCTTGCTCTTCGCCCCATTCATACTTCTGATTCTTTTGGGTCAACAATGTCAAAGGCTTTGATATTCTAGAGAAATTCTCTATAAATCTCCTGTAATATCCTGCCAAACCTAAGAATGACCTTATTTCTGACGGTGTAGTAGGTGCCTTCCAATCCTTCACGGCTTCAATCTTCTTTGGGTCTACATGTATGCCATCATTGTTGATTACATGTCCTAGAAATTGTACTTCTTGCAGCCAAAATTCGCACTTGGAGAACTTCCAACAAAGTTTCTCCTTCCTGAGCAGTTCCAATACAAACCTTAAATGTTGGTTGTGCTCCTCCTCCGTCTTAGAGTAGATAAGTATGTCATCAATGAAGACTATGACAAACTTATCCAGATATGGCTTGCACACTCGGTTCATTAGGTCCATGAACACTACGGGCGCGTTTGTCAATCCAAATGGCATAACGGTGAATTCAAAGTGTCCATACCTTGTTCTGAACGCGGTATTTTGTATGTCCTCCTCACAGACCCTTAGTTGGTGATAACCAGACCTAAGGTCAATTTTTGAGAAGTATCTTGCTCCTTGCAGCTGATCAAATAAATCGTCAATCCTTGGGAGAGGATAACGGTTCTTAATGGTCAGCTTGTTCAGCTCCCGATAGTCGATACACACCCGGAATGATCCATCCTTCTTCTTAATGAATATCACCGGCGCTCCCCATGGAGAAGAACTTGGTCGAATGAAACCTTTATCCTGCAATTCCTTGAGTTGCTCAGCTAATTCTTGCATCTCTGACGGTGCTAGACGATATGATGACTTCGCTACGGGTGTTGCCCCGGGTACTAAGTCAATCTTAAACTCTACTTGTCTCACCGGTGGTAACCCCATCAAGTCATCCGGGAATACATCGATGAACTCTCTTACCACTCGAATCCTATTGATTTGTGGCTCATCATCCTTGGCATTCATAAGGGACCTGGTCTTCTTCTCCTTCCTTTCTCCGTACACGTATAACACCTTATTATCACCTATGGGGATCTTAACAATCTTTTCATGACACATTAGCTCAACCCTATGCTTCGATAACCAATCCATCCTAATGATCACATCGAAGCTCCCATGTCCTAGAGGGATTAAATCTATGGTGAACTTAAATTCTCCCAACTCTAATTTGTAGTTCAGAAATATCTCATCTACCTCTTCTTGCTTACCACTAGCTATTTCAATCACATACCCTGGTTTCGCTACACTAGGGTTCATATTTAACAAAGGCACGAATTGAGAAGACACAAAACTAAAATCTGCCCCAGAGTCAAAAAGAATCATAGCGAGGTGATTGTTAACAAAAAACGTACCCGTTACTACATTCGGGTCCTGAACCGCTTCTACTTAATTTCAAGGTAAACCCTGCCTCCATTCGGATTTCCCTTATTCTGATTTCCCTCGTTCCTGTTCCAGTTCTGATTCCCAGTGTTTCCATTGTTGCGGTTAGCATTGTTTCGGTTTCCACCGCCTTGGTTTCCTCGACTTCCTTCCAAAGCTAGCTACCCTCTGCCCTGGTTGGTTGCTCCAACCAATCTAGGACACTCCCTCTTGAAATTCCTGGGTTGTCCACACTCAAAGCAGTTTCCCCCGGTGACATTCATCCTCACAGACTGGATTGGTGTTACGTTCCTGTTAGGTGCTTCACAGTTCCTAGCAAAGTGTCCTGGTTTCTGGCAATTGAAACATATCTGGCATGGTGTACCTCTTGGATGGAACCTAGAGCAGGTTCGGCAAGCTGCATTGTTGTTGTTTGGATTTCCAGAACCTTGAGGTACTCTCATGGCAAAATTTCTTCCATCTTTTGCCTTCTTAACATTTTTCCAGTTGGTGTCAGGCGATTTCGCGGCTTCTGGCTCCTTTCTTTTATCCCCCGCCTTTACCAAGGTTCCACTAGATACCGCCTCCTCAATAAGTATTCCTGCTGTAAGTATAGCTTGCTGTATTGTGTTAGGTTGAGTAGCCTTGATCATTCCCCTAATCTGAGTAGGCAATCCAGCAATGTACCGCTTGATTTTGTTTGCCTCAAGGGTAACCAAATGGGGAACCAACTTTGCCAATTCATGGAAGCGATCCGTGTAATCTGCATGAGCCGCTCCAACCATAGCATGTCCCCAAAACTCATTTTCCAGCTTCTCCATCTCATTTCTTGGACAAAACTCCGTAGTCATAAGAGCCTTAAAATCGGCCCAAGCCATAGCATTTGTAGCAACTCTCCCTCTTGCTTGAACTTGAGTATTCCACCAAGTTAAAGCCTTCCCTATCAGTGAACCAGTTACATACATGACCCTTTGATTGGGTAAACAACCACTTATCTGAATCACATTTTCCATCTTCTCAATCCATTGGGTAAGTACTACCGCGCCACCCTTCCCATCATACTCTTTTGCACCACAAGAAGTGAATGCCTTATAGCTACAACCATTGTTTCCACCTCCTCCTTGACCATTGTTGTTGTTGTTGTTGTTGTTGTTCAGGTTATTAGTCACCTGCTGAACAATGCTTGGTATTATGTTGGCCATTTGAGCAGCAATCAAAGCAGCCAAATCAGGATTTCCATCACCACCACTTCCCCCAGCACCATTTCGCGTATTCACCATGTTATAGTAAAAACATGACACCCGTTAACAACTACCAAAATACTCCATGTAGTACACTTACCACCATACACACGCCTAAACATAACCATACGTACTACCAACATCTACTATACAAGCATGTATCAACTCTCTTTCATGCAATCATACTTGACAGTCCAGTGGTGTTGTGGCACATATATAATTATGTAGGCCTCCATAATTATACATGTTCCCTTTCACCAATGTACTCCCTCCTGTGATGACACTTATAAGAAATTAATACTACACATAACACATAATCCATCAACTCACAAGCACATAACCACACAAAATAAGATCCAAAACTCCATTTATTAAAATAACATAGTCAAAAACTTGAAACAACACAAATCCATGGTCTAGCTAAACTAGCTTCGACATAATCCAAACGAAAACATAAATAATTCTAAGGCATGCCGCCCATAAGAGCCGGAAAAGATTTAAGTGGATTCGGTATCGGATTCGGTATCAGTTTCTCCTCCTTCATTATTGTTATTATTTGGATAAACTGTTTTAGTCTTGACAGTCCTCAATAGTACTTCCTTATTCCCTTCCTTAGCCGTTATCGTTAGGACAGTCTTATAGTCCCACACATTGTTCACTTTCACCTTAGACATGTGTGCTATCGCGTCACATGGATCCCACTCCTCTGCAATTTTCCTCCTATAGTTTGTACGTATGTGGCATCCTATCCTCGTAATTCCAGTGGCTCGCACCACCACTACTTGTCTCTTAAGGGGCATGACTTAAATATAAGAAGAAAATATCACTCATCAGATACATAGTATAACATAACAAAAGGCAGATGCTATCATGCATCAAATTATATACTATAACATACATTTCTAGCAAAGTACAAAAATGACTAGCGTGGACGATGGTAGTTAAACCCGCACTTGTCAAAACCCGTAAAGGAAAATAATATGTGGCCAAGTATGAACCATATTAATTCATAGCTTAACAACATCACAAAATAACATCCAAACGCATCAATTATTATAAAATACACACATACTCCTATGACACTTATATGCAGGGACCCTTAAGCTATAGACTAGGCTACGCGACTAGGCAACCTAATTCTCTATAACCATTGGCTCTGATACCATTCTGTCACACCCCACCATGGCGGAATATGGGGCGCGACGTATGGATATCATCACAACATGGCGTGTCTATAGAGATAACTATATGAAATAAGAAATGTCATAAAAATTGTGACACAAATGTCATGACAATATCTTAACATGCAGGAGTCTAGGTAAGTAGGTAACAGTCCTACCTCTTACCCAAGACAAACAAATAACATAACCAAAACAATCATATGTGTGCCAACAGTATCACTTATTAAATGAACAAATAAAAAACTAAGAAGGAAACGGGGATCTCCTTCTAAATGCAATCCTACGCTCTCCAAATCCTAGCCACTTATGTTCTCATGCTTAACCATAGTATCACCTTAAAGAGACACTAAAACACGTCAACATAAATTTGGTGAGAGTCATAGGTTTAGACTCAAACGCCAAATCATACCAAAAGTTGTGGGTACAATCAAAGTTAAAAACATATGGACAATGTGATACTAACATGTATTAACAACTATCATTCAAGAATTAATCAATCAAATCAACACTAAGGCTCCCAGCCATACCATACACCATACTCCCATAGGCATCCAAACACCTATGAACCAATCCCCAAGGCTCCGCCTTGCCAATATCCACTTGGTACCAAGTCAAAAACATAAAACAACCAAGAATCAACTAGTAGTTAATCACATAAGTATGCACACATAAGTCCGTAACCAACGCCAAACATTCACAGCATAATTTATAAATAACAACACGGTGTCTCTTCCATCCCATCTGGAAGTCAAAAACAATAGTAAACATAGGACTATGAAACTCACCTGATTGAGCTTCTCCAAAAGTCCTCGCACTAGCAAAAAGCTAACAAACCAAAAACACATAATCAAAACATGAACCAATTACTAAGATGGCTCATCAACCTATGATGGAAATCTAACATCCTCCTATATAAATGCCTCATATATAAGCTCTAAACACCCCATTACCCTTCCCTAACAAGTCCTTAACTTGGTTAAGTTTAATAACTATCCCGTTCATATTTTACACAAAACAGTCCCCAATTTTAGGTCTCCAAACTATAAGTCAAACGTCCACTTAAACATACCCCTGGTTTTTGTAAAAGGAATATTTATGCCCTTACATATGTTAGCTAACACCTCCCACTTGCCCTAACCTTAAAGCTACTGCTAAGGCCCCGATATATATATATATATATATATGTATATACTTTTGTCATTCCAGATTTCCTGATTTTAAACATACAAAAAGTTTGTTATGATTAGGGGGTCTTACCCTAAACCACAACCTTAGCCCCAATGCAGATACTTGCTTTAATATATAAACCATCTCTCATGTTCGTTAGAAGATCCCAATGCAACCCTAAGTACCCCAAACAACCCAAAACTTAAAAAGAAAACAGGCTGACTTCAAAACTGTTTTGACCTCCGACTATTGTAACCTGTTTTTGACCCACTTCCCGACCTCCAATTTAGTTCTAGTTTCTTGTATTGGAAAGCCACTTCAATTATCTTTCCAGGGATACCTGGATCGCAAAATAAGAGTTTGTAGAACTCTCAATATGATCAAAACAATTGACTCAAAATTCTGCCCAGTTTTTAAAAACGGGTTTAATCAAATTAGCCTAATTAATTCCCCATAACCCCATTAAATACAAGCCCTAAATTATTTAATCATCATGATATCATTAATATAACATTAATTTATATTTTTTAAATTAAACCCTAACCTAAATCCATCATAAGATGATTAAAGAAAACATAAAAACAATTTAATTGAAAAGGGTTATGAAGGTTTTACCTTTAATTTAATGGAAGATGAAAAAAATACTGAAAACCTAAAAAAAACTCCTTCTGTCGTCGACTATAGAGTTCCAGGAAGAAAAATATGGCTTTTTTTTAATTAAAACATTATATAGGGTGTGGGTGAACCCAAGTCCAACCCATAGCCCACTTACCTTTTCTTTCCTTTTTTTTCCTTTCTTTTAATCGGCCTAAACCGCCTATAATATATATATATATATATATATATATATATATATATATATATATATATATATATATATATATATATATATATATATATATATATATATATATATATATTTTCTTTTTATTGTTTAATAATACATTACTAGTATTACCTTAATTTACCTTAATTTATTTCAGCTCTTAAAGCTTCCAAAACCTCAAAACCGTAAAACTAGTCAAATTTACACGTTTTACCGTAAAAGACGTAAAATATACACTTTTATAAAAAATCTCAAATTTTGAAATAAACTTTATAACTAAGTCCTAAATGACTTAAAACCATCCCGAAAAATATTCATATGACTAATTACCTCATCCGAGACCTCTAAATGCTAAACCGTAAATCCTAAAAAAATTACTATTACTATAATACTTATACGTATACGTAAACACCAAAATATCACCATTTCATTTCATAGTCACTATTTGTGAGCTCATGAACATGAAATAACCGTTCCTCGACTTACTTATGAGTACTCTATACTCATAAACGATAATCACACCAACCTCGTTCACACAAAATTAACACGTAATCACACAAATCAAGTATTCACACATAAAATAACCTAAAAATAGGACTAAGTGACGAACCTCAAAACCATAGTTGTCACATTGTATGGGGACATTGCAAGTTTAGTTGCTTTTGATAGCTCTCCACTCCAAGTTGAAAATCTTCCACCCGGTTTTGGATGACGATTTTTCTAGCATATTGACGAAAGTTGGAGCTCAACGCAATGACTATCTCAGGTGGTAAATGGTCGACTTTTTCCCGAGCCAATAACAACAGAAGATCTTCAATGTCTTCAAGGCGAAGGTACTAGAGATCACTTTCGTCAATTCTGTATTCTTTTTCATCAGTACGTTTGAACACGATTACATTCAAGTAATCATAACCGAATACAGTGTGAGTAGTTGCTCCTTGTATGCTTTTAATTCTATGATTTGAAACAATAGAAGAACCTCTCTTTGGACGATGGAAGTGATTGTAAGCTAACCTTTTCTTTGGAGTCCAGTGAGAGATGCCAAGTGATGCATAAGTGTCATAAAACTTGAGCAACTTCCTTCTCCATAACGCATCAGGTACTTTATCTTCTATCCATGGTACGTTATCCAGATAGGTAGCCTTGATCATAGTAAGTGATGTGGCATATTTCTTTGCGACTTTTTCAAGATACTCGAGATCATGAGATACAAAGTGTTCTATTGGAATCGTTGCAGAACCAGCGATGATTGTGGGTGTAAGAGGTCGTAACACTGGAGTTTGAATTCCCGTAGGCGTTGCTCTCATGGCATTTGTAAGCTCATTTAAATGATATTCAGCCTCATTATGGCTGATCTTAAAAGTATCAAATAAGTCCACGTCTGCGGCTGCCATTTTGATAAGATCCGGAGTCATTGTTGGTTTCCCATGATGATACCTTAGAAAGGCCGAGAAATCAATTGGATTGTTTAGGCATTGAGTGAGTTCCATTTCTGTTGTTGTGGCGAAAGGATGTTGTGGTGCTGCATTTGTGAGCCAGAGTTGCTCCTGTACCGTGTCATCGATGATAAGAGATTCAGCAAACGTGAGTTCTGGCACATTTAAGTCTTCTACTTCCATATCGGAATTATGCTGATCTTCAGATGGTGTTGAAGGTTGTGACAATCCGTCAGTTTATGGTCGATATTTTATTCTCGAATATTATTTAAAAACATTGTTTTAATGTTACAATATGAACTCACATATTTTTAGGAAGAAATTTGGATTTACGTCTTGAAGTAGCATCGACTACGTCTAAACCGGAGGATTCAACGTTACGTGCTTACGTTTACATACACCGTCTTTGGTGACAGTCCGACATTTCAGAAAATAAATTTATCCGTGAATATTATTTTGGAGTTTTAAATTTGTGTTGGTTCATAAACTCATAAATTTACGAGAAGAGATTAGGACTTACGATTTTATTTTAACGTCCTTTACGACTAAACCGGAAACCTTAGGATTACGTATTTACGTTTTCGAACTCCGTTTTTGATGAGATAATTTTTATTGGATTCGTTTTGTGACGTTGATTCATAATTTATAAAAACGTTTTTCGTAAAACGACCCGAGGGCACGCAAATCGAGGAAACTAGAATCGAGGAGTACCCGTAAATAAATGGGGATGAGACAAGTGGGACACTTGTCCCACCCCCATCAAAACCGGCCATATAAGCTAGTTACACCATGAGGTGTCACAACCTCATAAATAAATCCTACACTTGTCTTAGCTTACACTTTAAGCTAAGCATTACCTCAAAACCCACAAGCAAAACCATTTGCACCACTTCCACCCATGCAAAACAAGCTAAAATCCTCTCTACTCTCCATTTTGTGCCGTCCCGTCCTCACCCTAAACATCCATTTTGATCAAAAATCAACCATTAAATCCTATGTTATTTCTACATATGTTGAAGCCCTCTCGAAGCTCTCTTGAATGGTGGTGCTTATAACATCCATGGAGGAGTTTCCTTGGTGTCTTGGGGATGATTTTCCACAAGGAGTTTATGAAGATTGGTGGTCATGAAGATGGTCTTGGTGCATCACAAGTTTCTCCATCAAAATCCATGTTTTGATCAACCTACATCATCATGGTGGTATAAAGATTTTCCTCCTCATCTTCTTGTTATTTTGATTATGTAAACATGTATTTTATTTCCTATTGTATATGTATATGATGATTATATGATGATAAAAATGTTATGTGGGGATTTGGTGTTGATAAACATGATTAAAAAGGTGAAAAACTATAAAGAACAAGGCTAAAATCTTGCTTAAAAGTGATAGCTGTATAAAACAGTAAAGAAACAGGTCATGGACTGATAAAATGATGAAGTAGAATCCATTTACAGTAAGCTATATGTCTTGTACACATGTGAGAGTTGGCCATGCAATGGAATCATTGTAATGAGTGAGATATGATCAAAACAAGTTTAAGATACAAATCTGAGTTCACTGTTTTTGACGATTTTTAGAAAATACTTAGAGGATGATTCAACAGTAGCTATAGAAGAGTTAAATGTAGCACATATCATGTAGTTTATGTGATAAACATTTGAGCTTCTATCTCCATATAGAACTCAAGATATGGCAGTTTTGGTGAAAATGAAGATAAAAATCAGATTTTTGAAAAATAAAGTATAATAATATTATATAAGCACTCAAAATTATAATGTATAAAATATAAATTAAAACCCACTAACTTATGAATTCTATTTATATAAATATGTAAAAGGTGGAATAAGTGTATAAATTATAAAAATGGTAACTTGTTAAGTTTTATAAGTTATAAAACTATAAACATGATTTTTACGACTTTTTCGGCTAATACCGTAAAATTAACGTTTTTGTTAAATAAAACTTAGATGGTTGGACCCGTCTAATGTAAACTTTATAAAACTTATATACTGATATATAAACATTTATAACAAGTAAAAACCGATAAGACCCGAACTATAGGACATACGGACGTTAACGGACTAAATTAACATTATTGGACTAATAATACAACAAAAATGGACTAAAACACTTATAAACTTATTATTGGGCTTCACCCATTTAGGCCCAACTTTTAAAGTGTAGATACTGATAATATAAGTATAACAAGGATTAATACAAGTTAAGAACTTATAATAGGCTTATTGAACCTAAAACACGTAAATAGGTAAAATGAGGAAAACTAGTATGAAAGTTATCGACACATAACACAAAAATGAGTAAATGAGGATATGTAAACCCACTTGATCATCATATATAAAATCATCATATGTATACATAATTGTTATTTTTATAAAGTCATTGGACAAACTTCTAAGCTCGATTATTATTTGTCTAGGTTTTTGTGATTGAAGCACGTACCGTACATCCGAATCGCCGATAACCGCCTTCCCACATTAACGTGAGTTCATAGCCTCGCACTCTTTTAAATGTTTTTATGAAATGTTTTATAAACCCACGAGGGAGATAACATGTTAGTTTTTATAAAATATGACACCATTTGTCCCGATTGTTTGTTTATTGATTTGGACCCGGATGATTGAATGACCCGATTGTATGACCCGATAAATGATTAAAGGACCCGATAGATGAAATTAAATGGATTATTAAAGTTAGGTTATGTCACTAAAAGTCCCATTAGCATGAATTGTGAACTACCGGGAGTTGGTAGACGCTTATGCATTTAATAGTACTATTTGGGGACGATCACCCCAGTTCGCGCCTTGATGGTTGATCCCCGTCGTGCCACATTGATTGGTAAGCGAATTTATGTATGAGAAGATTTCCATAGCGTGACCTTTGTGACGACACCCTACTTTAGATGGGCAAAATTGGTATCGGGTTAGCTACCCGTTGTTGGTTTAGTAAGGTAACAATGTCATGCGGCTTATAATAATCCAATCACCGAAATACTACTAGACGCTCCGAATTACGATGTATTGCCTGACTAGCAATACAGGGTCATACTATTGATATTATGTTTGTGTTTTGGTTTTTATAACCATACTCATATAACGGTTTTTATTTTCATACAACGTCGTAAGACGTATTGTATGACGTTTTTACGACATTGGCTCGTATAATGATTTTTAAGGCTTTTTATAACCATATTCATATAATGGTTTATTTAATCTATACAACGTTGCAAAACGTATTGTATGGTGTTTTTAACGACAATGATTCGTATAATGATTTTTAAGGCAAATGCCTATATTATGATTTTCGATAAAGATTTGTATAAAATGACTTTGGCTATTTTATGGCCTATCAAAATGATTTGTACAAAATGTTTTTCAGTAATAATTTTATACTGATATTATATTGATGGATTTTATTAAACTCTATGAATTCACTCGGCGTTATCGCTGACCTTTTCTTTTAACATGTTTTATCTCAGGTACTTGAAGGTAATTCTCGGGAAGACGACAAGAATTCATGGCCCGCACTTAAATTATAATTTCCATTCAAATATTTGTAAAACCTGTATTAAATAAATTGACTTGGGACCGATGTAACTTTGATATTTATGAATGGAAATGATTTGTTATTAAATGACGCGATTTTTATGCGTTGTCTATGATGTGAGTAATGTGCTATCCCGTAACACCAACTAGTCTTCTGCTGTATTGAGTTGTATAAATTTAGGGGTGTTAGAGTTTGGTACCAGAGCTCTCGTTATAGAGAACGAAAGATTTTTAAAACCAAGGTTTTGAATAAAACATTTCAAAATCTTTTAACTATAAACATTTTTCTAAAAATGTCTAAAAATCTTTTGACTATAACGGTGCCGAAGAATTCCCGAGTTACCGACAAGGCCAGACTGAGAAGTGTTATTTTAATATATATATAACTTGGATTATATATATGATGTAATTTTATTACATGATTGTTTGATGATTATTTTGATATTTATACGAGGTATTTATACGACGTCGATTGTCACAAGAAACCCTAAATCCCCTAGTAAATTAATCGAAGCTATTCTCGTAGAAATTCTACCTATCCTAGATCTAAACCAAGTTGTGGATATCTATGATCCCAACAAATGGTTGACATTCGTAGAAATGTAGATATTAGTTGATTGTGATATTGAAAAAGAACTGGCGACATTAAATCTGATATCGATGTCATGACGATCTTTTCTTATAGAGTGGAGTTTGACAAAACGTTACCACCTAGAAAGATGTCATCTGATTCGTTGTCATCCAGTTCTTAAATCGAAATCGAAAGGGTGAATGTTGCACTTGAGGCTGTCATTGGAACCATTACCCAAAAGCCTCATGCACTAGTACCTTTCCGAGAAGTCTGATTGAATGTATGAGTTATTTCATACTAGTGACTCATTTGATAATTGTTGTTGTAAGAGCTATAGGATTGGAAATTAAGTGTTGATCATATCAATCTTTTATTGCCCTTTCAAGGTCTAAGAATAAGATTGAAAGTATTGGAGAATGAGGTAGAATATCACATTGAGTATAAGTTGTTTGAAACTTGAATAAAGTAAAAAAAAATAATTTTAACCTCTATGGAATAAGAAATTGTTAAGAGGAAGTTGTTGAGTTCTGTGATTTAATTATAAGGTTTTAATTGATTGTAGGTTTATGTTAAGGGTTGTTCCTAGGCCATTGTCCACTAACGAGGATGCCCAGTGTCCAAGAAATAAATTGAAGAAATCTTCTTCTGAATTGGGACTGATGGATCTTCTGGGACATGTGGAACACCTAATGACTCTTGTAGATTAGTATTCATTGTGGTATCTTTTAAAATAATCCCTAACTTAACTGAAACATCAGTTGGTAGGATGAGTTCTGAGAATTGTATGACATAGTGACATGTAATGTGTTACGGTACAATTTGACTTGTTTGTGATTAACGAAAAGACTACCTTTGATTGATAAATTCTACATGTATGAATGATATCTATCTTTTCTTGCTTGTTCCTAATGTTCTCATTAGTGATACAACCATTGAACAAGTACTCATCTTAAATCGAGTTACGTTGTGAATTATTCTTTTGAGTGCCATCGAGATCATGAACCTCATGATTAATTTGCTAAGCTCATTTCCTATTGTATTGTAGTTAAGTTCTTGGTGAACAACTCTTCATCACTTTTCTGCAGATCACTCATTGTTTTTATAAAGTTAAAACAGTATCCCTTGAGGAAAATTGGATTTTCATCACTATAGGGATTATTTAAAGTGAGATTTATAAGTGATTGTTATCGAAATGAAGTTGTTTATAAAACATCTTAGAAAACTTAATTGTTTTCATAACAAGAAAAATCTTTGTAAACTTATATTTGATTCTTATTTAAGAATTAAGCATGAAAATGTTTTTATTATAAACATGATGATAAAATTTTGACGAACTGAGTATTGCATCGTTAATCTTGAAATTGTATATAGTTGCGAGCCTACATACAATTTGGAATGAACCATGCAAGGCTAATTAGTAGTCACCATAAAACTGATTAATAAACACTAAATTTTCTTTGAAGATTGTGGAAGATTAAAATTTATGAGATCTGCAAGAAGTGAAAAATAAGGACATAGTGTTAGGGACACCTACATATGTGCCTGTAGCATCTATTCTTCTGAGTCGAATTTACTCATCTGTGGAAATTGTCTTATTTGACAATTGATAATTCTTTCTTGTCCAATTCTCCCGTAATGAAACTCTTAGGAAAAGTATCTGATTACCGAGTGTTGATACCCGACAGGATGTATTGACATTCTTATCATTTCTTATGATTTGATTTCATTTGAATGACCTGGGTAACGATCCGTGGAGCTTTCGAATGCGTACTCAAATTATGAAAACATGGGATATATTTATATTCGTTAAATGTTTTCGTCTGTATCTGATTTGAAATTCTCTCGCATAGATTATGCGTTGACCTTACTCTTTAGATGATAGTTGTGTCTCCTAATATCCTTGAATTTGTGAAGGATTATGAGTTATTATTAGTCTTTTAAGAAGTTCACATCTTATCGACGGCAATAAAACTGGAAAGTTGGTAGTGCCAGTAGAATGGATTGATTGATTATGACATGACGACATTGTCTTAATTGATGGGAACTCGAATAGAATTCCTCTAAACGATAAGATGTTGATTATCAAAAGTAATCTAAATAATTCTTGGTGGATGACCATATCCTGCATTTAGACTTGAAATTATACCATGAATGGTTGTGAATTAGTCATAGATATTATAATCTAGAAGAACCTAATATGAATGTATTAAAAGATTTTTGTGTTATCTGAAACTTTAGGAGGTATTTATTGATGAATTACCTAGACTTTTGCCGTTAAGGCAAGCTGAAATTGGTATTGATTATATTCCCGGTGCTGCACATATGGCTTGTGCACTGTACGTCAACACCACTTAAATTAAAGGAATTACCGTACAACTGAGAGAGTTGTCGGAGAAAGATTTTATTCTACCAAGCCTGTCATCATGAAGAGCTATGGTGTTATGATTCCTTATATTTATAGATTACTGTGAACTGAGTAAATTGACAATCGAAAACGATATCCATAACTCGAAATGGAAGATTTGTTCGATCATTTACAAGGTTTTTGATCCTCAGCATGGTTATCATCAACTTCGTATCTGCGCAAAAGATTATCTATTCTAATCACTACATCCGGTACTTGTAATGAACATTATGAGTTTCACGTGATGTCGTTTGGATTGACAATGCACATGTAGTATTCATAAATATGATGAATCACATGTGTAGGCTGTAATTAGATAAATTCATGCTCGTGATCATTAAGGACTATATGTTTGTTTATCAGAATAAGAATGAGTTAATAATTATTTATAGATTTCCCTGAATTGGCCGAACAATGAAAACATGTACCTTAAATATTTAACATAAGACTTAAGACTTAATTCTTTACATGATTTAACCGTGAGATTAATAGATAATGGAAGCTATATTGACTTTTCAAAGATTAGAACCATTAACGCTTAGGGATTAAAAACTTGATCCTTTACATAAAATGACCGTTGGATTAATAATGGTAAGATGTATGCATATAGACTCTTCAAAAATTAAGAGCCCTTTTAAGACTTTGGATTATTACTAAAAAGAAAGTGCAAATATATTTTGACAAATGTTTTAACAAAGGATTTTAAGGGATTATTCCCTTATACACAAACCATTTAGCTAAGCTTCTGTTTAGGGGTAAATGTTTGTGTATACCTCAGGACAACTTAAGAAGGATTGAGGAAAACCATTTTAAACCATGACTTAAAATTTGAAACGACAATTTTTGCTTTTCAACTAAGAAAACTTTGACCAAAGTATAAACAAAGGTTTTTCGAACATTTACGAATCTTATTAATATTTTCGATAAATCAACAAAAATCTTGTTAATTGAATTCAAATATTATTTTGAACACCTCTATATAATTGGACAAACTGAGAAACTTTAAAAACTTTTTGTGTTTACGTTTCATAAAAATTAAATATCTATTTAATTAATTGTAATAATTACCGACGCTTTAAAACGTCAGATTAAGAAAAACTGATAAAAATGATAGTTGAGATGAAAACTAAAACTTAGAAAATATAAAGAAGGAATTTTGAATAAATACGGTTATGATATTTATTTCATCAGGAAAGTGAACGTAATTATCGACGCATAATATAGAAAGAATATCTGAGTGAATTGTGGACATGATAATTATATCATCATGAGAAGTGAATATAGATACTGACATATTATATAAAAAGGATAAAGAACCAATTAGGACATGCTCCTTAATAATGAAGGTGCAAAATAAATTGCCGAACGATATAAAAATAAACAATGTTTGTAAACAGGGATAATATAGATTATAAAAGTGGTTCGCGGCTAATGTGAACCATTAGAATTGAGAAGCCGATAGCGTTAAATGTTTTAAAGGGCCGTTTATGGTTGCCTAAATATAGAAAATTGTGAGATATAGTTATGTTGGAATTTGTAAGTATAAGTATTCTATTTATGTCATTTATGACTAAAAGTATCTTTGTCTGATTAAGTTGTACTGATGGCAATTATGAAGGCAGACATCGCCCCATACATTAGTAAACGTCTAGCTATTTCAAAGGTCATCATCTGAATTTGATTCGATTTGGGTCATCGTCGACAGACTGACCAAATCTGCTAATATCATTCCCGTTAATGATAAATGCAAAAGAGTTATGTAAACATAGTGTGCCTGTATCGAACATCTTTATCAAGATCCTCGCGTCGCATCGAATTTCTAGAGATTTGCTCAGGAATCAATGAGAACGAACCTTGATGAGAGTACTATGTACCACCCCAAATCAAAGGGACGAGGTAAAGTAACGATATAAAGTAATATAAGTGCTGCTTTATGTTTGAATGATTGATCTTTGGTAATAGACCGTATAATCGTTTTCCTTTGGAAGGATTGTCATTGATAACTATCGTATTAGGATCGAGATCGAATCTTGTTAAGATTTAGAAATTAGAGCATCTGTAAGCAGGAGTTAAGATGAAGACACCCGACATACACCCATTGTGAGTTGGACATGTCTTTTAGGTTTAAGGTTTCCTATGATGGCGAACCTAACCTTGCAAAATACCCGACCCGCGAGATCTGAAATGATTGTTGAAATTAGGATCTGATTATTGACAGCTGGTAGTGGGCAAGAGGTTATGTGAATGTGAAATGTAGATCTTGAAGTGCCAAATGGGCAGCGAAGTTATGCCATAATTTTTAACCTTGGAAAAATGAATTCATGATCTGACAAATCATGGGATATAAGTCCCCGTTGTATGGGACCATTGAGATGATGTAAAAGTTGGGATTGAAAGGCATATAAGCTGGATCTACCCTAGGACTTCAAGAACCGCGTGAATTATGTTTCGTAAATCGAACTTGATGGAATATCTATCAAGTGAAATTCTGATTATTCTTAGTAGAGCTTAGATCGGCGAAAAGTTGCATTCATCAGAAACCCGTGAACATCATGGATAGAGAAAGTAAGTCAACATTTAGCCTGATCTTATTCCCGTAGTTATGTTTGATGAAACTCGCGTATTATAATGGATTACACTTGTGAGAAAAGACCGAATGTGGAGGAAATACCCACATGGCTTTAACTCTATAAGAAGCGAGTAGTAAAATGATGTTTGAGAACAAAGATCCTGTTTAGGGGTAAATGCTGTGACAATCCGTCAGTTTATGGTCGATATTTTATTCTCGAATATTATTTAAAAACATTATTCTAATGTTACAATATGAACTCACATATTTTTGGGAAGAAATTTAGATTTACGTCTTGAAGTAGCATCGACTACGTCTAAACCGGAGGATTCAACGTTACGTGCTTACGTTTACATACACCGTCTTTGGTGACAGTCCCGACATTTTAGAAAATAAATTTATCCGTGAATATTATTTTGGAGTTTTAAATTTGTGTTGGTTCATAAACTCACAAATTTACGAGAAGAGATTAGGACTTACGATTTTATTTTAACGTCCTTTACGGCTAAACCGGAAACCTTAGGATTACGTATTTACGTTTTCGAACTCCGTTTTTGATGAGACAATTTTTATTGGATTCGTTTTGTGACGTTGATTCATAATTTATAAAAATGTTTTTCGTAAAACGACCCGAGGGCACGCAAATCGAGGAAACTAGAATCGAGGAGTACCCGTAAATAAATGGGGATGAGACAAGTGGGACACTTGTCCCACCTCCATCAAAACCGGCCATATAAGCTAGTTACACCATGAGGTGTCACAACCTCATAAATAAATCCTACATTTGTCTTAGCTTACACTTTAAGCTAAGCATTACCTCAAAACCCACAAGCAAAACCATTTGAACCACTTCCACACATGCAAAACAAGCTAAAATCCTCTCTACTCTCCATTTTGTGCCGTCCCATCCTCACCCTAAACATCCATTTTGATCAAAAATCAACCATGAAATCCTATGTTATTTCTACATATGTTGAAGCCCTCTTGAAGCTCTCTTGAATGGTGGTGATTATAACATCCATGGAGGAGTTTTCTTGGTGTCTTGGGGCTTATTTTCCATAAGGAGTTTATGAAGATTGGTGGTCATGAAGATGGTCTTGGTGCATCACAAGTTTCTCCATCAAAATCCATGTTTTGATCAACCTACATCATCATGGTGGTATAAAGATTGTCCTCCTCATCTTCTTGTTATTTTGGTTATGTAAACATGTATTTTATTTCCTATTGTATATGTATATGATGATTATATGATGATAAAAATGTTATGTGGGGATTTGGTGTTGATAAACATGATTAAAAAGGTGAAAAACTATAAAGAACAAGGCTAAAATCTTGCTTAAAAGTGATGGCTGTATAAAACAGTAAAGAAACAGGTCATGGACTGATAAAATGATGAATTAGAATCCATTTACAGTAAGCTATATGTCTTGTACACATGTGAGAGTTGGCCATGCAATGGAATCATTGTAATGAGTGAGATATGATCAAAACAAGTTTAAGATACAAATCTGAGTTCACTGTTTTGGACGATTTTTAGAAAATACTTAGAGGATGATTCAACAGTAGCTATAAGAGAGTTAAGTGTAGCACATATCATGTAGTTTATGTGATAAAAATTTGAGCTTCTATCTCCATATAGAACTCAAGATATGGCAGTTTTGGTGAAAGTGAAGATAAAAATCAGATTTTTGAAAAATAAAGTATAATAATATTATATAAGCACTCAAAATTATAATGTATAAAATATAAATTAAAACCCACTAACTTATGGATTCTATTTATATAAATATGTAAAAGGTGGAATAAGTGTATAAATTAGAAAAATGGTAACTTGTTAAGTTTTATAAGTTATAAAACAATAAACATGATTTTTACGACTTTTTCGGCTAATACCGTAAAATTAACGTTTTTGTTAAATAAAACTTAGATGGTTGGACCCGATATATAAACATGTATAAAAAGTAAAAACCGCTAAGACCCGAAGTATATGACATACGGACGTTAACGGACTAAATTAACATTATTGGACTAATAATACAACAAAAATGGACTAAAATACTTATAAACTTATTATTGGGCTTAAACCATTTAGGCCCAACTTGTAAAGTGTAGATACTGATAATATAAGTATAACAAGGATTAATACAAGTTAAGAACTTATAATGGCTTATTGAACCTAAAACACGTAAATAGGTAAAATGAGGAAAACTAGTATGAAAGTTATCGACACATGACACAAAAATGAGTAAATGAGGATATGTAAACCCATTTGATCATCATATATAAAATCATCATATGTATACGTAATTGTTATTTTTATAAAGTCATTGGACAAACGTCTAAGATCGATTATTATTTGTCTAGGTTTCCGTGATTGAAGCACGTACCGTACATCCGAATCGCCGATAACCGCCTTCCCACATCAACGTGAGTTCATAGCCTCACACTCTTTTAAATGTTTTTATGAAATGTTTTATAAACCCGCGAGGGAGATAACATGTTAGTTTTTATAAAATAGGACACCATTTGTCCCGATTGTTTGTTTATTGATTTGGACCCGGATGATTGAATGACCCGATTGTATGACCCGATAAATGATTAAAGGACCCGATAGATGAAATTAAATGGATTATTAAAGTTAGGTTATGTCACTAAAAGTCCCATTAGCATGAATTGTGAACTACCGGGAGTTGGTAGACGCTTATGCATTTAATAGTACTATTTGGGGACGATCACCCCAGTTCGCGCCTTGACGGTTCATCCCCGTCGTGCCACATTGATTGGTAAGCGAATTTATGTATGAGAAGATTTCCATTGCGTGACCTTTGTGACGACACGCTACTTTAGATGGGCAAAATTGGTATCGGGTTAGCTACCCGTTGTTGGTTTAGTAAGGTAACAATGTCATGCGGCTTATAATAATCCAATCACCGAAATACTACTAGACGCTCCGAATTACGATGTATTGCCTGACTAGCAATACAGGGTCATACTATTGATATTATGTTTTTGTTTTGGTTTTTATAACCATACTCATATAACGGTTTTTATTTTCATACAACGTCGTAAGACGTATTGTATGACGTTTTTACGACATTGGCTCGTATAATGATTTTTAAGGCTTTTTATAACCATATTCATATAATGGTTTTATTTAATCTATACAACGTTGCAAAACGTATTGTATAGTGTTTTTAACGACAATGATTCGTATAATGATTTTTAAGGCAAATGCCTATATTATGATTTTCGATAAAGATTTGTATAAAATGACTTTGGCTATTTTATGGACTATCAAAATGATTTGTACAAAATGATTTTCAGTAATAATTTTATACTGATATTATATTGATGGATTTTATTAAACTCTATGAATTCACTCGGCGTTATCACTGACCTTTTCTTTTAACATGTTTTATCTCAGGTACTTGAAGGTAATTCTCGGGAAGACGACAAGAATTCATGGCCCGCACTTAAATTATAATTTCCATTCAAATATTTGTAAAACCTGTATTAAATAAAATGACTTGGGACCGATGTAACTTTGATATTTATGAATGGAAATGATTTATTATTAAACGACGCGATTTTTATGCGTTGTCTATGATGTGAGTAATGTGCTATCCCGTAACACCAACTAGTCTTCCGCTGTATTGAGTTGTATAAATTTGGGGGTGTTACAAAGGTTGTTACTGTGTCATCGGTATATCATCATTGGGCATAGAGACTGGAATTTCGTCTTCTTGCATAGGTTCTACAGATTCGTTGTAAGAAACAGTAGTAGAATCTGGTTCAGTAGATATACCTGTGTCAGTATGCTGAGATTCTGGTACAGTGTCCACCGTCTTTTCTGCAGTTTCAGCAACGCTTTCTTCAGCTTCCTCAATACCTTTCTCAATTTCATTATTGCCTTCACCCTGATTTGACTCGTCGCCATTCGTAGCCGTTTTGTCATTCGTATCACCCTTTTTGGTTCCATTCCCGTCATCATTATCATCATCATCATCCTCATCCCCATCTGAATCCTCGTCCTCGTCTTCCCTGTTAACCTCATCCCCTTCTTCCTCGTTCTCTTGTTCATCTTCATCCTTATCCTTATCCTCTTCTTCCTCATCATCTTCTTCCTCATCCTTTTCCTCATTTTGATCATCATCACCATCATCCTCATTACCGTTACCCTCGTTATCTTCCTCCTCTAGCTCGACTTCATCCTCAGACTCAGAGTCTTCAGTATCTGCATGAGTATCTTTAATGATTGCTTTGTTGAGATATTGCAGAACTTTGCGTTTATATTTCGATTTACGAGGCCCCCATATCTTTCAGTCGTGTCTGCAAAAATTTCATTACTTGAAGGGTAGATAAACCAGTACCGAAAAGAGTTGGTAGTTCCTGATCAACATATGATTGTACTTCACGTCAAATGATGTTGGTCATATTATCATCAATTGATCCAAGAAAGGTAGCATTCTCTTTGTCACGAGTTTTCTTCTCTCCAAGAAATTTTTTATGTTGACTTTTAAGTTTAGAAACGTTGTCAGATATTTAATTAAGTGTGGGCTCGTTAGGGTGCAGTTCCTTGAGGGTTTGTGTGTTGGGATTGGTGATTCTTTCATTTAGTGCTGCTATTTGTTTAGCTTGAGCCTCCAGTTGTTGTTGAAGAGTCTTAATGAGTGGATCACTGACTGTGAGGAATGGGTTGGAGGTGGATGATACTTGTTGTACTGATGGTGGAGGTGTAACCACGACTGTTAGAGTGGTGGTGGATGATACAGGTTGTTCAAGGATAGGTGATGGTGTAGGTTCAGTCATTGGGGCGGTAGTTGATACAGGTTGTTCAACGATTGATGACGATGTAGATTCAGTCATTAGGGCGGTAGTTGATACATGTTGTTCAACGATTGATGACGGTGTAGGTTTAGTCATTGGGGCGGTTGTTGATACAGGTTGTTCAACAGGTACTGGTGTGATAGCTGGTGTTATGACATCACTGATGGCTAGGGTGGTTAGTAGTGGAATGGTAGTTGATATAACAGAAGTCATAGGAACATCCACCATATTTTCATTTGTCGATGGATCAGTATTTGTAACCTTGACACCCTCTCATTCAAAATTAAGATATTTCATAACATCATCAGAGCCGGAAGTAGACTTACTTTGAAGTTGAGTTTCTGGAATGAGAGTTGCGTGAGCATCATCGTTGATCACAGTGTTAGTTGGTTCCGGTAAAGATGTGGTGATATTGGCATCATGATACAGCAAATTTGTTTCTGTGTTCTCACTGCCAGTACCATCTTCACTCTGCTTACGACTTTCAAAATGGAAGTTATCAACATCTCCGTCAGTAGGATCTTCATAGAAGGCAATATCGGCATCAGGGTTACCAAATTCATCTAAGTCATCGAACAGTGTTGATCCTGATCCTTTAGATGTTGCAAAAGCCTCCACTCTGCTTTGCTGAAGAGTAATACATAGTTGTTTGGCTTCAGAAATGGTTTGCTTAGCTGGTTCATTTGAAGCAACAAGTGCTTCTTTACCTTTGGTTTGCTTTACTTTCTTTGGCCTTCTTAGTGGTACTTCTTCGTGGCCATCCTCAGTGTGGATCATCTCATCTTCTTCAGCATCTTCATAAACTAATTGCTCTTTCCCTGTGCCTTTATCTTTTGAGGAAGCAGTCGATTGGCGCTTGGAAACTCTTTTCTTTCGTTTACCTTTTTGCTTCTCTGATTGTTTCTCAAAGGGAGCTGCATTTGCTTGTTTGAACTATGCTTCAATATCCAGTATCATCTCTCGGTAGTGATCACTTTCCTTGATTCCTTCATTCATCATGATGTCTGGCACTGGAGTTGGTCTGAGTGAATACTTTGTGAATTGATTATCCGCAGTCATAGTATCCAACACATCATCACTATCTTGAGTATGATAGAAGAAATTCCCATGAGGATCAATATCTGGGTCACTCTTCATGAAGAAATTGATGATTAGTTTTGTGAGCCTTGGAAATGAGAGATGCACCGCTTTCCTCTTGGAACTTATGAATTGATGACAGAGTTCCTCCCAAAGTTGTAGTGCATAATCTACTTTAGATCCAGTGTAGAGACCCCAAAAGATAATGGCCTGAGAGGGTCTTATTGCGTCTGATCCATGAATCTTGGAGGTAAGGCATTTTACTAATATAGTGACAATTGCTTTCCAAGGTTGCCCAATGTGTGACGTGTTAAACTGAGAAAGAAAACCAATTTCACCCTCATAATTCAATTCTCGAATTACTCGAAGCAGCTCATTTGTATCTGGGTCAGGCACAAAGTGTTCGCCTTTTGCTAACTTAGGAAGCTTGAATAGTTGCCTAAATTGACGCAATTCAAGTGTCAAGTCTTTGTGGTTTAGCGTAAAAGAGATAATCTTCTTTGACAATTGTGTTGCCTGTGTGATTGTGGCTGTTGCCCAAAATTCGTGCATGTATACTTCAGGAACTGATGCAGTGACACGTAGTGCGTCCTTTATTGGTGAACAATCTAGGATGTCCGTTTCAATTTTGAATGCCGCCAAAGAAGGATCAAAATCGTCTTTCAGACGAAAATTGTTTGGTGCATGTTTCATTCTAGCATTAAGTGGAAAAAGGATAAGATCTAGTCGTTTTTGTTGTTCTTCGGTTATCGACATTTTCCTGCTTTAGATAAACACAAGCACACTTGATATATACACATATATATCTCATAAACTATGTAAATCCTAAGCATAGGGAATAAATCACAACAAACGTCACCACATATGATTGAGTGACAAGATACAGACATAGTTCATATGGACTAAGTTCATACATTCAGAATCACACCTAGAATTATGAAAGATATACCACAGACAATTTATTCTAAGGAGATAACGACCTATCATTAGTTCCTTGAGAATTTGGGTTTCTTAGTTGTCATAACCAGAACCTCAGTAGGTCTACGTTTAGTTTCAACCACAACCTCAGTAGGTCTTCGTTTAGTTTCAACCACAACTTCAGTAGGCTTTGGTTTAGACTCAACCACTAGTTCAGTAATTTGTGGAGTATCCTCAACCCAAATTTCAGTAGGCTTGAACTCAGGGTTAGAGAATGATGAGACTTTGTCTTCCATGACCTGGATACAAAACACAAGACATTGAATAAGTAATTTGTATCTCTTTTGTTTACAGAGATGTCAACTTATAAAATAAGATGAACTTCTGTAATAAGAAACCTTTCAAGTATTCTTATGACATAATTAATTATTTCCAATATAACTTGGTTTCGTGTTAATGGCCCTAATTTTCTTATAGCCTAATAAAGTGGGAATGCTGTCTAGGCCGAATTCATTAGATAGTCTTTGTCATGTGAACACTACTTAAAGTCCATCGCAAGCCTAACATGTGTTGCAGTGTAAACCCTTATCGCAATCTAAAAGTCATTCAAAGCAAAGGCATTGCAATACTAAGTCCATTGTAGTTCTAAATATATCTCAACAACCTTGCAAATTTTGGTCCATCGTAACGAGCCATCGCATTGGCCATCGCAACATGGGATCGTATTGAAGCCATCGTAACGAGTCCATCGCAACAAGCCCATCGAAACGGACCCATCGCAACGGACCCATCGCAATGGACCCATCGCAACGGACCCATCGCAACGGACCCATCGCAACAGACCCATCGCAACGTGTCCATCGCAACAAGCCATCGCAATGGACTCATCGAAACGAGCCCATCGTAATGGTGCCATCACAGCGAACCCATCGTAGTGGTGCCATCGCAATCAATGCGATCATGAGAAGCCATCGTAGTCATTCATCGTATTCTGGGCGATATTAACAATGCAAATCTGTTGAGTTCGATTTCGGGACTTAGAAGATGTTTTAAGCAAAACTGGGCAAGACCTATGTTTGTCTATGCTAGATGAATAATTCCTACCACTCAATTAACATTTTCATCGCAACAAGTTTACAACCCTAATCTTGATTAAATCATGAATTGGGGGTATGTTTGTTATGTTAAGATGATGAACATGATAAACATATAAACATGTAATAATACCTAGATGGAGGGACGAATGACTTTGTAGCAAGCAAGGATCAAGATTTTTAAGCTTTGTTAATGGCGGTTTGGAGTGGTTATAGTGTTGTGTGTGTTACAGTAAAGAAAAAAGATGGGGAGGGGGGTTATATTGAATTTGGTCAAACCAAGTTGCAAGAAATTGCAACTTGGTCCCCCTTTTTGCAATTGTGCAAGTTTTTACCCCCAAGGATTAAGATGTTAATTCAACACTTGTAAAAACACGTGAACCAACAAACACCTTTACCCATAACATCTTATCTTTGAAAACAAACACGAACACATACACCTAAGGCACAATTTCAAATTCCTAACAACAAACCACATATCACACATGTCACACATAAGCATATGAAGAGAATTATCATTTTCCATGTTTCAGAAGAAACCCATTTTCAAAAGACACCCGTGTTGAGGACTTATTCAATTCCAGAAAGATTTGATATTTGCTCCCCCTTAAATACTGACCCGTTTTCTAGTTAAAGAGCTGTAATCAATGATTTTTGAAGAGACCAAAACATCCATGAAGACTTTTTCCGTTTTGTGATTTTATGGAACGATTCTGGTGGCAATAAGATTTCTCTTATTTTTACAATATAAGTGCACTGATACGTACACTAATTTGTGTTAGACCAAGTTATAAAGTAAACTCGATCCCTTACAAGGTTTTTAAGTAAATCTTGCCCGAGAAAATTAATTCCCGTTGTGAGCCAACGTTTTCAAAAGAAAATACGTGACTTTAATGCGAAAAGCAGGTTGTAGTCTGAAATAACTACAAGCCATCGGGCATGTTTTAAAATATGTACAACTTTTATATGGACTCTATTTATGGCGTCGTGTCAATTTTAATCGACATTTCTAAGGCCGTAAATATTACCGTACTAAAAGACATGCCCGATTTAAAATGAAAAATATTTTTGGATTTTCTTGATTTTATATTTTTTATGGTTTTTATATGTTTTATATTTTTGTATTTTTCTTTTGGTGGTTTAAATATATACGATAATATACAAGATCACGATCAAAGGATACTCAAGAATAGTTTACCACCACTATTCTGCAGATTCTTCTGCCAACTCCTTAAGTGTCGCTGGTGAGAATGATTTCATACCTAGCTTTTCGATCAAAAACTCGATACGTCCTCGATCTAAGGCCTTTGTGAATATATCTGCCAGATGATACTCAGTGTTGACAAAATACAGTTCGATCACTCCATTTTCCACTTGCTCTTTGATGAAGTGGTAGCGTATGTCAATGTGCTTCGCCCGGGAATGTTGAACGTAGTTGCAGCACAGAGCAATTGCACTTTTGTTATGACAGTACATCGGAATTTTGTTGAATCCAAGACCGTAGTCAGTTAATTGTGATCTCATCCAAAGAACTTGAGCACAACAACCGGACATGGCAATGTATTCAGCCTCTGTACTTGATATCACAACGCTTTTCTGCCTTTTGGATGCCCAACTAACCAATCTATCTCCAAGAAGTTGCACACTGCTAGAAGTGCTACGTCTAGTATCTTGACACCCAACATAATCCGCATCTGCATATGAGATTAGTGTAATACAGGAATACTTCGGATACCATAGACCACAATTAAGTGTTCCTTTAAGATATCGAAAGATCCTTTTCACAACATGTAAGTGATTTTCGGTAGGCCGAGCCTGATACCGGGCACACATGCATATAGCAAATTGCAAATCAGGCCTGCTAGCAGACAGATAGAGAAGGGTGCCGATCATTCCACGGTAAAGTTTAGGATCGACAGCTATCCCTTCCTTATCTTCATCTAACTTGGATCTCTCCACCATTGGAGTATCCACGGGGTCACAATTTTCAAAATGATACTTCTTTAATGATTCAAGAGAAAATTTGGATTGATTAATGAAGATGCCTCTGGGATTTTGAGAAATCTGCAACCCTAAGAAAAATGAAAATTTTCCCTTCATCGACATCTTAAAACGTGTGGACATAATTTTCTCAAAATGGTCAGATAGTCTTTGAGTAGTGGCAGCAAATATTATATCATCAACATAAATTTGTACCAGTATCATGTCGTTGTCCTCCTTGAGAATAAATAATGTTAGGTCCACTTTGCCTTTGGAGAAGCCTTTCGAGATGAGATACGACGATAGGAGATCGTACTACGCGCGTGGAGCTTGTTTCAACCCGTAAAGAGCCTTCTTGAGCTTGTACACGTGATTAGGATACTCCGAGTTGACGAATCCATTCGGCTGGCTTACGTATACATCTTCCCTTAATTCACCATTAAGAAATGCCGTCTTAACATCCATTTGATAGACGATCATGTTCATGTGAGCAGCATAAGCAAGGAATAGTCTAATTGCCTCCAATCGTGCCACAGGAGCAAAGGATTCTTCAAAGTCAATGCCCAAAGCTTGTTTGTAACCTCTAGCAACCAATCTAGCTTTGTTCTTCAGCACTCCACCTAACTCATCGAGTTTAACCTTATATACCCACAACAATGTAAAGATTTCAACGTTGCTGGGTAAAGGAACTTTCCCACACTTCAAGACGTTGAAATTCATTAAGTTCCTCTTGCATGGCTTCAATCCAAGATGATTTAGACATGGCTTGTTCCCAATTTTTAGGTTAAGTATCGGAAAGAAATGCATCAAAGTAGCAATATAATGCATGTTCTTGGAGTTGATGGCGTGTTAAGACTGTTCGATTGATGTCACCAATAATATTACGGATTGGGTGATCCTTTGTCCATTTTGTGTTGTGAGGTTCAATCCGTGGTGGTCGGGAGTGAACGATTGCAGGAGCATCCTCTGAGGTAGACGCACCGTTAGGGTTTTCAGGTATTTGTGAGCCAAAGAAAGGAAGCTCTTGTAAGTGAGCAAATTTCAAATCATGATCATAGTAATCCTCTTTAACATCATTAGGAACGAGTGAGGGTGATGATTCAGGTGTAGTTTCTGAATTGGTGGGGGATGGGACATCGGGTTCAATAGTAACAGTAGATGCCTCAGACTGATTTTCATTATCTTGAGCAACAACTTTGGGAATCGGAGCTACTGCTGCAGGTGTGCTGGAGAATCCTTACTAGGTGGATTAAAGAATTCATCAAACATAGGTTGAAATAACTCATCTCACTCGGGCCTTGTAGGTGGTATAAATGATGGAGGAGTAGGATTGTTGGGAGTTAATCCGGAACTAATCGTACCGGTTCCCATCTCATGAAGTGCGGGTTCAGAGCTGTGTTGCTCAGAAGCCATCGCTGTCAGCTCATCAAAATCGGCATCCAAATTTTCTACTATCTTGCCAAGACGACGGTTATAAATTCGGTAAGCTTTCTTTGCGGGTGAGTAACCAACGAAAATTCCAATATCAGCCTTCGGTTGAAGTTTGCCCAAATTCTCACTATTAGTATTTGGATAACACAATGCACCAAACACATGAAGAAATGAAATATCAGGTTTATGTCCATGAAGTAGCTCATATGGAGTTTTTCCATGGCGCCTACGAATGATGGAGCGGTTTTGGGTATAACATGCTGTTGCCACTGCTTCAGCCCATAAGAATAAAGGAGCATTCACATAAATCAACATAGTTCTAGCAGCTTCCATAAGTGTACGGTTGCGTATTTCAATGACACCATTTTTTTGTGGAGTGCGAGCCACTGATGTTTCATGAGAAATACCAACCTATTCATAATAGTCTCGTAGAGTTTGATTAACGAACTCAGTTCCATTATCAGTTCGAATGCGGCGAACAGTAGCATTAAGACGCACTTGGATCATCTTTAAGAAAGTAATAATATAATTTGTTGCTTGATCCTTGGTCGCTAAAAACTTTACCCATGTAAACCTTGAGAAATCATCCACCATGACGAGGATGTATTTTCTACCACTCACACTAGCCGTACGCATTGGCCCGCAAAGATCCATGTGCAAAAGATACAGTGGTTCTTGGTTGGTGTCTTCAGCTTTAGGTTTGTATGATTTCTTGGTGCTTTTCCCAAAAGAACACGCGGAACATAAATGATCCTTGTCGAACTTAAGTTTTGGAAGACCACGAACAAGTTCGTTTTTAGCCAAATGGTTAATAGCATCGAAGTTAAGATGAGATAACCGGCGGTGCCACAACCATGACTTGTTCTTAGATGCTTTGGAGAGGAGGCATACAGGAGAGGCGGTCATCATGTTTTGAATGGACAGTGTGTAGAGATTATCCCCTCGAGAACCTTTTAACAAATCATTTCCTGCAAGATCGCGAATAAAGCAAGTATGTTGTCGAAAAGCCACCTCAAGGTTTGAATCGCAGAATTGTCCCACTGAAAATAAATTATGACCAAGTCCCTCCACATAATATACCCTTGAAATCGTATCATCCCCAATTTGATATTCACCGTAACCCATGATCTTCGCAATATGGTCGTTGCCGAATTTCACCGTTCCTAGAAACTTGCTGACGAAATTTCTGAGCATCGAGCGGTCTCCTGTCATATGCTTTGAGCATCCAGAGTCCAAGTACCAGAGGATGATTTGGACCACCTGAAAATATCACCAGACAAATACGATGTATCGGAATCTAGTAGTTCCTCTGTGTTAGCAGGTAAAGATATATTTATCTTAGATTTGCTAACCGAAGAATTCTTAGGCTTCCAGATTTGCTTCCTAGATGCTGGTTTAGATTCTAGTTGTCTAAAGACCTTAGGTACTTCTTCACTGGTAGGAACAATAGTGGATGTAGACCTGGTTAAAGGGCTCTTTTTCCATTTCTTAGTGCTAGTGTTTCTATTTAAAGGACGCTGAGACCTTACTTCCGTGGATGTGATCCTAGTTAAAGGGAACTTAGTTCCATTAGCAGTGAAGGTCCTACCAGTGGGTTTCCATTGCCAACCAACTTGGGTGAATTTCTTCCCCGTTGGAATCCATTCAAGATTGTTTCTAATGGCATACATTTCATTCACGTGATCAACAAGGCATAAATCATGACGCTGAGAAAACATGCATTCATTACAATTCCAACATCGCAAATTCGAATTCACATTTTGCTTAGGCTTCTGCACAGAGGCAGATTTTGTCTTAGATACATGATTCTTTTTATTTGAAACTGAAATAACATTCCTAGGGTGAACTTCTACTTTCTTCTTGGCAGTCCTACTAGTGGAAGGCGTGATCCTATCTTTCTTTTCTTGAGATCCTTTAGCCTTAGTAGACATAATTACTCCTTTAGAAGCCATGGGAACATTAGTGACATATTTTGATTTAGCCTTGATGGGTGTGTTTAATATAGGCTTAGATCCTGGATTCTTATTTAATGGCGTCATGGCAATGGCGGGGGTTTGTTGTTTAAGTGGTAACTCGGTTGTCCTATGTACTTAGAGTGCTCTAAGCATTGTTGTACCCTCTCAATGTAAGCATGAGCAGAGTAATAGTTACTATTCATAGGATCAATTTCATAGAAATCATCTACCACATCCCTAGCAAGCTCCGCGTGCTTAACTGCATCTTCCATATACCACTTATATAATAGTGGGTTATGCTTATTGTACGGGGTTCTTAGCGATCACCACCTTGTTAGTTTTTGGAGCACTAGAGGCCGGGGCAGAGATTGTAGCTGGATTATCAACAACTTCTTGTCCTTTGAGTTGAAGTGTCTCCTTTAACTCAGCCAACGCCATGTTTTTGTCTATGAGTTGAATATTTAAGTCAGAGATTTCCTCACAGTTATGGTTCAGTTGGTCAACGAGTGACTTTTGCTCTGCCGCATTAAAAGCGAAGCGTTCTTCTAACGAACCATAAATTTGTGAAAAACCCTGCTTTACTTTATCGAACTCCCCTAGCATAGAAAGTAATTCTATCTTCTAGGGCATGATTTTTAATCTCTGCAGCCTCTAGTTCCAATTTCTCGGCTACTGATTCTCTCTTAAGTCTCATAATTTCTTCCTCTAATGCCTGAACCACCTGAATCATCTTGTCACTAGTCTCAACGGAGTTTTCACAATCATTTGTTTTGAAAGAGTTTCATTTTTAGATTGATTTTCAATTTCAAGAGATATACAATGTTGTTGAAGCTCATCAAAACGTTTTAAAATTGAGTTATAAGAATCTTGAAGCTTTAAAAATTCAGCGTTAGATTCATGACAAGAATGATTATCTACATTATTCACAGGTTTAACAATATTCACAGATATATCATGCACATCATCACATTTATTCATAGCAGATGTCATCTCAAAAGCAAACTCAATAGTAAAAACTTGCATCACTTCGAGAGACACTATATGTTCTAAGAATCAGTCATATTCGGACAAAATCTTTTCTTTCTCAATTAAATGTTGTTCATAAGCATCATCCATTTCATAGAAAACTTTTCGAACTTCACCCATTTCGAAACTAAGATTTTCCGCGAGATCGTAAAATCCATTTTTAATACTGTTTACAAACGGAACGATCTCTTTCTCAAACACCGTTTTCATGTGTTTGAAAGCCCATGCTCCAGCGGTTTGAGCCGTCGAAGTCGTACATTCCTGGATGACCTTGTCAAATCCGGTTAGGTATCGCTCAATCTCTCCAAGCTTAGCACTACCGTACTTACCGGAGGAAGATTCTTAGGAATTTCCTTTGGTTCGTCCGAATTAACAAGTGCAGGAAGTATACTAAGGCTTTCTCTAGTAGGCATGTAAGCTGGTCTATGGATAAATTCCTTTTGCATATTAAAGCGAATTCTAAGATCTATTTATACATACGTTGCATTAAGTTGTGCATAATCATACTCAGGATATGTAAAAATAACTTTTGACCGATTCTCTTCATGTAGTGACATACTCTCAGATTCATTTGAAAACACAATCAGATCTAAGACCAATCCTAACTTTGTTGCATCATAAAGTCTTGGGTTGTGGTTAAATGCTTGCTTTGCATACCCCGAGTTAGGTGGTAGGTCTATTAGACGCGATAGATTGAACTCTTGAAAAAAAGAATGAAACAAGTGTACTAAATGTGAAGCAAAGTATTGTTTTAAAAGCAAAATTTCAGTCTTTTTAACTTTCTCAGACGCCTTAATTTCCGTTTCAACCCTTTTAGACTCGAGAATTTCGAAATCTGATGTAAGTGATTTTGTATATACTTTATTTTAGGAAAAACAAAGCAACACAAATAGTGGTAAGCGTGCACGACGATTTAGGAAAACCGTGTGTGAATGACCCTTAAGAAAGTGAGTTCGTTCTCGAGGAGGCACGTGTGTTGTGTGATGAATGATTGATTTTGTTTTTGATTATTAACAAGAAGAAAAAGAAGAGAAAATGACGAAGACGAAAAAGTAGAAAAATAAGGCGAAAACACTACTAGAAAGTTACGACGTAGAACGTAAAAAGTGCAAAATTTAAAATTTTAACCTAAAAATTCCTAAAAATCCCAAATAATATTCTAAGAGTCTACAAAAAATCCAAACTTGCCAAAACCTTTTAATTAATTTAATAATGACTTTTTAATGCTAATTAAAGCCCTAAAAATCACTTTTAAATATTAAAAAGCCCTAAACAAGATTTTATAGTTTGTAAACCTCAAAAATGACCTAATTAAGCTAAAAACTATTTTTAAAAATTTTAAAACCAAATTAAACTATTTTTAAACTCCTAAAAACTATTAAAATATACTAAATCTTAAATTAATTCTAAAAATTAATTGAAAAGCCTAAAATTATTTGGAAAGTGACAAAGGTCCTAATTTAATGTCTAGAATCTGGGAAAAATGAAAAAAAGTTAAAAATAAAACTTTGAATTTTAATGAATAAAATAATATTAAAATAATCTAAAAAATTTAAAGTTCTTAAATAAATTCTAAAAAATTCTCAAAAATCCTAAATATTCTAACTAAGAAGAAAATGTAAATTAAAGTTTCTAAAACCTATTAAATAATTTTATATTGAATTTTAAAGTTGCTTAAAAATCCTAAAATCTTATAAAATTAAAAATAAGCCAAATTGAAAACCTAATAAGCTGTAAACCTCAAAATATTATTTTAAAAGCTAAAAATTATTTTTCCTAAAAATTAAAACACTTTTTTCTATTTTTTATTGAATTTATAAAATACGGCTATTAAATAAATTATAAAAAATAAATAAAGAAAAGGAAAAATATGAAACTAAGCTAGAAAAATCACTAACCTAAAAAGGATCCTAGGAAAAATAAGCTAAACAAAAATAGCTTAATAATAAGCTAGAAAATGACGAATTAAGCTACGGCTTTATTAATAAGCTAGAATGCAAAAACAGGTTAAATAAGTAATGAAATGAAACTAAGACGTAAAAAACTATCTAGATCAACGGTAGAGCCCTTACTCCTCCAGCGAGAGGTCTAGGGTTCGAGTCCGTTGCGGGTATGTTTTTGTAAAATTTTTCTTTTTTTTTCTTTTAAAACTTGAACAGTGACCCTAGTTCTTTCTTGAAAACACAATCCAACACCTTTTTAAGCAATATTAGAACAAAATTTAAACAAAAACGTGGCCAGTTGTTCTGAAAGAACACAAGCTTGTGCTTGTGTTTACTTGTGCAAAGAATGCCAAGAGGGCTTGGCTTGCTTACTTGGTGATGATTTTTATGGGACAAAGGCACCCCTTCACTCTTTCTGAGTGAAGGGAGTCACAACAAGCAGAAATCAAACCACAATTAGCACAAAGTCTCACAAATTCAATCACACATAGCAAATAGAAGTTGCTGAGGTCTTTAGCTAAGGTCTGGTGGTTATAACAGCTTAAGACAAACACTCAAATGAGATTTAAACTTCCAAACTTTGCATACACATACACCAAATAACCTTCAAACAAATTGCAATCCTATCTAACCATAACTTATAACAGATTTGCAAAGATATGGTGACAATCTTTGAACAAAATAAACCGAAAAAAAGGCAAGCAGATTATGCTATGCTATTTAACTTTTTATCACACAATTTGTTTCAAAACTTGTTCTAATCTAAGCTAACATTATCATGCAACCCTAATCAACCCTATTTAAACTATCTAACACTTTTTAAAACACAAATCAAGATTTTATCCACTGCTAAAACCCGAATCCCAACAGCCCTTTAAATCTTGAACTTCAACTTTTTTCAAAGCAACTCACTTTAAAACTCAATCAAACTGATTTCTCAAGCATCTTACATGCATACCACACTAAGATAGCACAAACTAAACAAGATTAACACACTTATACTGCCTAGCATACAAAATCACAAGAACTGTACTTTAAAACAGAAAAATTGAAAAAGGAAATGATTGCTTACCAAAGAACCTCACATCCAAGGTTCTTTGTGACTGCCAAGTCACCTCCTACCAACTGGGGTTGGTGCTGATCCTTTAACAAATCAACAACTCACAACCTGCTTAAAAAATCAAAGAAAAAAAAGATAATATCCAATATTCTGTCTTTCTTTCTTTCTTTCTTAAAAACTTTCACAAAACCTTCCACAAACTCTTAATAACTTTAACACCACGTTTCAAAAACTTTTTCACTTTCAGAAAATCTAAGTTCTCAGTCCACTTTCACTTTCCAAGAAACTCCACTTTCTGAAAATAGAAAACTTTTAAAACCTTTTTGAAAACTTGAATCAAACACAAATTTGAAATTTGGAACTCAGTTTCTTAGCCTTAACACAACACACAAACTTTTTAACTTAATAAAAGGGATTACACTTGTCTTTTACAAATACCAAACTTTATTTAACTAAAAAAGGAATTACAAGGTTTTTGGCTAAAAACTGGAACAAAGGGGTATGAACAGGCTCATCCCCTATTTATACAAGAAGTAGAACATACTAGAATGCTTAAAACCCTAGTTGCTGAAATGCCAAAAAGGCCCTTGAGTCTTTGATCTTTGAAGTGGTCAAAATCGTCCCATGTGACTTGACAGCTTGGAAACTTGTTTGTGAACGTTGGATTGGACTTGGGGACCAAGGGGATTCATCTATCCGTTGAATTGGTCGGGACATAGGGTTTGGGGGAAAATGACTTGAGCAGGGGAGGTACGGGGTGGGTCCCTCAAGCCATGTGGGTTTGTTTTGTTGAGTGGGAAATGGTGAGGTGGAGGTAAATTGATGATCTGGACAGTTTAAGCTAAAAACCCTTTGATTTAGGGTTTAATTAGTCTGGGTGGGAATTAGGGTTTATGGGGATTAAAAGGGTTTTTAATCTGTTTTGGGTTAAAAGGGATTTTAAAAAGATGTTTAGGTGGGAAAGTGGTGTAGGTTTGACTGGGGTTTGACCCAGTTTAATAATTAAACTGGTTTTGGACTTGGGTGGGTGGACGGGTTTGGGTAGGGTTATGGGTTGGTGGGTGGGTTTTGCTTAGGTGGCACGACCTGGTTGGTGGAAGGAGTTTGGTGGTTGGGCAGAAATAGTCCCCAAGCTTCTCACTTCTCTCCATTTTGTAAAAACAGCCCATCAGCGCCTAGTTTCTTCTTATCAACTTTTGATAACTTGTCAAATTTGGCACACAAAGTTTATAAACTTTTTCCAAGGGCCTTATATGTATATTCTTCAAACTTGATGGACTGATCTTGTAATATCTTCAAATATTAAGGTCCATACTTGTACAATTGACATTTGGAGGGTCAATTGTGACAAGTTCTTCAAAGATGAGGGACTAAACTTGACAATCTTCAATTCTTCAAGGGTCTTTTTGCAAAATTCCAAACTTGGGCCTGGTTCATTGTGCGACTTCGTTTCCTGTGTTCGTTTTTGATTGATTCTTGTGTTCTTTTGCCAATTCCTCAATATCCGTACCTAAAAATACACAAGTAACAAACACGAGCATATATTTGGCATATTTTATGATATTTAATGCATTTTAAGGCCGTTTTGGACGATGAGACCATGTATAAATGCAGTCTCATCACTCCCCCATACTAAACCATTGCCGTGCCCTCACGCAATGCTAGAATAAAGTATCAAAGCATCTCCAAAATTTAATTTTATTCCATTTATGAAATGATAAACTAGCTACACTACACTATTGCTACTACTTGTGTTTTAGACATAATGTATGATTCTCATCGCAAAATGGGACGTTTAGGTTCATAGAACAAGAACACGTGAATGCTTCGTTAGAAATAATTTCGTCGTCCTCGATTTTCACCTTAATTCCATGCCAAGCGTGCAACGAGATCATTGTCATTATAAGTTAGTAATGCTAACACTACTCATATGCCCTAATCACGTACTTATTCTCCCATTATTCCTAAGTTGTATCTCTTATATTTTATTTTGTCTTTAATGATCACGAGGATACATTGTTGACTTATGCGATAATAGAGATTTAGGTCTAAAAATAGAGTCCTAACGGTGTAACTAAGACCATCAAATCAATAACCCCTCCTAATAGACAACGATGTTAAAAAATTAAGTTGAAAAGAAGAATCGATAAACACGGTTTTATAACGGTTTTGAACATGAGACTTATTACCAAGACTTTTATACGCCCCCTAACGGAAGGACCTTATTATCTTTGGTTTACCTCCATCTTTTATTCAACTTCGCCATGAAGCTTTTATTATGACTTCGGTCTTGCCTTGCCTTTTATTATCCGCCTCATCGGTGGTTTTATTAGCCAAAGACGTATATCCTCACGCTAAAGCGAATTTTGGATCTTTAAAGCTTCGAAGATTAAGGCTTGATTCACTTTCAATTTTGCATAGATTTTAGGCCTTGTGGGGCTTCAAATTGTTTGCTTGATTTAGGTGAGCACTTGAAATCTTATTATTGGGTGAAGCTTTCGATTATTCGGGTTGCCAATACTTCAAAACCGTGACGCTGGCGATACCTTAATGTCTTCCCAATTTAATTACACGGAAGCTACTAGAAAAGACTAGAAACCCAACAATCCTAACTAAACCGCTAAATCAATATTTATTAAGCAAAAAATATTTACATGCGAAGGGAGAATAAGCAAACAACGAGAACACATGAGTTTTTGAAAGAATACGAGTACTCTACGTTTAGCATAGTAACTTATAATTAACTCTATCATTTCTCGGCCTCATTTAAGAGACTTAGCCTAATGTGTAGTTAAGGAATCAAAGCTAAGTGCTCAACATGCACGGTCGAGTCAAAAATTACTCTTATTCTCGCCATCGGAAAATCTACATTCGTGTCTTCAAACACTTATAAAACATGAGAAAAAATTTAAAATTTGGCCATTTTTAGCCTTATTTTGCAACAAAAACGATAAACAAAACGATAAACTTTGGAAAGCGTGAAGGTTTGGCAAGGCAAGTATCTATTCACCCCCCCATACTAAAGTTAAACATTGTCCTCAATGTTTCGAGTCTAGGGGTGCAAACACCCCCATACTAGAGACGTAGTCGAATGCCTAATCTAGCATGGAAAGGGTGTAACCAATAAGTAATAGCCGTTTATGAAGTGTGCTAAAAACCTAAGGTTAGAACATAAAAGGATATATCATGATGGATATTGGGAAAGGCCTCCAAAGCAAACGATCGAGTGCTCCCATGAAACGAACACGAGAGGCTCCAATCGTGACGATGATGATCTAAAAGACACAATTCACAAACAACCACGGAACAAAGGTTGGAAGGGCACAAATCCCCTCACATTACACTAATTAGAAAGCAATAATATGTACATGGATAAGCATGGGTCTCCCCCACGAGGCACCTTGTTTTTGATAACCGAGTCAAAAGCTCGACTCGAATCCCCATAAATGTGATCATTTAGGGATAATCATGGTTTGGTCAATTTTTGGTGGGGCTTACATGATAAACAAGGCCCAAAAGCACGTGGAGTACTTTAAAAATCCGATAAACGTATACCGGGGTCAAAGATAGCGTCTTCGTTTTCGGATGAAAGACGAGACAACACAACTCCAACACAAATCCCAATGGGATAGAAGAAAATAGGAGAGAAGAAATAGAAGGGTGGGACAATGGGTAAGTCATAACATTGAGCTACTCGAGGTAGACTCGCACCAATCAAATGAAAAGATTTTCCATTTATTGCATCGGTGGAAGACCGAGATTTCCCTATATAAGCAATTCCAGGATCAAATATCTCGTCCTCGGTGGAGAAAGGGGAGGGAACATAAGGGGCTTCCCCCACACTAAGTCCACACAAAGCATCGTCAAAAGGAGAAGACGAGCTTGTAGTACTCAATAAACGCGGTGATGACGGAGTTAGAATTGTAGAAAAATCTTTCAAATTAAATTCAAAATCTTTTCCTTTTTCATCTTTAAAACTCTCTTTGTGAAAACCCGATTTAATTATGTCAAAAATATTTGGTGTATCTAAAACAATGTTAGTCACACTAAAAATTCTCACATTTTGAAAACGTTTTGGTTTAGGTGGTGGCAAGTTTTCAAATCTTTTGTCAACAAAGAAAACCTCCCCATCGGGATCAACGTATTCATCATCCGAAGAATCACTCGAGATTGGAATCATAGGCTTAACACTCTTAACCTCCATCGGCGGAGGGGACGGAACTTCATTTTTCTCAACAACTCCTAAAACTTTATTTGAAATCTTTTGACAAATGTTTTTGATCGGATTGACATTGTACAAAGATGTGATCGAATAAACATGAGAAAGAGTGGAGTTTTGGGTTGCATTAATGACGAGTTCTTCCTCATTGAAACGAAGAGTGATTTTTCTTGCATGCACATCGATAAGTGCTCTCGAGGTATCCAAAAAAGATCGACCTAAAATTAACGGAACTTTAGGATCGATGGGAATATCAACAACAATGAAGTCCACGGGATAATAGAATTTCCCAACTTCCACAAAGACGTCCTCGGCAACTCCACAAGCTAGAATCGTAGAATGATCGGCCATTTCGATTGACATTCTTGAAGGAGTGAGATTTGGAAGATTGAGCGATTTAAAAATCTCAAGAGGCATCAAATTAATACTAGCACCAAGATCGGCCAAGGCGTAGCATTCTTCCATGTCTTGGATAGCACATGGGATTAAAAACTTTCCAGGATCACCGACTTTTTGAGGTATGCGGCTTAGAAAAACCGATGAACAACTAGATGATTTTTGCAATTTCTCTTTGTTATTCAACATACTTTTGAAGTTCGCGGCAAATCGAGGCATCATGACTAAGGCGTCGGCAAAACTTATATTGAAATGCAAGTCACGAAACATTTTCATAAAGAGTTCAAATTGGTAATTATTTCGTTCTTGTGCCTTTTCCTTGTCTCGTCTTGATGGGTAGGGTAAAGGTGGTGTGGGTTGGGGCAAATTAGGCATAGGCATCGGCCTTGGAATCTCGGGTTCCATGATGGGTATAGGTTCAACCGTAGGTGTGGTTTGAGCGGTACTTCGTGGGCTTGTAATGTGCTCCTTTTCAACCACAACCTCGGGTTCTTTCTCTTTTTCCTTCTCCATAGAAGTACTTGGACGAGAAATGGGTTCTTTGAAAGTTTTACCACTACGAGTGGCAATAACCTTCAATTCTCCTTTCGGGTTCACGATGGTATCACTAGGAAGACCACCCGAAGAAGAGGGCTTACACATGATAGCTTCAAACATTTTAGCCATACGGTCTTCAAACTTAGATTGCCTAGCATCCGCTTTTAACAATTCTTGCTTAATCTCATGTTGTCCTTGCTCCATTTTTTGTTGGTTTTGTTGGAGTCGTGTGACATTTCCTTCTATTTTATTAGCATGAGTTTTAATTTCATTAGCAAGTTCGTTTTTAAGCTCGTTTTTCAACTCGGACCTTAAGCTAATCATCTCACGTTGCATGTTGTCAAACTTAGCATCATTAGCCTTAGCATAATCTAAAAATTCTCCTTGCAAATTTTTAGTGTGAGCATTTTGAAAACCTTGAGTAGGAGTTTGAAAATCACGGTTTTGGTTTTGGTTTGAAATTTGCCCATTACCACTTTGATAGTTACCCTTGTTATAATTTCTTTGATTTCCTTGGTAATTTCCACCTTGATTGTTGTTTCGATAGTTATTAGCATTTTGATTTTGTGGAGCTTGATTTTGGCGGGAACCTTGACCGATTTGGTTATAAGTTCCCGTGGCTACATAAGCATTCGAAGTGTTACCATCCGCGGTAATGCACTCGGAAAAATCATGAGCTCCACCACATGAAATACAACTCTTAGCAACCGCTTTAACCGAAGCGGAATTTGAAGCTTCTTGAGCTTTCCAATGAGACATAAGAGTCGAAAACCTATAGAAAAACCGATTCTCCTCATTTGCTTCATCTTGCAAGGCATTAATGGAACGAGATGATGACGAGCCCAAATTGGCAACACTCGGTGTGTTACGAGGGCTATAGACCTTAGACCTATTTTCTATGATTTTCAAAGCCTCATTGGTCGTTTTGCACAAAAAATTACCACCCGTGGCGGCATTTAAATAATCTCGTTCATGTTCATTAAGCCCATTATAAAAAGTGTCAATTTGATGCAATTCGGAAAAGTCATGGTGTGGACATTCATGTAACATTTCTTTAAACCTTTCCCAAGCCATTGAAAAACTTTCATTTGGTCTTTGTGTAAAACGTGAAATCTCGTTTTTCAAATGTGTTGTCTTAGATGGTGGAAAAAATTGATTCACAAATTTAGACACGAGATCGGCCCATGTCAAAATCGAATTCGGCGGTTCTTTCTCAAGCCAAATCTTGGCGGGTCCATCTAACGAGTAAGGAAACAACATCATCTTAATGGCATCGTGTGGTACATCCTTAAACTTGCTTGTCGCGGTGAGACGATTAAATTGCCTAATGTGATAATGTGGGTTGTCTTTTTCGTGACCGCGAAACTTGTTTGCTTGAAGCATAGACATTAAACCCGTTTTGATCTCAAAGTTCTCCGCAAGGATGGCGGGAATCACAATGGCCTCTCCAAAACCCTCGGTGGGTGCTTGAAGCAACTCCATCATAGTACGATTAGCCATGATAGCTTCTTGTTCTACAATAGGTTCCTCACTTGGAGACTCCTCACTAGAATGAGTTTTAGTAGGAGTTTTGTTCTTGCGTCTACGTGCACGTTTTGCTTGATTACGAGTGAGCATAAACGTCACGTACAACGTGGAGACGAGCAAAGAAGATTCTTTTTGGTATTTTGTGTTTTTTCAATTTTTTTGTGGTTTTTGATTGTATTAACCTTTTTTGGAATTGGTGAATATATTAAGTAGACAATGAGTCCACAAATCTCCTCACTAATCAAATCTCTTGATTAAAAAGGCCTCAAGGAATGAAAACGATCACGTGGAGTGAACGCCTTCGAAGACTTTAGAATGATGGTGGAACACCAAATCGTTCAAGAGGGTTTAATCAAATGGAAACCAAGAAAATATATATGATATGTAATAATACTTTGGGCGGCAAAACCCTCGATTCACTCTCAAAATCAAACACGCACAAGCAAGCGGAGGAAACGAGGCGGCGCGAAGCACTTAAGAGCCTTTTTCCTTTAGGTTGTGAAATACAACCGCCTTATAGCCACCTTATAGTTTGTATTATCAAGATTAAGCTTCACGAAAGTATTTATCTATTTTTGCCTTTTTCTTTGGTTTGAGATTCGAATACAATGATCGAGTGATGAAATCCCGAATCAAGGTTGTGATTGCTCACGTATTTGGAGTACTTGTGTATTTATTGTTCTACGTATATAATATAGTAATAGTATTTACACAAAAACCAAAAAACGATAATACGTATTAATAGAGTGCTATTAATACAAATACTATTATGGCTAATATAGAAAACAACAATGTTCAATCAAAACACAACACGCCTCCCCGGCAGCGGCGCCAAAAATGATGTAAGTGATTTTGTATATACTTTATTTTAGGAAAAACAAAGCAACACAAATAGTGGTAAGCGTGCACGACGATTTAGGAAAACCGTGTGTGAATGACCCTTAAGAAAGTGAGTTCGTTCTCGAGGAGGAACGTGTGTTGTGTGATGAATGATTGATTTTGTTTTTGATTATTAACAAGAAGAAAAAGAAGAGAAAATGACGAAGACGAAAAAGTAGAAAAATAAGGCGAAAACACTACTAGAAAGTTACGACGTAGAACGTAAAAAGTGCAAAATTTAAAATTTTAACCTAAAAATTCCTAAAAATTCCTAAAAATCCCAAATAATATTCTAAGAGTCTACAAAAAATCCAAACTTGCCAAAACCTTTTAATTAATTTAATAATGACTTTTTAATGCTAATTAAAGCCCTAAAAATCACTTTTAAATATTAAAAAGCCCTAAACAAGATTTTATAGTTTGTAAACCTCAAAAATGACCTAATTAAGCTAAAAACTATTTTTAAAAATTTTAAAACCAAATTAAACTATTTTTAAACTCCTAAAAACTATTAAAATATATTAAATCTTAAATTAATTCTAAAAATTAATTGAAAAGCCTAAAATTATTTGGAAAGTGAAAAAGGTCCTAATTTAATGTCTAGAATCTGGGAAAAATGAAAAAAAGTTAAAAATAAAACTTTGAATTTTAATGAATAAAATAATATTAAAATAATCTAAAAAATTTAAAGTTCTTAAATAAATTCTAAAAAATTCTCAAAAATCCTAAATATTCTAACTAAGAAGAAAATGTAAATTAAAGTTTCTAAAACCTATTAAATAATTTTATATTGAATTTTAAAGTTGCTTAAAAATCCTAAAATCTTATAAAATTAAAAATAAGCCAAATTGAAAACCTAATAAGCTGTAAACCTCAAAATATTATTTTAAAAGCTAAAAATTATTTTTCCTAAAAATTAAAACACTTTTTTCTATTTTTTATTGAATTTATAAAATACGGCTATTAAATAAATTATAAAAAATAAATAAAGAAAAGGAAAAATATGAAACTAAGCTAGAAAAATCACTAACCTAAAAAGGATCCTAGGAAAAATAAGCTAAACAAAAATAGCTTAATAATAAGCTAGAAAATGACGAATTAAGCTACGGCTTTATTAATAAGCTAGAATGCAAAAACAGTTTAAATAAGTAATGAAATGAAACTAAGACGTAAAAAACTATCTAGATCAACGGTAGAGCCCTTACTCCTCCAGCGAGAGGTCTAGGGTTCGAGTCCGTTGCGGGTATGTTTTTGTAAAATTTTTCTTTTTTTTTTCTTTTAAAACTTGAACAGTGACCCTAGTTCTTTCTTGAAAACACAATCCAACACCTTTTTAAGCAATATTAGAACAAAATTTAAACAAAAACGTGGCCAGTTGTTCTGAAAGAACACAAGCTTGTGCTTGTGTTTACTTGTGCAAAGAATGCCAAGAGGGCTTGGCTTGCTTACTTGGTGATGATTTTTATGGGACAAAGGCACCCCTTTACTCTTTCTGAGTGAAGGGAGTCACAACAAGCAGAAATCAAACCACAATTAGCACAAAGTCTCACAAATTCAATCACACATAGCAAATAGAAGTTGCTGAGGTCTTTAGCTAAGGTCTGGTGGTTATAACAGCTTAAGACAAACACTCAAATGAGATTTAAACTTCAAAACTTTGCATACACATACACCAAATAACCTTCAAACAAATTGCAATCCTATCTAACCATAAATTATAACAGATTTGCAAAGATATGGTGACAATCTTTGAACAAAATAAACCGAAAAAAAGGCAAGCAGATTATGCTATGCTATTTAACTTTTTATCACACAATTTGTTTCAAAACTTGTTCTAATCTAAGCTAACATTATCATGCAACCCTAATCAACCCTATTTAAACTATCTAACACTTTTTAAAACACAAATCAAGATTTTATCCACTGCTAAAACCCGAATCCCAACAGCCCTTTAAATCTTGAACTTCAACTTTTTTCAAAGCAACTCACTTTAAAACTCAATCAAACTGATTTCTCAAGCATCTTACATGCATACCACACTAAGATAGCACAAACTAAACAAGATTAACACACTTATACTACCTAGCATACAAAATCACAAGAACTGCACTTTAAAACAGAAAAATTGAAAAAGGAAATGATTGCTTACCAAAGAACCTCACATCCAAGGTTCTTTGTGACTGCCAAGTCACCTCCTACCAACTAGGGTTGGTGCTGATCCTTTAACAAATCAACAACTCACAACCTGCTTAAAAAAATCAAAGAAAAAAAAGATAATATCCAATATTCTGTCTTTCTTTCTTTCTTTCTTAAAAACTTTCACAAAACCTTCCACAAACTCTTAAAAACTTTAACACCACGTTTCAAAAACTTTTTCACTTTCAGAAAATCTAAGTTCTCAGTCCACTTTCACTTTCCAAGAAACTCCACTTTCTGAAAATAGAAAACTTTTAAAACCTTTTTGAAAACTTGAATCAAACACAAATTTGAAATTTGGAACTCAGTTTCTTAGCCTTAACACAACACACAAACTTTTTAACTTAATAAAAGGGATTACACTTGTCTTTTACAAATACCAAACTTTATTTAATTAAAAAAGGAATTACAAGGTTTTTGGCTAAAAACTGGAACAAAGGGGTATGAACAGGCTCATCCCCTATTTATACAAGAAGTAGAACATACTAGAATGCTTAAAACCCTAGTTGCTGAAATGCCAAAAAGGCCCTTGAGTCTTTGATCTTCAAAGTGGTCAAAATCGTCCCATGTGACTTGACAGCTTGGAAACTTGTTTGTGAACGTTGGATTGGACTTGGGGACCAAGGGGATTCATCTATCCGTTGAATTGGTCGGGACATAGGGTTTGGGGGAAAATGACTTGAGCAGGGGAGGTACGGGGTGGGTCCCTCAAGCCATGTGGTTTGTTTTGTTAAGTGGGAAATGGTGAGGTGGAGGTAAATTGATGATCTGGACAGTTTAAGCTAAAAACCCTTTGATTTAGGGTTTAATTAGTCTGGGTGGGAATTAGGGTTTATGGGGATTAAAAGGGTTTTTAATCTGTTTTGGGTTAAAAGGGATTTTAAAAAGATGTTTAGGTGGGAAAGTAGTGTAGGTTTGACTGGGGTTTGACCCAGTTTAATAATTAAACTGGTTTTGGACTTGGGTGGGTGGACGGGTTTGGGTAGGGTTATGGGTTGGTGGGTGGGTTTTGCTTAGGTGGCACGACCTGGTTGGTGGAAGGAGTTTGGTGGTTGGGCAGAAATAGTCCCCAAGCTTCTCACTTCTCTCCATTTTGTAAAAACAGCCCATCAGCGCCTAGTTTCTTCTTATCAACTTTTGATAACTTGTCAAATTTGGCACACAAAGTTTATAAACTTTTTCCAAGGGCCTTATATGTATATTCTTCAAACTTGATGGACTGATCTTGTAATATCTTCAAATATTAAGGTCCATACTTGTACAATTGACATTTGGAGGGTCAATTGTGACAAGTTCTTCAAAGATGAGGGACTAAACTTGACAATCTTCAATTCTTCAAGGGTCTTTTTGCAAAATTCCAAACTTGGGCCTGGTTCATTGTGCGACTTCGTTTCCCGTGTTCGTTTTTGATTGATTCTTGTGTTCTTTTGCCAATTCCTCAATATCTGTACCTAAAAATACACAAGTAACAAACACGAGCATATATTTGGCATATTTTATGATATTTAATGCATTTTAAGGCCGTTTTGGACGATGAGACCATGTATAAATGCAGTCTCATCAAAATCCGTTTGTAGTTTTTGAAAATTATTAACGACTGACTCTTTTTCTTTAAGTTCTTTCGAAAGATTTGCTCTTAAACTCTCAATTTCTAGCAAATTATCCATTTGGACTTTCCTAAACCTATCAAATTCAGGATTGGTTAAGGTAGTGGTCACTGGAGTTAATTCCAAGGTTTTAACCTTTTCTATATAAAAAGCAAGCTCGGCAGATAAAGTCTGATTAACACTGAGGGTTTCAAGGACCGCATTATTCATTTGGCCAAGCATAGATGCCGACACCATAACCAAATCGGGTTGAGCAAACGAATAGTAGTCGTAATAGCTCCCGGTTGTGGTTCACTCAAAGTCTGGGGACTTGCATTGATACTGCTATCATTGTTTGTCTCCTCGTTTAAGTTACTAACCATCGGAGGCTGTTCCGGATACTCAGACACTTGCTCAACTTGATAAGGTACAATACTAGTATCAGTGACAGTATTTGGTACCTCATGAATTGTGTCAGCTCCATAAAGTGAAAGATTTGCCATGAGAGCTGCCTTGGCGGTATTGAGATCATCACAGTCAGAGTCGTATGCATCCAGATCATCACATTGATATGCGGCATTGTTTGTGATGGCTGCTATGAGACCGTCAGTGTCCGCAACTCCAGGATCTGCGAGAAATGCTAACTCTTCGTCGTCGAGCTCACGTCCTTGGGCTTGAGAATTCACCAAGTAGATCTTCTCCTGAAACCATGTGCTATCCCTTTTCCTCTTGGGCTGCTTACACTCTCGAGCCATGTTCCTTCCCCTTTGCAGTTATAACATATAATCATCTTTATTTTGCCAGTGTTATTACCCCTTGTAGCAGCAGTGTTAGATGGACGTGCACCAGCATTAGATGAGGTTGGTCTCCCCTGAAGTGGTTGCACCATTACTCTGTCATCTTGAATTGTAGCTTGTTGTCTAGAGTTAGAAGAGTTCCTCAACTGATTGTTTGTTGGAGCTAGTCCTTTGTAACCTCGTTTGTTCAATGTTTGAGTGAGGTAAGCAGACATTTGAGCAAGTATCTCAGTAGGATTATCCCCTTGTCTAAACTTAGGGACAGGAATTTCATCATCACAATAGAATGTTAGTGCTGATTGAGCTACAAGCTGATTTGAAGGAACACTAACATGTTGTGAGTAATGGGTTTGAGGAGCCTCATGTTGTTGATAGGTGATGGCATGGTTTATTGGAGGTTGATAAGGTGCATACTGTTGTGAAGCATAAGGTAACTGATGTGAGTCTCCTTGTGATGATGTTGCTAGTTGCTTGTATTGTTGGTGATAAGATGTAGGCGGTTGTGGCAAGATCGAATACTACGGGAAGCTTGGTGTTTGATACAATGGTTGATAGGAAGATTGGTGTCCCAAAGCAAACGGAGAATTGTGATATGACAATGTTGGATGATTTGCCATTAATGCCAATGGTTCTTGATAAGATCCCTGAGAGATGCGTTTTTGGATCATGTGCTTCTCGTGTTGTTGCAAGAAAGCATAGAGTTGATCTAAATTAGACTTGTGCAAATCTCGAATCATCTTAACATCGGTGACATATTGACTCTATTCTTGGGGTAACGTGTTCAAGAACTTTGTGTTTAGTTGAAACTGAGCAATCCTTAGATTATACACGTTCATATCATTCATCAAAGTGGTGAAACGCCAGTAGTAATCGTGAAGAGTTTCCCCTGGAATGTATGTAAACCTATCAAACAAGTTATACAATTGACACTCTCGTTCTTGCTTAGTTAGAGAGGTCCCTTGTAACAAAACAGCTAATCGATCCCAAAGATCCTTTGCCACTGTGTGTTCACTTACCATTCTATAGATATCGGGTGGAAGGGCTTGAAGTATTGTCTGAACGGCCCTTTCATCTGCATCGGCAATGAGTTTGTTAGCATCCGGTAACTCATGATACAACCTTTGCCGCGTCACATTGTTGACAGTAACTTCTCCCCAATCGAGTGGACCTTTTCAATGGATTGAAGCATAAGTCAACCATTGGGTTTTCCCATGATGTAAGTTTTCATGCGACCTTCCCATGCTTCAAATAAGTCTTTGATGAGCAATGGTGGGCGAGTGTCGGTACCCGATATGATTGAAATCTCGATAAGCGATGTCATTGTTGGCATGAATGAATGAGGATTCATTTTTTGAACAATTGAATAAATATTATCAAAATGATCGAGCAATGAAATAAGATTATGTGTTTTAGTGTTGTTTAAATAAAGATGTTATGATCTTTTGGTTGTGTGTTTTTGTTAATGTCTCCAAATAAATGCAAAGTTGAAAAAATCCTCTAAGTGTTGCAAATGATGGCTGATCATACTCTCCTGTCGTACTTTACGATCGTTGATAGGTGTGAAAACACCCATCCTTTTACCACTTAATTACAATAATAACCAAGCCAAAACGTGTATTTTATGTCGTAAATATCGGAATTATGCGTGGTTTGTGTTTTTGTTGTGATTTAGGACCAAAATGTGAAAAGGGAAGAAAACACGGGCTTTCACGGGCTTTTATCGAAGAAAACGACAAAAAGACGAAGTCAAGAGATCAAGAATGCAAAATTAACGGAAGTCCAAAGCCTATTCTGAAGATTTATCGAAGAACAAGTCTAAAAGACGGAAGTTTAATAAAGCCGAAGAACTCGAGTCTAATAAATAAATAAATTATAAGACGAGTTTAATTAATCCCGAGACAAAGTCGATAAAGTCGAAGAACTTAAAGGACGAGAAGACGTGAAGAAAGAAAGAAAGAGGAGGCAACACATGCACCTCCCCATTTCCTATAAATACCCTCCTAAACTCATTTAGGAGGGTTGGTTAGTTTTAGTTTAGAGTAGTTTCCATTTTCATTTTAGGGAGGTGATTCTAGAGAGAGAAAGTGACAGTTTCTCTCACTAGGATCTCAATCTTTTATCTTCCTTTCTTGTTTGTAATCAAAACTTTACTTTCAAATAGCTTAATTCTTGTTTTAATCTTAATATTATTCTATCTTTCTTAGTTTTTTTTATATGGTCTTAAATCCGATCTCTTTATATACATGTCTTGTTGATTTTGATGTTTGATTAAAAAGTTCATCTTTTTATTTCATCTAAGCTTTTATACGAATTAAGCTATAAGTTTGACAATCTTATTGGCTTATTTTGTATTTAGCTTATTTACTTTTTAGTTTTCTTAAAAAGTTTAGTCTTTTTAAAGTTTGCTTATTTCGTAATTTTCAAGTTTTCAAATTTATGCTTATTGATCTTTTAATGTTTGATTTTTATAGCTTAAAGTATTTTAGTGCTTATGGTGTTAATTTTCTTATTTTTGATTAAGTGATTTTTAGTTAATTTTTATAAAAAGTTGTTTTTAAATATTTTTATTATTTAGTATTCTTAAAAGTTTTTAAATTTTGGTGTATTAGCTTTTTTTTTAAATTTGATTTGGTTAAGTTTTTAGATAAGTGCTTATTTGGTATTTGCTTATTTGCTTATTGTATGCCATCGTAATACTTAAGGGTTTTACCAGTACGATCAAGTAAGTGTGATCGCATAAACCCTAGGGTTTCTACTTGTGATCCATTGCTTCGATCACCCTGTACGATCGTCACTACGATCACACTCCATAATCCTCACCACGATCACTTGTTGCGATCGTGGGTACGATCATAGAGTGCGATCCGTGGGTGATAGGTGTGAAAACACCCATATTTTCTACCACTTAATTACAATAATGACCGGACCAAAACGTGTATTTTATGTCTTTTATGTCGGAATTATGCGTGGTTTGTGTTTTTGTTGTGATTTAGGACGAAATTGTGAAAAGTGGAGAAAACACGGATATTCACGGGCATTTACGGACTTTTATTGAAGAAAAGATGAAAGACGAAGTCAAGAAGTCAAGAGTGCAAAAATAACGGAAGTCCAAGACCAATTCTGAAGATTTATCGAAGAAAAAGTCAAAAGACGGAAGTTTATCAAAAGCCGAAGAACTCAAGTCTATTTCATTGAAGAATTTAAAGACAAGTTCAAAGAAATCCCGAAGCCAAAAGTCCTTAAAGTTCAAGTTTAAAGAAGATTAGAAGAATAAAGGACTAATGATGCAATTAATGAAGATTAAAAGAAGGAGGGACTTAATCTCACAATTAAGAAGAAATGAAGGAGGGGAGGAAGCTTCCTAATCCTCCCCTATATATAGTTAGGACTAGATTATTATTTTTCTTGTTGGCTAAGTGTGACAATTAGTCTTCCACCATTTACTTACCTTGCACCTTTAATTCATGTCATCTAAATACTTGTCAATTTAAATACCTTGTCTTGCACATTAAATTCCTTTAATTTCAAGTAAGTTTTCATTCAATTCTTGTCAATCTTTACTTTATCTTGTTAATCTCTCATCTACCTTTCTTAATCTTTGATTTTTATGTTTATGATTTTGTTCATGTTCATGTTCTTATTTTGATCAATTGGGTTTTTGATTATTGTGGTTAAATTTGTTTGTTTTGTTGATCTAAATTGTTTGTTTATGTTTAACTGTTGTTCTATTATTAGTTTAGCTTAATCGTTGTTTTGATTTTGATTAAATTGTGTTAGATCTGCTGTTACTATTATTCCTTGTTCTTCGGGGTGTTTGTTTCAGTTTCTTTGTTCCCAGGAAAACATCCGAGCCAAGACAAGGAAGGCTGTTCATTCAGAACTTTCAAAGTTCCGAACCAGTGGGTTTCATCCGGAACATTCAGAGTTCCGACTCAAGGGGCTTCATCCGGAACATTCAAAGTTCCGGACGAAAACTTCCGACTCAAGCATTTGTTCATTCGGAACTTAAAAGTTCCGGATCAATATACTTCATTCGGAACTCAAAAAGTTCCGGATCAAGGAGATTCATTTGGAACTTAAAAGTTCCGGATCAACTTAAAAGTTCCGGACGAAGGACAAAGTTCCGAATCATCCAGATCTTCCGAACCAAGTTCCGGGTCAATAAGTTCCGAGTCAAGAGTGTTTCATTCGGAAGAAGTTCCGGATCAACATCTTTTTGTTCATTCGGAACTTAAAAGTTTCGAATCAAGGTCTAAGTTCCGGATCAAGCTGCTTCATTCGGAAGTCAAGAAGTTCCGCCTCAAGCCAGTTCATTCGGAAGTTTTAAACTTCTGAATCAAGGGTTTCTTGTCAGGTTCTTTTTGGTTTTTCTTTTTAAATTTCTGTCTTTTATTTTTAAAGCTTATTTTTCCCACCTTTTATTTTTAATTGCACTTTAAGATTACTTGCCTTAGTTTTATTTTAGCTTTGCCTTAGTTTAAGTTTTAGTTGCGTTTTAAGTTTACCTTAGATAGATTTAAGTTTACGTCATTTACTCTTAGTGCCTTTAATTTCAGTCACGTTTTTAAATACTTGCACCTTACTTTAAATTAGTTTTAGATTTACTTTAACGCAATTTTACTTTAATTGTTTCGCACTTTTATTTAAAAAACTACAACGACACATTTTTGTTCCACCAAAATAAAACTGAGTCACATAGAGAACCTAGATCAATTCGATTAGACACACGACAAAGAACTTTATTTTTATTACTAGGCAAAAGCCTTGTATCAAATGGCGCCGCTGTCGGCTCTTTTCGTAAAGATTAACGGTTTTCTGTGAGAGACGCGTTGCTTTTTGGGATCCGTTCACTTGTGAGCGTTATTTTTCTTGCCTTAAAAAAATTCAAAAAAAAATCATAAAAATTAAAAATTGATAAAAATACATAAAAATTAAAAATTTCAAAAATCCAAAAAGATTTTATCTTTATTTTGTATATATATTGTCTTTGTGTTTGGTTTCTTTTTCTTTTGCATTTTCAGGTGTATGCGTACTAGATCTTCTAATTACCAAGAGCCCGAGACTCAAGAAGATTTAAGTATGGCAGGTGTTAACAACAACAATAATGCACCGCACCTCAATAATAACAACAATGTTCTTCCACAGCCCGATCATCGGACCATGGAGGAACTTTGTCAACCTAAAATGTTTGGACGAGGAGGACTGATAATTGTAAAATCACACTTGTTTAGGAAAACAAGGCAATAATATAGGGTAAGCACGACGATTTAGGAAAACCGTGTGTAAATGACCCTAAAAGTGAGTTCGTTCTCTCGAGGAGGCACGTGTGTTGTGTAATGAATGATTGATTATGTTTTTGGTTATTAATGAGAAGAAAAGAAGAGAAAATGACGAAGACGAAAAAAAAAAAAAATTAGAAAAATAAGGCAAAACACTACTAGAAAGTTACGACGAAAAACGTGAAAAACACAAAATTTAAAATTTTAATCTAAAACTTCCTAAAAATTACTAAAAACTCCCAAATAATATTCTAAGAGTTTACAAAAAATCAAAACTTGCCAAAACCTTTTAATTAATTTAATAATGACTTTTTAATGCTAATTAAAGCCCTAAAAATCACTTTTAAATATTAAAAAGCCCTAAACAAGATTTTATGGTTTGTAAACCTCAAATATGACCTAATTAAACTAAAAACTATTTTTAAAAATTTAAAAACCAAATTAAACTATTTTTAAACTCCTAAAAACTATTAAAATCTTTTAAATCTTAAATTAATTCTAAAAATTAATTGAAAAGCCTAAAAATTATTTGGAAAGTGACAAAGGTCCTATTTTAATGTCTAGTATCTAGGAAAAATGAAAAAGGAATAAAAATAAAACTTTTAATTTTAATGAATAAAATAATATTAAAATATTCTAAAAAATTAAAAGTCCTCAAATAAATTCTAAAAAATTCTCAAAAATCCTAAATATTCTAACTAGAAAGAAAATGTAAACAAAAGTTTCTAAAACCTCTTAATGAATTTTATATTAATTTTCAAAGTTTAATAAAAAACCTAAAATCAAATAAAATCAAAAATTAAAGTTTTTGAAAACTTTTTCACATGTAAACCTCAAAAATATCAACTAAAACCTAAAAACTATTTTTTTGTAATTTTTTACTACTGTTCACTATTTTTTAAATACTTTCTAAATTTAAAAATAAAAATAATCCTATTAAATAATTAAATAAAAGGAAAAATAATATTTTTGAACAGAAAAATCCTAAACCCTATTCTAATCCTAGGAAAAATGAAAGGAAGCTAACAAGCTTAATAAATAAGCTATAATAAGCCAATAAGCCCACGGCTTATTTAACAAAGCTTAAACCAAAATGCCCTTAAGTATAATACAAAACCAAACTCATCAGTCAAAGTCCCCAGGGCGCAATGGTTAGAGCTTATGTGTGTGAGAGGAGTGGCGCAGGTTCGAGTCCTGGCCACGTCCTTTTTGGAAATTTATTTTTTTTTTCTTTTTAACTTTTAAACACTTGATCCAGTAACTTATTAACACTCAAAAACTCAAACAAAATCAAATTCAAACAAAGTTTAAGCTAAAATCAATGTAAAAAGTGACCAGGTCTGGGCAAGTTTCTGATGAACTAGTAAAAACCAAGAGGACTTGGTTTGTGCTTCTTTTTGGTGATGATTTATGGAACAATGGGGCACCCTTGTGCTCTTTCTGAGCACAAGGAGTCAACACAAGCAAGTTATAACACTTAGCATACACCAATTATCAAAATCAAAGCATACAAAAGCAAGTGCAAGTTTCTGAGATGAAAGAACAAGGTCTGGTGGTTTGTTTGTTAAGCAAAATGCACACAAATGAACTTTAGACTCCAATCTTTTGCACATAATAGCACCCAATGGCACACAATCAACTTCAACAAACCAAATACCCTAACACTTAACAGATTTTAAAATTCAATGCATCAAAAATCATGAAGAATAAGCATAAACATGGACATGCAGGTTCAAGCTAACTTTTTCCTCTTTTAACACACCAAATGGCTTCAAACTTGTTCAAATATATTTAACAACTAATATGTAACTTAACACACCCCTAATCAGTAACTCTAACACCTTTTTAAGAGACAAATCAAAATCTTTATCCTGCTAAAACATGAAACCAAACACCCCTTTAAAATCTATAAACCAACTTTTAGCAATTCGAAACACCTTAAAACCTATTCAAACTGATCAAAACAGCATCTAACATGCATTTTATAACACAAGAACACAAAATAAAGCAGATTAACACATTTAATCAAGTAATCATGCAAATCACCAAAAAAACTCAACTTTCTGAAAATTTCAAAGGAACAAGAAATTTTTACCTAAGGACCCCACATCCAGGGTCCTTTGTGGTTGCTATACCACCTCCCTACCAGCTGGGGCTGGTGCTGAACTGAATCAACAATCTCTCTAAAACCTGCTAAGAAGAAATCAAAGAAAAACAGAACAAATACAAAGCAAGGTATAATCTGTTAACTTTTGTCTTTCTTAAAAACTTATCCAAACTTCTTAAAACTTTCTTACACGTTTTAACAACTCTCAACCTCAGAAAAATCAAAGGGACTAGTCCACTTTCACTTCCCAATCCTTTTAAGTTTTCTGAAATTAAAGCACTTTTTAAAACTTTTTGAATTTTCAAAACTCAAACAAATCTTTCACAAATGGAACTCAGCTTTTGCATATACCTCAACACACAAACTTTTTAAAACAACATAAAAGGAATTACAATGATTTTAACAAACACCAAACTTTATATATTTTAAAAAAGGAATTACAAGAGAATTTGCAAAAAACTGGAACAATGAAAATAGGTCACATGTCGACCTATTTATACAATCTTTGGACTATTCTAGAATGTAAATAAAAAAATACAAGTCCTAAAACCCTAATGCTGGAATTCTCAAATTTGCCCTTGGTCTTCTTGACGAATCTTGGTCAAAAGGCACCACCATGTGATTGACAGCTGCAATCTCTCATCTTGGACGTTCGTTTGAACTTGGAGGACAAGTAGATAATCTTAGGCGTTGATCTTGTCCCTTCCTAGGGTTGTGTGGAAAGAGACGGGTGCAGGGGATGAGTGGGGAGGGGACCAATGGACACGTGGAGGGTTTGTGAGAGGTGGGATTGGGTGAGAGCTTGACCAATTGAGGATCTGCACACTTATAGCCTAAACCCCTTTGGTTTGGGTTCTAATTAAACTGGGATTAATTAGGGTTCGTTGGGTTAAAAAAGGGGGGGTTTGATTTGTTTTGTTAATTAAGTTTTTTAAATATGTGTTAAGGAGGGAATGGGGTGGGGGTTTGACCCAGTTAAATAATAAACTTGGGTTGGACGGGTAGGGTCGGTTTGTGGGTGGGTAAGTTAATGGGTTTGGGTAAATAAAGTGGGTAGGGCTGAGGTGTCAGTGTTTGGTTGGTGGAAGGGTTTTGGTGTTTTAACAAGTTTGGCCCCCAAGGATTTAACTTTCCTTCACTTTGTATTAAATACCCAACAGCGTTTGTTTTAGCCTTATCAACTTTTGAAATTTGTCAAATTTGGCACAAAACTTTCCAAAAACTTTTCCAAGGGCTCCTTTTGTAATAACTTGATTTTCCAAGGGCTGATCTTGTATAATCTTCAAACTTTAAGGATCATACTTGTACATTTGATATTTTGAGGGTCAAATGTGACAAGTTCTTCAAAGATGAGGGGCCATTTTTGCCAATCTTCAATTCTTCAAGGGTCTTTTTGCAAAATTCCAGACTTGGGCCCGGTTCATTGTGCGACTTCGTTTCCCGTGTTTGTTTTTGATTGATTCTTGTGTTCTTTTGCCAATTCCTCAATATCCGTACCTAAAAATACACAAGTAACAAACACGAGCATATATTTGGCATGTTTTATGATATTTTATGCAATTTAAGGCCGTTTTGGACGATGAGACCATGTATAAAAGCAGTCTCATCACTCCCCCATACTAAACCATTGCCGTGCCCTCACGCAATGCTAAGAATAAAGTATCAAAGCATCTCCAAAATTTAATTTTATTCACTTTATTGAAATGGTAAACTAGCTACATACTAAAATTACTACTTCTTGCGTTTTAGACATAATGTATGATTTTCATCGCAAAATGGGACGTTTAGGTTCATAGAATAAGAACACGTGAATGCTTCGTTAGAAATAATTTCCTCGTCCTCGATTTTCACCTTAATTCCATGCCAAGCGTGCAACGAGATCATTGTCATTATAAGTTAGTAATGCTAACACTTCTCATATGCCCTAATCACGTACTTATTCTCCGATTATTCCTAAGTTGTATCTCTTATATTTTATTATGTCTTAATGATCACGAGGATACATCATTGACTTATGCGATAATAGAGATTTAGGTCTAAAAATAGAGTCCTAACGGTGTAACTAAGACCATCAACTCAATAACCCCTCCTAATAGACAACGATGTTAAAAAATTAAGTTGACAAGAAGAATCGATAAACACGGTTTTATAACGGTTTTGAACATGAGACTTATTACCAAGACTTTTATACGCCCCCTAACGGAAGGGCCTTATTATCTTTGGTTTACCTCCATCTTTTATTCAACTTCGCCATGAAGCTTTTATTATGACTTCGGTCTTGCCTTGCCTTTTATTATCCGCCATCATCGGTGGTTTTATTAGCCAAAGACGTATATCCTCACGCTAAAGCGAATTTTGGATCTTTAAAGCTTCGAAGATTAAGGCTTGATTCACTTTCAATTTTGCATAGATTTTAGGCCTTGTGGGGCTTCAAATTTTTGCTTGATTTAGGTGAGCACTTGAAATCTTATTATTGGGTGAAGCTTTCGATTATTAGGGTGCCAATACTTCAAAACCGTGACGCTGGCGATACCTTAATGTCTTCCCAATTTAATTACACGGAAGCTACTAGAAAAGACTAGAAACCCAACAATCAAAACTAAACCGCTAAATCAATATTTATTAAGCAAAAAATATTTACATGCGAAGGGAGAATAAGCAAACAACGAGAACACATGAGTTTTTGAAAGAATACGAGTACTCTACGTTTAGCATAGTAACTTATAATTAACTCTATCATTTCTCGTCCTCATTTAAGAGACTTAGCCTAATGTATAGTTAAGGAATCAAAGCTAAGTGCTCAACACGCACGGTCGAGTCAAAAATTACTCTTATTCTCACCATCGGAAAATCTACATTCGTGTCTTCAAAAACTTATAAAACATGAGAAAAAATTTAAAATTTGGCCATTTTTAGCCTTATTTTGCAAGAAAATGATAAACTTTGGAAAGCGTGAAGGTTTGGCAAGGCAAGTATCTATTCACCCCCCCATACTAAAGTTAAACATTGTCCTCAATGTTTCGAGTCTAGGGGTGCACACACCCCCATACTAGAGACGTAGTCGAATGCCTAATCTAGCATGGAAAGGGTGTAACCAATAAGTAATAGCCGTTTATGAAGTGTGCTATAAACCTAAGGTTAGAACATAAAAGGATATATCATAATGTGGATATTGGGAAAGGCCTCCAAAGCAAACGATCGAGTGTTCCCATGAAACGAACACGAGAGGCTCCAATCGTGAAGATGACGATCTAAAAGACACAATTCACAAACAACCACGGAACAAAGGTTGGAAGGGCACAAATCCCCTCACATTACACTAATTAGAAAGCAATAATATGTACATGGATAAGCATGGGTCTCCCCCACGAGGCACCTTGTTTTTGATAACCGAGTCAAAAGCTCGACTCGAATCCCCATAAATGTGATCATTTAGGGATAATCATGGTTTGGTCAATTTTTGGTGGGGCTTACATGATAAACAAGGCCCAAAAGCACGTGGAGTACTTTAAGAATCCGATAAACGTATACCGGGGTCAAAGATAGCGTCCTCGTTTTCGGATGAAAGACGAGACAACACAACTCCAACACAAATCCCAATGGGATAGAAGAAAATAGGAGAGAAGAAATAGAAGGGTGGGACAATGGGTAAGTCATAACATTGAGCTACTCGAGGTAGACTCGCACCAATCAAATGAAAAGATTTTCCATTTATTGCATCGGTGGAAGACCGAGATTTCCCTATATAAGCAATTCCAGGATCAAATATCTCGTCCTCGGTGGAGAAAGGGGAGGGAACATAAGGGGCTTCCCCCACACTAGGTCCACACAAAGCATCGTCAAAAGGAGAAGACGAGCTTGTAGTACTCAATAAACGCGGTGATGACGGAGTTAGAATTGTAGAAAAATCTTTTAAATTAGATTCAAAATCTTTTCCTTTTTCATCTTTAACACTCTCCTTGTGAAAACCCGATTTGATTATGTCAAAAATATTTGGTGTATCTAAAACAATGTTAGTCACACTAAAAATTCTCACATTTTGAAAGCGTTTTGGTTTAGGTGGTGGCAAGTTTTCAAATCTTTTGTCAACAAAGAAAACCTCCCCATCGGGATCAACGTATTCATCATCCGAAGAATCACTCGAGATTGGAATCATAGGCTTAACACTCTTAACCTCCATCGGCGGAGGGGACGGAACTTCATTTTTATCAACTCCTAAAACTCTATTTGAAATTCTTTGACACATGTTTTTGATGGGATTGACATTGTACAAAGATGTGATTGAATAAACATGAGAAAGTGTGGAGTTTTGGGTTGCATTAATGACGAGTTCTTCCTCATTGAAACGAAGAGTGATTTTTCTTGCATGCACATCGATAAGTGCTCTCGAGGTATCCAAAAAAGATCGACCTAAAATTAACGGAACTTTAGGATCGATGGGAATATCAACAACTATGAAGTCCACGGGATAATAGAATTTCCCAACTTTCACAAAGACGTCCTCGGCAACTCCACAAGCTAGAATCGTAGAATGATCGGCCATTTCGATTGACATTCTTGAAGGAGTGAGATTTGGAAGATTGAGCGATTTAAAAATCTCAAGAGGCATCAAATTAATACTAGCACCAAGATCGGCCAAGGCGTAGCATTCTTCCATGTCTTGGATAGCACATGGGATTAAAAACTTTCCAGGATCACCAACTTTTTGAGGTATGCGGCTTAGAAAAACCGAAGAACAACTAGATGATTTTTGCAATTTTTCTTTGTTATTCAACATACTTTTGAAGTTCGCGGCGAATCGAGGCATCATGACTAAGGCGTCGGCAAAACTTATATTGAAATGCAAGTCACGAAACATTTTCATAAAAAGTTCAAATTGATAATTATTTCGTTCTTGTGCCTTTTCCTTGTTTCGTCTTGATGGGTAGGGTAAAGGTGGTGTGGGTTGGGGCAAATTAGGCATAGGCATCGGCCTTGGAATCTCGGGTTCCATAATGGGTATTGGTTCAACCGTAGGTGTGGTTTGAGCGGTACTTCGTGGGCTTGTAATGTGCTCCTTTTCAACCACGACCTCGGGTTCTTTCTCTTTTTCCTTCTCCATAGAAGTACTTGGACGAGAAATGGGTTCTTTGAAAGTTTTACCACTACGAGTGGCAATAACCTTCAATTCTCCTTTCGGGTTCACGATGGTATCACTAGGAAGACCACCCGAAGAAGAGGGCTTACACATGATAGCTTCAAACATTTTAGCCATACGGTCTTCAAACTTAGATTGCCTAGCATCCGCTTTCAACAATTCTTGCTTAATCTCATGTTGTCCTTGCTCCATTTTTTGTTGATTTTGTTGGAGTCGTGTGACATTTCCTTCCATTTTATTAGCATGAGTTTTAAGTTCATTAGCAAGTTCGTTTTTAAGCTCGTTTTTCAACTCGGATCTTAAGCTAACCATTTCACGTTGCATGTTGTCAAACTTAGCATCATTAGCCTTAGCATAATTCAAAAACTCTCCTTGAAGATTTTTGGTGTGATCGTTTTGAAAACCTTGGGCATTAGTTTGAAAATCACGGTTTTGGTTTTGGTTTGAAATTTTCCCATTTCCACTTTGGTAATTACCTTTGTTATAGTTTCTTTGATTTCCTTGGTAATTTCCACCTTGGTTGTTGTTGTTGCGATAATTATTAGCATTTTGATTGGGTGGAGCTTGATTTGAACGTGAACCTTGACCGATTTGGTTATAAGTTCCCGTGGCTACAAAAGCATTCGAAGTGTTACCATCCGCGGTAATGCACTCGGATAAATCATGAGCTCCCCCACACGACAAACAACTTTTAGAAACCGCTTTAACCGAAGCGGTGTTGGAAGCTTCTTGAGCCTTCCAATGGGACATAAGGTTTGCAAATCTATCGAAAAATCGGTTTTCTTCATTTGCTTCATCATGTAATGCATTGATACTTTGAGACGATGATGAGCCCCTTTTGGCAACACTCGGTGTGTGACGAGGGCTATAAACCTTAGACCTATTCTCGATTATGACCAAAGCTTCTTCAACCGTTTTACACAAAAAATTACCACCCGCGGCGGCATTTAAATAATCTCTTTCATGATCGTTAAGCCCATTGTAAAACGTGTCGATTTGGTGCAAATCGGAAAAACCATGATGAGGACATTCGTGTAACATCTCCTTAAACCTATTCCAAGCCGTAGAAAAACTTTCATTTGGTTCTTGTGAAAATTTAGAAATTTCGTTTTTCAAATGCGTAGTCTTAGAGGGCGGAAAAAATTGGTTCACGAACTTCGAAACGAGATCCTTCCACGTCAATATAGAATTGGGTGGCTCTTTCTCTAACCAAATTTTAGCGGGCCCCGCTAAGGAATACGGAAATAACATCATCTTAATCGAGTCATTCGAGACATCCTTGAATTTGCACGTGGCGGTAAGACGATTAAATTGGCGGATATGGTTGTGAGGATTGTCCTTCTCATCACCACGGAATTTGTTGTTTTGGATCATCGACAACAAACCCGTTTTCACCTCAAAATTCTCCGCAAGGATTGCGGGAATCACAATAGCTTCTCCATAACCCTCGGTGGGTGCTTGAAGTAACTCCATCATAGTTCGATTCGCCATGGTTGGTTCTTCTCGTACAATGGGTTCGTCAATAGGAGACTCCTCACTAGAAAGAGTGAGTGATTTGTTTCTTCGTTTACGAGCACGTCTAGCTTTAGAGCGAGTTTGCATAAACGTCACGTACAACGAGAAGGCGAGCAAAGAAGATTCTTTTTGGTTTTTTGTGTTTTTTCAATTTTTTTGTGGTTTTTGATTGTATTAACCTTTTGGAAATGGTGAATGTATTAAGTAGACAACAAAGTCCACAAATCTCCTCACTAATCAAATCTCTTGATTAAAAAGGCCTCAAGGAATGAAAACGATCACGTGGAGTGAACGCCTTCGATGACTTTAGAACGATGGTGGAACACCAAATCGTTCAAGAGGGTTTAATCAATATGAAACCAAGAAAATATATATGATATGTAATAATACTTTGGGCGGCAAAACCCTCGATTCACTCTCAAAATCAAATACGCACAAGCAAGCGGAGGAAACGAGGCGGCGCGAAGCACTTAAGAGCCTTTTTCCTTTAGGTTGTGAAATACAACCGCCTTATACCCACCTTATAGTTTGTATTTTCAAGATTAAGCTTCACGAAAGTATTTATCTATTTTTGCCTTTTTCTTTGGTTTGAGATTCGAATACAATGATCGAGTGATGAAATCCCGAATCAAGGTTGTGATTGCTCACGTATTTGGAGTACTTGTGTATTTATTGTTCTACGTATACAATATAGTAATAATATTCACACAAAAACCGAAAAAACGATAATACGTATTAATAGAGTGCTATTAATACAATTATATTTATGGCTAATATAGAAAACAACAATTTTCAATCAAAACACAACACGCCTCCCCGGCAGCGGCGCCATTTTGATAATTGTAAAATCACACTTGTTTAGGAAAACAAGGCAATAATATAGGGTAAGCACGACGATTTAGGAAAACCGTGTGTAAATGACCCTAAAAGTGAGTTCGTTCTCTCGAGGAGGCACGTGTGTTGTGTAATGAATGATTGATTATGTTTTTGGTTATTAATGAGAAGAAAAGAAGATAAAATGACGAAGACGAAAAAAAAAAAAAATTAGAAAAATAAGGCAAAACACTACTAGAAAGTTACGACGAAAAACGTGAAAAACACAAAATTTAAAATTTTAATCTAAAAATTCCTAAAAATTACTAAAAACTCCCAAATAATATTCTAAGAGTTTACAAAAAATCAAAACTTGCCAAAACCTTTTAATTGATTTAATAATGACTTTTTAATGCTAATTAAAGCCCTAAAAATCACTTTTAAATATTAAAAAGCCCTAAACAAGATTTTATGGTTTGTAAACCTCAAATATGACCTAATTAAACTAAAAACTATTTTTAAAAATTTAAAAACCAAATTAAACTATTTTTAAACTCCTAAAAACTATTAAAATCTATTAAATCTTAAATTAATTCTAAAAATTAATTGAAAAGCCTAAAAATTATTTGGAAAGTGACAAAGGTCCTATTTTAATGTCTAGTATCTAGGAAAAATGAAAAAGGAATAAAAATAAAACTTTTAATTTTAATGAATAAAATAATATTAAAATATTCTAAAAAATTAAAAGTCCTCAAATAAATTCTAAAAAATTCTCAAAAATCCTAAATATTCTAACTAGAAAGAAAATGTAAACAAAAGTTTCTAAAACCTCTTAATGAATTTTATATTAATTTTCAAAGTTTAATAAAAAACCTAAAATCAAATAAAATCAAAAATTAAAGTTTTTGAAAACTTTTTCACATGTAAACCTCAAAAATATCAACTAAAACCTAAAAACTATTTTTTTGTAATTTTTTACTACTGTTCACTATTTTTTAAATACTTTCTAAATTTAAAAATAAAAATAATCCTATTAAATAATTAAATAAAAGGAAAAATAATATTTTTGAATAGAAAAATCCTAAACCCTATTCTAATCCTAGGAAAAATGAAAGGAAGCTAACAAGCTTAATAAATAAGCTATAATAAGCCAATAAGCCCACGGCTTATTTAACAAAGCTTAAACCAAAATGCCCTTAAGTATAATACAAAACCAAACTCATCAGTCAAAGTCCCCAGGGCGCAATGGTTAGAGCTTATGTGTGTGAGAGGAGTGGCGCAGGTTCGAGTCCTGGCCACGTCCTTTTTGGAAATTTATTTTTTTTTTCTTTTTAACTTTTAAACACTTGATCCAGTAACTTATTAACACTCAAAAACTCAAACAAAATCAAATTCAAACAAAGTTTAAGCTAAAATCAATGTAAAAAGTGACCAGGTCTGGGCAAGTTTCTGATGAACTAGTAAAAACCAAGAGGACTTGGTTTGTGCTTCTTTTTGGTGATGATTTATGGAACAATGGGGCACCCTTGTGCTCTTTCTGAGCACAAGGAGTCAACACAAGCAAGTTATAACACTTAGCATACACCAATTATCAAAATCAAAGCATACAAAAGCAAGTGCAAGTTTCTGAGATGGAAGAACAAGGTCTGGTGGTTTGTTTGTTAAGCAAAATGCACACAAATGAACTTTAGACTCCAATCTTTTGCACACAATAGCACCCAATGGCACACAATCAACTTCAACAAACCAAATACCCTAACACTTAACAGATTTTAAAATTCAATGCATCAAAAATCATGAAGAATAAGCATAAACATGGACATGCAGGTTCAAGCTAACTTTTTCCTCTTTTAACACACCAAATGGCTTCAAACTTGTTCAAATATATTTAACAACTAATATGTAACTTAACACACCCCTAATCAGTAACTCTAACACCTTTTAAGAGACAAATCAAAATCTTTATCCTGCTAAAACATGAAACCAAACACCCCTTTAAAATCTATAAACCAACTTTTAGCAATTCGAAACACCTTAAAACCTATTCAAACTGATCAAAACAGCATCTAACATGCATTTTATAACACAAGAACACAAAATAAAGCAGATTAACACATTTAATCAAGTAATCATGCAAATCACCAAAAAAACTCAACTTTCTGAAAATTTCAAAGGAACAAGAAATTTTTACCTAAGGACCCCACATCCAGGGTCCTTTGTGGTTGCTATACCACCTCCCTACCAGCTGGGGCTGGTGCTGAACTGAATCAACAATCTCTCTAAAACCTGCTAAGAAGAAATCAAAGAAAAACAGAACAAATACAAAGCAAGGTATAATCTGTTAACTTTTGTCTTTCTTAAAAACTTATCCAAACTTCTTAAAACTTTCTTACACGTTTTAACAACTCTCAACCTCAGAAAAATCAAAGGGACTAGTCCACTTTCACTTCCCAATCCTTTTAAGTTTTCTGAAATTAAAGCACTTTTTAAAACTTTTTGAATTTTCAAAACTCAAACAAATCTTTCACAAATGGAACTCAGCTTTTGCATATACCTCAACACACAAACTTTTTAAAACAACATAAAAGGAATTACAATGATTTTAACAAACACCAAACTTTATATATTTTAAAAAAGGAATTACAAGAGAATTTGCAAAAAAACTGGAACAATGAAAATAGGTCACATGTCGACCTATTTATACAATCTTTGGACTATTCTAGAATGTAAATAAAAAAATACAAGTCCTAAAACCCTAATGCTGGAATTCTCAAATTTGCCCTTGGTCTTCTTGACGAATCTTGGTCAAAAGGCACCACCATGTGATTGACAGCTGCAATCTCTCATCTTGGACGTTCGTTTGAACTTGGAGGACAAGTAGATAATCTTAGGCGTTGATCTTGTCCCTTCCTAGGGTTGTGTGGAAAGAGACGGGTGCAGGGGATGAGTGGGGAGGGGACCAATGGACACGTGGAGGGTTTGTGAGAGGTGGGATTGGGTGAGAGCTTGACCAATTGAGGATCTGCACACTTATAGCCTAAACCCCTTTGGTTTGGGTTCTAATTAAACTGGGATTAATTAGGGTTCGTTGGGTTAAAAAAGGGGGGGTTTGATTTGTTTTGTTAATTAAGTTTTTTAAATATGTGTTAAGGAGGGAATGGGGTGGGGGTTTGACTGGGGTTTGACCCAGTTAAATAATAAACTTGGGTTGGACGGGTAGGGTCGGTTTGTGGGTGGGTAAGTTAATGGGTTTGGGTAAATAAAGTGGGTAGGGCTGAGGTGTCAGTGTTTGGTTGGTGGAAGGGTTTTGGTGTTTTAACAGGTTTGGCCCCCAAGGATTTAACTTTCCTTCACTTTGTATTAAATACCCAACAGCGTTTGTTTTAGCCTTATCAACTTTTGAAATTTGTCAAATTTGGCACAAAACTTTCCAAAAACTTTTCCAAGGGCTCCTTTTGTAATAACTTGATTTTCCAAGGGCTGATCTTGTATAATCTTCAAACTTTAAGGATCATACTTGTACATTTGATATTTTGAGGGTCAAATGTGACAAGTTCTTCAAAGATGAGGGGCCATTTTTGCCAATCTTCAATTCTTCAAGGGTCTTTTTGCAAAATTCCAGACTTGGGCCCGGTTCATTGTGCGACTTCGTTTCCCGTGTTCGTTTTTGATTGATTCTTGTGTTCTTTTGCCAATTCCTCAATATCCGTACCTAAAAATACACAAGTAACAAACACGAGCATATATTTGGCATGTTTTATGATATTTTATGCAATTTAAGGCCGTTTTGGACGATGAGACCATGTATAAAAGCAGTCTCATCAAGGACCGATTGCGCCGATGCAAATCAACGCTCCTGAGTTTTCGTTGAAGCACCACATGATTCAGCAAGTACAAACAAACCCTTTTAGAGGATTGCCTGATGATGATGCCAACAAACACCTCGACAAGTTCATTACAATCACTCAAAGCATGAAGTTGCCTGGGGCCAGAATGGATGTTCTTCGCTTACAACTCTTCCCACATACTTTATCGCATCATGCCGAGAAATGGTTTGATCGTCTCCTGAAGAATTCTATTCACACTTGGGATGACATGACTCAACGCTTTTTGTCGCGCTACTTTCCACCATCCATGGTCACAAGCCTTCGCAATCAAATCAGCGGTTTCATGCAAGACCCTGATGAATCTCTTTTTGATGCTTGGGAGAGATATAATGTCTTGATCGATAGATGTCCAAACCACAACATGCTACCTGTCACCTTAATAGATACTTTCTACAACGGTTTGACTTTTCGAGATCGTGATACGATCAATGCAGCCGCCGGTGGCACATTCATGAAAAGGAGACCCGAGGAGTGTAGAGAGCTTATTGAGAACATGACTACTCACCACAAAAACTGGGATTCCTCTGCTTCTTCTAGGAACAACCCGAGAGTCAATGTTTCTTCCACCTCAGCAAACCCTGATATGACCGAACTCACCCGCATGATGACTGAAATGAGCAAAAGTATTACGCTTCTCGCTTCAAACCAACAACAACAACAAGTTAAAGCGGTTGCTAATCCTTGTGAAACATGTGGCGGTCCTCACTCATACACCGATTGTCCTTCTACACAAGGAAATCCGGAAAAGGTGTATGCAGCTTATGGTAATTATTCACCGGAAAATTACCAAGCTAGACAACAAGGGGATAGAAATATGCTGAGTTACCGATCCAATAATTACCTTTCACCCGGTTTTTCTCTTCAAAACCAAAACCCCGCCAACAACTACAATAGAAGCAACCAAATCCCACCAAGAGCTTCTAATCCTTATCAACAACCCACCCAACAAACCCCACCCATTAATCCCGATGTTGAAGCCATAATGAGAACTCAAGGTGAGCAAATCAAGAATCTACAGAGCCAAATAATCAATTTGAAAGGAGATATCACGAAGCAAGGAAATGACATTAGAACCGAGGTTTGCGATAATATTCAATCCTCCTTCAGCACTCAAACGACTGAATTAAAGAATCTGTTAGCTAGTTTCTTACCCGCCACTCAACCTTCTACTTCAAGTTCTCTACCTTCAAACACCGTCACTAATCCGCGAGCTAATGTGAGTGCTATTACTACCCGTAGTGGAGTCACCATCGTAGGACCACCAATCCCACCCCCATCATCTACACCTCCTCCACCACCATGTATCCCTACCCCTCCTACACCTAGTATTAGTGCACCATTACCGTCTCCACCTCGTCATGACGATGTCTCTAGGAAGGATCCTTCAACATCTCAACCTTTACCTACTACACCTTCACCTTCCACCTATAAACCCAACATCCCATATCCTTCTCGCTTAGGCAAGACCAACGAGCTAACCAAGAAGGACTGTCAAGTATCGAAATATGTGAATATGCTATCTCAAATGACCATCAACATTAGCCTTGTTGAAGCACTTGTCCACATGCCCAAATTTGTTAAAGCATTTAAGGAATTGCTTAACAAGAAGGAGAAGCTGATTGAACTCGCCAACACACGCTTAAATGAAAACTGCTCTACAGTTATTCTTAAAGAACTTCCGGAAAAGCTTGGAGATCCCGGTCGTTTTGTGATGCCTTGCGTGTTCAACAAAACTGAAGAATTTACTGCCCTTGCTGATCTCGGGGCCAGTATTAATTTGATTCCATTGAGTGTTTGGAAAACACTATCATTGCCCGACCTCACTCCAACAAAGATGACTCTCGAACTTGCAAATCGCACTCTCGCTTATCCCGTTGGTATAGCCGAAGATGTGTTCATTAAAGTTGGCGCATTTACTTTCCCGGTTGATTTTGTCGTAGTTGATTATGAAATGGACCCTCGTATTCCTTTAATACTTGGTCGGCCATTCTTGAGAACCGGACGTGCTTTAGTGGATGTTGCCGAAGGTGAGTTAATCTTAAGAGTCGGGAATGCCTCACAAATTTTCAAAATGGGGAAGCTTACAAGCAAATATTATGGACAAGAATCAGTGCATATGATTAATGTGCTCGATGACTTTACCGTCTATCACAATCCTCTACTCGATTCTTCCATCGATAATCCACTCTTTGACGATGATGCGGATGATTCTCGCTCCATTTTGGAAGCTTCGCCCATTTATGATTCTCCACCGGTCTTTGATGCTTATGATGATGATGATTCTAGCTCAAATTCGGATGATTATGATGCCCTTACTTCTGAGTATCCCGATCTGCCCACGTATGATAATTTCGATGAGGTTGATACTCTTTCGAGCGATTCTTCACATGATGAAGATCCTCCGCCACATCTCGATCCTACTTTGGACGATTACTCATTTGAGGAAGACTTCTCTGAATTTCTCAACACTTACTTCCCTCATGAGAGTGATGCTCCTCCTTATGATTTTGAAGATTATCGTCTTGATCCTACTTTGGATTTGAAGCACATTCTTTCTAAGGAGAAGAAACTGATCGACACCACTATCCGCAGCACATACGATTTGACACCTCTTTGTCCCCCTTCCGAGGACGAGGTTGTGCTTCTTCACGGATCTTCTTCCCACTCTGCTGCGCCTGAGTGCTATTTTCCCCTAAAGGAAAAGGTGTTCGACCCCGGTATTAAAGTCTTTAAGCCATCTCAGTATCCACCTGATGAAATAAAAGGAAAAATCTTTGGAAATTTTGAAGACATGCTTGCACCTCCCCATACTTGCTTCCACCGTGGTCCATCTTTGCTTAAGGGAACCTTGCCTACTCTTCTTTGGCTTGCCTTGTTCGCCTTAAGCTTGTGCTATTTGATGGACGAAAACTATGTCTTTGATCCTGGTGGATATGTTTCATGCTTCTTCCGTTGATGATCAAGGTCGAGTCAGGCTCACGACTCGGTAAACAAAAACCAAGCGCTTCTTGGGAGGTAACCCATGCATCTATCTTTTTGCTTTCTTTATCATAAGTGTAGGGGAGACCCGTTGGTTTGCTATTTCCTCTCCTCACTTCTTAATCAGGGATTCGAGCTTCAATGATCCACTCTTGATGATTCTTGACGACCTGTGATTCCGTGTTCCATTATCCCGGTTCTATCCTTAACTCTTTCCGATTCACTATTTTATATTTTCTCAATATTAAAATAGGAATCTCTTTAGTTGTCTTTTCCTTAGCGAGATTTAAACAAAATGCACAATGTCTTAAGTGTAGGGGAGTTTACTCCCACATGCTTAAACATTGAGGACAATGTTTATCTTAAGTGTAGGGGGGACTTCTATCGAAGTTAAGTGGTCTTTTCCTTGTATTTGTCCTCATTTTAACCGGAAAATCAATTTTTCGACATTTTTCAAAATTTTTGATCTATTTTGGCCTATTAGTTTTTCCTTTTGTATAGTTATTTTCTTTCCTTATTAGAATAAATGTTTAATAAAGTGGTTTTAATTTTCAAACGTTGTGAATCTTTTGACTCAACCCGAGTTTACTAAGTTACTCTAGCTAGTATCCTTAACGTGTTTAAGTCAAGTTTTGCTAGGCTTTTATATAGGGAGCTATAAAACGCGAAAGTCTTAACTCTCACGGGTTAAGAACAAGAACTTTTCGCAAGTTCCTATAATTGATCCTAGAGAGTCGTTTATCAAGGGAACTTTAAAATGCGATTTCTAAACTTGAAAGAGTCTAAGAATTTGCAAGATCCTATAGGTGACTCGAAAACCTAGAACTTTGATTTAATAGGCTAAGTATCCACGAGTCTCATTCCTTGAGATTTTAAACTGTGGAGAACGAGAGATGATAGAGCCAATTATAAGTCCGGTATCCTTTCGTGAATTTATGTGAGTTAATTATAAGCCTATTCTCCCATCGCTTGCTAATAATTTATCTGCTAATAAATAAAGTTGTACGATTTGAAAAGTTACTTAGCTTCTAGCCCAAGATCATTTAAAAGTTGCTCGGTATGGATTAGAGTTCATAGCCAAGGCATAACTTATTGAAGCGGGACGCGAAGATTGGCGAGTCCAAAAAGGCCCTAACAAGGCATGAGGGCTATATTTTGTTGCTAAAGATCCAAAGTGATGTGAAGAATCATTTATCGAAAATCAATATGAAGGATCGAGACACACGACGAAAAGCAAAAACTCCCCAAAATTCATGGAGAAGTGTATCCGAAAAGACCCTAGCAAGGTATGAGGATAAATAGATCCAAGTCATAAAAGGAGGCGGATCGTTGTATATCAAAGTCCAAAATAAAGATTGGAGAAAAATGAAGAAGTCGTGGTCCAAGTATGAATCTCTCAAAATTTCAAGTGAAGAAATTCCATTATGAAGAGAAGACCATAATTTCATGAACGTCTCTCAAGGTTTGAAGTATGAAGTCGCTGCCAAATATCGGTCCGAGAAAGGTCTCAAATCGCAAAGCGAGTTATGCCAAGATATGAACTTTATGAGGTCCCGAGAAGCAGTTTTAAAAGATTTTGTCATTTAGCTAACAATTGATTAAATCGTTCACTTTATTTTCAGACCTAATAAACTATCGAAATAAGTCAAAAATGCATCTTCGTGATCATTCAAGACAATAATAAAATATAAGAGATACACCTAGGAATAAGGGAGTCTAAGTGAATAATTAGCCCACATGAGTTCGTGTTAGTCTACTAACTTATAATAACAATGATCTCGTTTTTAAGCTTGGTTTGGAGAAAGTGAAAACTTGAGGATGATGATTATTCATAACATTTCCAAAACCCAAGGTATGCTTTTGATTTCTTTATTTTGAATGATTTTAAGTTTCTATCTCTTTAATAAAGGCCACTATGGATTGACTATGATGAAAAGTGTAAACGTGCTTTGTAACTAATGCATTGCATGAGGACATTGCAATGGTCAAGTGTAGGGGATTTGATAGGTGTGAAAACACCCATTTTTTCTACCACTTAATTACAATAATTCCTTTAATTTCAAGTAAGTTTTCATTCAATTCTTGTCAATCTTTACTTTATCTTGTTAATCTCTCATCTACCTTTCTTAATCTTTGATTTTTATGTTTATGATTGTGTTCATGTTCATGTTCTTATTTTGATTAATTGGGTTTTTGATTATTGTGGTTAAATTTGTTTGTTTTGTTGATCTAAATTGTTTGTTTATGTTTAACTGTTGTTCTATTATTAGTTTAGCTTAATCGTTGTTTTGATTTTGATTAAATTGTGTTAGATCTGCTGTTACTGTTATCCCTTGTTCTTCGGGGTGTTTGTTTCTGTTTCTTTGTTCCCAGGAAAACATCCGAGCCAAGACAAGGAAGGTTGTTCATTCGGAACTTTCAAAGTTCCGAACCAGTGGGTTTCATCCGGAACATTCAGAGTTCCGACGCAAGGGGCTTCATCCGGAACATTCAAAGTTCCGGACGAAAACTTCCGACTCAAGCATTTGTTCATTCGGAACTTAAAAGTTCCGGATCAATATACTTCATTCGGAACTCAAAAAGTTCCGGATCAAGGAGATTCATTCGGAACTTAAAAGTTCCGGATCAACTTAAAAGTACCGGACGAAGGACAAAGTTCCGAATCAGCCAGATCTTCCGAACCAAGTTCCGGGTCAATAAGTTCCGAGTCAAGAGTGTTTCATTCGGAAGAAGTTCCGGATCAACATCTTTTTGTTCATTCGGAACTTAAAAGTTCCGAATCAAGGTCTAAGATCCGGATCAAGCTGCTTCATTCGGAAGTCAAGAAGTTCCGCCTCAAGCCAGTTCATTCGGAAGTTTTAAACTTCCGAATCAAGGGTTTCTTGTCAGGTTCTTTTTGGTTTTTCTTCTTAAATTTCTGTCTTTTATTTTTAAAGCTTATTTTTCCCACCTTTTATTTTTAATTGCACTTTAAGATTACTTGCCTTAGTTTTATTTTAGCCTTGCCTTAGTTTAAGTTTTAGTTGCGTTTTAAGTTTACCTTAGATAGATTTAAGTTTACGTCATTTACTCTTAGTGCCTTTAATTTCAGTCACGTTTTTAAATACTTGCACCTTACTTTAAATTAGTTTTAGATTTACTTTAACGCACTTTTACTTTAATTGTTTCGCACTTTTATTTAAAAAACTACAACGACACATTTTTGTTCTACCAAAATAAAACTGAGTCACATAGAGAACCTAGATCAATTCGATTAGACACACGACAAAGAACTTTAATTTTCTTACTAGGCAAAAGCCTTGTATCAGTGGGTACGATCCATGTTTACAATCTTTGGTTACGATCTGATGTTGCGATCCATGGGTGCGATGGAATAATGATTACAAACAGTGCGATGGTATATTCATATGTGGGTACGATGGAGATGACCAACATGTTGCCAGCTTATTCCCTTGTTACGATGGAATTTCCATGCATGCATGCAATTGGCGCCAATATGAGCAGCTAGGCTGGCTGCTTCCAGCAGCTAGCCTGCCTGCTTGTTTATTTAATAGTATTGTTCCGTAATTGTCTAGTTTTATCTGAAAGTTGTTCCGATTTTATTTTTGAAAGTTACGTATTTTTAGTTGAATTTTTCCTTGATTTTTAGTATTAATATTTTTTCGTAAAGTTCAAGTTTTATCTTTTATTTAGTACCCGCTTTAGGTTTTCTCTCGTTTAGCCTTAAAGTACCATTTTAGTTTTATTCTCTCCTTTTTCATTTAGTAAACTTTATTTTCGAGTCGATAGTTAATTTTTTCTTTTAGATTTATTTTTATTAATTGTTTTGCTTTAAATTACGTTTTATTATTTGTTTTAATTTTCGTTTTAATATCGTTTTAACTTTTAGTTTTTAATATTCACCTTGTTTTACTTTTATTATTTGTACTTGTCTTTAGTTTGTTTTTAAATACTTTTCGCATTTACTTTTTAATTACTTATAGATAATCAACTTCCCTTTTTCTTAACCAAAAACAATTGAGTCGCACATTGAACCGGAAATCAATTCGTTAAGACACCGAGAAAACGAACTTTTTTCAACTAGTAAAATCTCAGTTATTAAAATGGCGCCGCTGCCGGGTCTTTTCGTGAAGATTAACGGTTTTTTTTTTGAGAGACGCGTTGGCTTTTGGGATCCGTTCACTTGTGAACGTTATTTTTCGTGTCAAAAATTTTCAAAAATCCCAAAAACATTTGAAAAATCATAAAAAGCATTTCTTTTTCAAAGTTTTTGCACCAAAAATATTCTTCTTGCTCATCTATTTTTCTTTATGGATTCTTATGTCCATTGCGTCGGATGTGGGAGACGATTGTACGGGAACGACTCTTGTCAATGGTGTACATGTGAACGGTGCAGAAACGATATCGACAACACACAACTAGGATTTTGTCCCTTGTGCAACTCGGTTAATTCGTCCTTTTTGAATCCACCTCCTGTTCCCCCGTGCATCTATTGTGGAAGCGATTCTCATTGGCATGTTTCGTGCCCGGTTCGATACCCGTATGATCACGGGCAAGAACCGGGGTACAATTATGACAATGATAATAGCTATCCACAAGACGCACCCAGTCTTTCTCCTCAACCGTTTTGCAACAACTGTGGGGGTCCTCACGATACCTATTATTGTCAACCAATGAATTATTATGAGCAAAATCCGTGTCCTTAGTTTTCTTCACCAATGGATTATTATGAACCAAACCCGTGTTCTAATTCTTCTCAACCGATGAACTACTATGAGCCACAACCATGCTATAATTCAGGTTTTCAAAATTTTGAGCCCCCACATCACACCCTCAATCTTCAATCCTCTCAGCAAATTAATCTCGACCAACAACTCACTTCTTTGAACCATATTTTTGAAAGTATAGCTCAACTCCGAGCTGACTTGCATCAGGAAAGGCAACCTTTGCTTGATGTGGACGAAACCTTGAAAACCACCGACACCTTTTTGAGCCAATTTAGTCGTTTTCCCTTCTTTTCTACACCAAAATGTTTAATTACAGCGTGGGATAGAATTGGTGAAATTGAACATACTCGGGGCGATGAACAACAAAAGTTGTTGCATGAGCTTCTTAAAGATGTGGAGGTTATCAAGGAAGAGTTAGCCGACTACGTCACTCCTAACTGGACTCGTCCCATCTATTATGATGATAACGACGACGATGATGTCTACACTTTCAACCAATCTTCTGAAGTTGCTGCTCCTACTCTAGATGTTCCTACAGCGTCTAAGGATCTAGATTCGTTGAATGAGCTTAGTGATGTTGGTCTCGACAAATTATTGGATGATGAGGTTTGTGACTTACCTGCTATGGAGCTTCAGGACGACGTTTCTCTTACGGAAGAGGTCGATCCTAGTGATGACGATTCTTCTCTCCGCTATGAGAATTTCACTTTTGAAATTTCTCAATCTCCACCGGGAGATGCGGGCGATGACGATTTATTCTCTCCGGCTTACGAGAAGTTCACCGATGAACATGATCTTGTGGATAAGGTGGAAGACGTGCTTCTTCGCGATAGATTACGGAAAGTTCATCTTCTTATTGCTCAAATCGAAGAATTGACTTCTCCTCCTCTCTCCGAGTCTTTGCCTCCATCTATTCCTCCTGTTGAAGATAATGACCCATTGCTGGAAGAAATCGACATTCACTCCATACCTTCAGGTATTGATGATGATGACATGGAGGGGAATATTATTCTTGATAATTTGCTGCAGGAAGGTATTGACCCAAGTCCCCCTCCCAAGCACCTTTCATCCTCCCCTTTAGCCTCTATTACGGAGGATGGGTGCTTTGACCCGGGAGGTGACATTGATTTTATTATCATTGATAACATTACGGCTTTGCCAAATGCTCAGCCTCCATTGTCTTTGGGGATGACAATGTGCTTACTTTACCCACCCCACCTCCTGTGGATCTTGATTTCACATACTTTACGTATGTTGAAAGGACCTTTCTCCCATACAAGACTTATCCCCCCGCCTCTCCTTTATTGATGTCCTCCGGGAACGAGGACAAGGTCTTTGATCCCGGTATTACATTCGAGGCTTCCCCATGGACCAATTAATTCGGGGACGAGTCAGGCTCGTGACTCGGTTAACAAAAACAAGCGCTTTTTGGGAGGCAACCCAATTATCTATCTATTTTCACCATAAGTGTAGGGGGAGCCCCGTTGGTGTTTCTTGCTTTCTTTCTTATCATGTGCAGGGATTAGAGCTTCAAAGACACACTCTTGATGACTTTTGACGACCCGTGATTCCGAGTTTCTATCTTCTCGGTTCTATCCTAAACTCTTTTCGATTCACTATTTTATATTTCTCAATATTAAAATAGGAATCTCTTTAGTTGTCTCTTCCTTAGCAAGATTTAAACAAAGTGCACAATGTCCTAAGTGTAGGGGAGTTTACTCCCATATGCTTAAACATTGAGGACAATGTTTATATTAAGTGTAGGGGGACTTCTATCGAAGTTAAGTGGTCTTTTCCTTGTAGTTGTCCTCATTTTAACCGGAAAATCAATTTTTCGACATTTTTCAAAATTTTTGATCTATTGTGGCCTATTAGTTTTACCTTTGTATAGTTATTTTCTTTCTTTTGCTAGTATAAATTTTTAATAAAGTGGTTTTAATTTTCAAACGTTGTGAATCTTTTGACTCAACCCGAGTTTACTTATCTAAGTTTACTCTAGCTAGTATCCTTAACGTGTTTAAGTCAAGTTTTGATAGGCTTTTATTTAGGGAGCTATAAAAAGCGAAAGTCTTAACTCTCACGGGTTAAGAACAAGAACTTTTCGCAAGTTCCTATAATTGCTCCTAGAGAGTCGTTTATCAAGGGAACTTTAAAATGCGATTTCTAAACTTGAAAAAGTCTAAGAATTTGCAAGATCCTATAGATGACTCGAAAACCCAAAACTTTGATTTAATAGGCTAAGCATCCACGAGTCTCATTCCTTGAGATTTTAAACTGTGGAGGACGAGAGATGATAGAGTCAATTATAAGTCTGGTATTCTTTCGTGAATTTATATGAGTTAATGATAAGCCTATTCTCCCTTCGCTTGTTAATAAGTTTATTTGCAATAAATAAGGTTGTACGATTTAAAAGGTTACTTAGCTTCTAGCCCAAGATCGTTTAAAAGTTGCTCGGTATGGATTAGAGTTCATAGCCAAGGCATAACTTATTGAAGCGGGATGCGAAGATTGGCGAGTCCGAAAAGGCCCTAACAAGGCATGAGGGCTACATTTTGTTGCTAAAGATCCCAAGTGATGTGAAGAATCATTTATCGAACATCAATATGAAGGATCGAGACACACGACGAAAAGCAAATACTCCCCAAAAGTCATGGAGAAGTCTATCCGAAAAGACCCTAGCAAGGTATGATGATAAATAAATCCAAGTCCTAAAAGGAGGTGGATCGTTTTATATCAAAGTCCAAAGTAATGATTGGAGAAAAATGAAGAAGTCGTGGTCCATTTATGAAGAATCTCTCAAAACTTCAAGTGAAGAAATTCCTATTATGAAGAGAAGACCATTATTTCATGAACGTCTCTCAAGATTTGAAGTATGAAGTCGCTGCCAAATATCGGTCCGATAAAGGTCTCAAATCGCGAAGCGAGTTATGCCAAGATATGAACTTTTTGAGGTCCCGAGAAGCAGTTTTAAAAGATTTTTTCCTTTAGCTAACTATTGATTAAATCGTCCCACTTTATTTTCAGCCTTAATAACTATCGAAATAAGTCAACAATGCATCCTCGTGATCATTCAAGACAACAATAAAATATAAGAGATACACCTAGGAATAAGGGAGTCTAAGTAAATAATTGGCCCACATGAGTTCGTGTTAGTTTGCTAACTTATAATAACAATGATCTCGTCTTTAAGCTTGGTTTGGAGAAAGTGAAAACTTGAGGATGATGATCATTCATGACATTTTCAAAACCTGAAGGTATGTTTTTTATTTCTTTACTTGTTTCGTAATTTTCTATCTCTTTAATAAAGGCCAAGACGGATTGATTATGATGAAAAGTGTAATAGTGCTTTTTAACTAATGCATTGCATGAGGACATTGCAATGGTTAAGTGTAGGGGATTTGATAGGAGTGAAAACACCCATCCTTTTACCACTTAATTACAATAATAACCAAGCCAAAACGTGTATTTTATGTCGTAAATGTCGGAATTATGCGTGGTTTGTGTTTTTGTTGTGATTTAGGACCAAAATGTGAAAAGGGAAGAAAACACGGGCTTTCACGGGCTTTTATCGAAGAAAACGACAAAAAGACGAAGTCAAGAGATCAAGAATGCAAAAAGAACGGAAGTCCAAAGCCTATTCTGAAGATTTATCGAAGAACAAGTCTAAAAGACGGAAGTTTAATAAAGCCGAAGAACTCGAGTCTAATAAATAAATAAATTATAAGACGAGTTTAATTAATCCCGAGACAAAGTCGATAAAGTCGAAGAACTTAAAAGACGAGAAGACGTGGAGAAAGAAAGAAAGAGGAGGCAACACATGCACCTTCCCATTTCCTATAAATACCCTCCTAAACTCATTTAGGGGGGTTGGTTAGTTTTAGTTTAGAGTAGTTTCCATTTTTATTTTAGGGAGGTGATTCTAGAGAGGGAAAGTGACAGTTTCTCTCACTAGGATCTCAATCTTTTATCTTCATTTCTTGTTTGTAATCAAAACTTTACTTTCAAATAGCTTAATTCTTGTTTTAATCTTAATATTATTCTATCTTTCTTAGTTTTTTTTATATGATCTTAAATCCGATCTCTTTATATACATGTCTTGTTGATTTTGATGTTTGATTAAAAAGTTCATCTTTTTATTTCATCTAAGCTTTTATACGAATTAAGCTATAAGTTTGACAATCTTATTGGCTTATTTTGTATTTAGCTTATTTACTTTTTAGTTTTCTTAAAAAGTTTAGTCTTTTTAAAGTTTGCTTATTTCGTAATTTTCAAGTTTTCAAATTTATGCTTATTGATCTTTTAATGTTTGATTTTTATAGCTTAAAGTATTTTAGTGCTTATGGTGTTAATTTTCTTATTTTTGATTAAGTGCTTTTTAGTTAATTTTTATAAAAAGTTGTTTTTAAATATTTTTATTATTTAGTATTCTTAAAAGTTTTTAAATTTTGGTCTATTAGCTTTTTCTTAAATTTGATTTGGTTAAGTTTTTAGATAAGTGCTTATTTGGTATTGCTTATTTTCTTATTGTATGCCATCGTAATACTTAAGGGTTTTACCAGTACGATCAAGTAAGTGTGATCGCATAAACCCTAGGGTTTCTACTTGTGATCCATTGCTTCGATCACCCTATACGATCGTCACTACGATCACACTCCATAATCCTCACCACGATCACTTGTTGCGATCGTGGGTACGATCATAGAGTGCGATCCGTGGGTACGATCCATGTTTACAATCTTTGGTTACGATCTGATGTTGCGATCCATGGGTGCGATGGAATATTGATTACAAACAGTGCGATGGTATATTCATATGTGGGTACGATGGAGATGACCAACATGTTGCCAGCTTATTCCCTTGTTACGATGGAATTTCCATGCATGCATGCAATTGGCGCCAATATGAGCAGCTAGGCTGGCTGCTTCCAACAGCTAGCCTGCCTGCTTGTTTATTTAATAGTATTGTTCCGTAATTGTCTAGTTTTATCTGAAAGTTGTTCCGATTTTATTTTTGAAAGTTACGTATTTTTAGTTGAATTTTTCGTCGATTTTTAGTATTAATATTTTTTCGTAAAGTTCAAGTTTTATCTTTTATTTAGTACCCGCTTTAGGTTTTCCCTCGTTTAGCCTTAAAGTACCATTTTAGTTTTATTCTCTCCTTTTTCACTTAGTAAACTTTATTTTCGAGTCGATAGTTAATTTCTTCTTTTAGATTTATTTTTATTAATTGTTTCGCTTTAAATTACGTTTTATTATTTGTTTTAATTTTCGTTTTAATATCGTTTTAACTTTTAGTTTTTAATATTCACCTTGTTTTACTTTAATTATTTCTACTTGTCTTTAGTTTGTTTTTAAATACTTTTCGCATTTACTTTTTAATTAGTTATAGATAATCAACTTCCCTTTTTCTTAACCAAAAACAATTGAGTCGCACATTGAACCGGAAATCAATTCGTTAAGACACCGAGAAAACGAACTTTTTCAACTAGTAAAATCCTTTATTAATCGTACTCCTAGATCGGACTCCCTGATCGTACTCAGCTATCGTATCCTATCGATCGTACTCCCTATCGTACTCAACGATCGTATCCAACGACCGTACTCCCTGATCGTATTGTGATCGTAGGTAGTGATCGCAGTCTTGATCGTACCTGTGATCGTAGTTGTGATCGTAGTCACTGATCGTAACCTCGATCGTACTTGGGATCGCAGTTGTGATCGTAGTGATGATCGTAGAATGTGATCGTGACTATGGATCGCAAGTAGAAACCCCTAGGGTTTATGCAATCACAAAATCAGATCGTTACACAAAAACTAATCCGAGACTTGGAAGCAACAAGAAAGACTGGATTTTTACCTAGGAATTCGTGATTCTGACCAAACGAATGTCTCCAAATCGTTACTAAAACTATTTAGAAGAGATATAAATCACTTGGAACCACAAAAAACACGAATTTTTTTTGAAACTTTGGTAAAATCAATCAAAAACACATGAACACACTTAGAAAAGAATGAACAACACAAAACCAATCTTTATTTCATCCATAGCTCTTGATACCAATTGTAGGTCAAAAGTTTCTTAGGATTAAGCAATGTATGATTTATCTAATGAATGGAAGGGAAATGGAAGAACTAGAGAGAGAAAGCTAGAGAGAGAAAGGAGAGGAGGAGAGAAAGATGGTTGATTAAGTGAAAGTGTGAAATGAAACAAGTGAGCAACCCCTCCTAACATGCTAGGAGGGGGTATATATAGCCCACCCTACATGTGGGCTATATTGACTATATGTTTACATAATGGATCACGAGCCCAATACTTGAATATATCATTGGAGTTACTGATCCTTTCTAAATACGTAAAAACGTATTTCTAACAAGTGATGAATGCACAAGGTCAAAGCAAGGACACATGCTCAAGACCAAAGTCAAAGATCTCATCAGCATATTCACAAGAACAAGATCGAAGACTCAAGCATAGTATGCTAGGTTTAAGATTTTGTAAAATGGTGTGACCTCTCTTTGGGGGAGATTGTTGGAAATACGTTTTTCCAAGGAAAGTCTCGGTCACATCATTATTAGCATAGATCACGAGCTATAGACTATTTAGGACATTGTAACTTGGAGTGACCTCCCTTAGGGGGAGATTGTTGGAAATACGTTTTTATGTATTTAGAAAGGATCGATCACTCCAATGATATATTCAAGTATTGGGCTCGTGATCCATTATGTAAACATATAGTCCATATAGACCACATGTAGGGTGGGCTATATATACCCCCTCCTAGCATGTTAGGAGGGGTTGCTCATTTGTTTCATTTCACACTTTCAATTAATCAACCATCTTTCTCTCCTCCTCTCCTTTCTCTCTCTAGATTTCCCTCTCTAGTTCTTCCATTTCCCTTCCATTCATTAGATAAATCATACATTGCTTAATCCTAAGAAACATTAGACCTATAATTGGTATCAGAGCTATGGTTGAATCTTAGGATTGAGTGTGTTTTTATCTATTGATTTACTTGGTCAATTTTTTTCTTTTCTTTTGTCCCGAATCTGATATAACATTTGGAGTTGCGTGGTTTTTTATCCAACAAATCTGATAGTCTCAAAGTGTGGTATAATATTTTCCATCAACTCTTTGTCCAACAAATCTATGAAACAGTCGTTTTTTGTTCAATTCTTTAATCACCTTTTGTCTTCATCAACTTTCTCAACTTTCATAAAGTTTTAGTCTCGATCTGGTATTCAAAAAGTATTTCGGATAAGCCTTCAAAATCGGTTTTCCGGATAAGCCTTAAAAATTAGTATTCCGGATAAGAGAAATACGGTTATTCAGGATAAGAGGTTAAACTGTATTCCGGATAAGCATTCGAAAACCACATTCCAGATAAGTAACTCAACTCATATTCCGGATAAGCTTTTGTTGGTATATTCCGGATAAGCCGTACAAACCTCATTCCGGATAAGCTGTAGTTGATAGATTCCGGATAAGCTGTCAAAGTTATTATCCGGATAAGCTGTCGAAAACTTATTCCTGATAAGGCACTTACATATTCCGGATAAGATACTTATTTTTTTCTGGATAAGTAATAGAAAACTTATTCCGGATAAGTCACTCACATATTCCGGATAAAACACAACAAACAAACTCTCGACCACACAACCTTTGAAAACCTTTCACAAACAAACTCTCACAGATCCAAATACTCTCACACCACCCTCACCCTCGACTCCCTCACCCACACCCTCGACTCTAAACAGACTCGACTCCACTAACCATCACTCGATCAACAAGTCTCGACACACAAACTCGACTGGACCCACAACCTCGTCTCATCTAACTCGAATCCACAAAGACTCTCGACAAAACAGACGCAACACTTTTCAATTCTTTTACTCACACAAGTCTCGTCTCTCATCAGGACTCGACCAAAACTGATCACAACTTGCCTCAACAACCACTAAAACTGACTCCACATCTAACCTCACGTCTGACAAACATCCTTGACCCATCGACTCTCAACCAAACAGACCCATTCATCACACTCGACTCAATTCAACACTACTCACACAAGACTCACTCCTCACTCGACTTCAACCCAAAGATCTCAGTTTCAAAGAAAACTTTCATCGATCCAAAAACTTAAACAGAAAACAAAACCTACCCGAGATCCTCTAAGATCTTGAAGCCGTTGCTGTTATTCTTTTGATGATCTAAGATTGAGATGATGATTAATCTTGATGAATAAAGTTATCAGATTCATGTAGTATATAGGGTTTGATGGCTGTGTTTTCCAAGAAAACATAAAAGGAAGCTGATTTTTTTGTAAGAAAGCGACGGAGGAAGTTTAGATAACGTTTGGTGGATGGTTGTTTGACTGTGTAGAGAAATAGATTAAACAGAGGGGCGTAGGAAATTAGGAGATACAGTAATAGTGTGTGATAATTAGGAGATAAATTAGGGGGCAGATTGTTTGGTTGCGTCTTAAAGTCAACATTATTTGACGGAGGAAACAAAGTTGTGAGATTTGAGAGGAGTATTTTTGGTGTGAGATTTGATTGAAGTATTTGAGTATCAGATTTGGTTGGAGAAGTCAACGAAAGTTTTAGGGTGAAGAAGTGGCTTGGGAACAGATTAAATAGTGGACGGAGGAAACTAGAAATCATGTTGTTTTAATATTGTTTTGCTATTAGTCTTCTAGTGGTATCCACGTGTGACATAGAGTATCCAAGTGCAAGTTGGTTACCAATATCATTTTTTACATATAATCCAAATACCAAAAGTTGTCCACGTGCAAATAAGTTGGTTTCCACAAATTCTACTTTTCAGAAGGTGCCTATACGTGTTGATTGGTAGCCACACTATAGACTCTTTCTTAAAGCGTATTTGTTAACTTGGGCCGAGATTATTTTTGTTATTCAGTTTGTTTACTTGGGCCAGCTGTTTGTCTTGGGCTGGGTATTAAACAACTATTTTGGGTTGTGATTGACTACACAAAGTATGGGCCAATATTCATTGATAATATGGGCTGGTGGCATTTTTACTAGTAACTATACTTTCAATTTTATTAGTAATTTTGTTTCGTTATTAATAATAATTTTTAACCATCGGTCGTATAGTCGGGATCTAAACGTGACACAGTGACGAAATAAAGAGATACATGTGGTATTGGACCAGCTCATCAAGGACCGAGGTTATGTGGTATTGGAGTTGGTAAGTAATTTAGTTAAGTTGGTTGACGGGCCAAGCACTATATTAATCAAAGGTTGGATTAATTAGTTTACGGGTTTTATTTTTGGAGTGAGCCGAGTTTGAATTGGACTCTGGTTTGCTTTATCAACGTTTGAGCTAATAACGAAATTATTGAGCCGAGACAAAAATATTTTTTCATCGAACAATCAATGGATTCGTTGAATTCGAAATTTCAAGAGGAAGAATTGCATCTAATGCGAGACATAGCTAGAGAAAGTGGTATCACTTCATTTCGACTACTTCAGTCACATCTTATTACCATTTCATGGGTTCAAGGAGGAAACGAATTTGTGACACTCTTTGGTCAAAATCATTATACATTCATCGATTCACTATTCCTCAACTTGAACCAACTTGCTGATCAACTTCAAAAAGAAGACTTTAATCGCTCTGATACCAATTGTAGAATCGCGATAATCTTTGTATTTCAAGAGGGTTGATGTTTTTCTAGAGAGAGAAACTAGAGAGAGAAGTAAGAGAAACTATGTGTATTTCCTTGAGAAAATAAAACAACCAACACCCCTTTCCATGGTGGAAAGGGGTTTATATACCCAAGTCCATAAGTTGACTTGGGCCTCCGACCCATGAACATGCTCATGGGTCGGGCTAAACATAAATATTACTTAAACAATACTACGAGCCTATAGCTATATTGCTGGAGTGACCAAGAATTTCTTTATACGAAAAACGTATTTCCAACACGAAGAATTTAAAAGACGAGAAAGAGAGAAGAAAACAACACTCCTTCCATTTCCTCCTATAAATACCTTTCTTATTTCATTAGGAAGGGAGTAAGTCATTTTTATTTTTTTAGTTCATATCTTTAGAGAGAAGTAGGTGATTCTACTTTCTCTCTCTAGATTTTTTCCATTTTTCTTTCAAGTTTTAAGCTTTTCACTTTAATCTTTTATTTGAATCTTTAATATTCAAGTTTAATTTCAAGCTTTTCATAATCATCTCATTCTTCCTTTCTTTTTTATTTTAATCTTGAGTTTGATTTGACTTAATCTCGAAAAGTTTTCATCTTTATGCTTATTTGATTTAAGTGTTCATCTTGTTGTTCTTATCAATTTCGTACGAGTGATGATCTCAACTTTTTGGTGTTTTTAGCTTATTTCCTTTTAGGTGTTTTAAAAGTTTAATCTTTCTAAAGTTGATTTTATCAATCTTGCTTATTTAGTATTTTGAAAGTTTTTTTTCACTCGTGCTTATTTAGTTCTTTTTATTATTGATTTGGTTAAGTTTCGGTTAGTGCTTATTAAAAAAAGAGAGCTTATTCGGTTTTGCTTATTTGTATGTTACATTCTATCGGAAAAGGGTTTAGCTTTGCCAATCGTTTTTCCGACTGTCATTCCGACAGTCTTCATCGGAAAAGGGTTTAGCTTTTCCGATAGTTATTCCGATTGTTTTCATCGGAATAGGGTTTTGGTATTCCGATCGGTATTCCGATCGTTATTCCGATAGTATTGGTGATCCGACATTCCGACAAATTTTCCGATAATTATTCCGATAGTCTTCACTGTCTATTATTCCGATACATTTCAGTTATTCTGATCGTTATTTCGATAGCTTTTGTGGTCAATCATTCCGACGGAATTTCCGACAGACTTTCTGACGGATTTTCCGATACATATTCCGATGTTATTCTGACAGGGGGTATTCTGACAGGTTTGAGTTTTCCTTCCTATTTGTGGAATTGATTTTTATTCCAAGTTAATTTTCAAATTTTCTTTTCTCGCCAATCAAGGTTAGATTTCTCTCTTTTATTTTTATGTTAAATAACTTTGTAGTTTATTTATCAGTAGAAATAGCTAATCAAAGGCACCCCCTTTTAGTGACCAATTACAATAATTCCACTTTAAACCGTGATCAATTCGAATTGAATCGAGTACTAACACACACACAAAACCAGTAAATCAAATGGCGCCGCTGTCGGCTCTTTTCGTAAAGATTAACGGTTTTTAGTGCGAAAAATTGGATTTTGGGATCCGTTCTTTTGGGAACGTTATTTTCAAGAATAAAATTTTCAAAAAATCCTAAAAAATATAATATTTTCAAAAATCCAAAAAAATAAAAAAGGTAAAAAAACCAAAAATATTGTATTTCATTTTTAGTGTATGCGTACTCGATCTTCGTCTTATCTTGAGCCCGAGACTCGTGAAGACCTAGATATGGCCGGTGTGCATAATAATAACAACCCACCTCACCCCAATGTGAATAATAACAACCATGACCCTCAAGCCGACCTTCGTACGATGGAGGAGCTATGTCAACCAACAATGAATGGACGTGAAGGACCGATTGCGCCAATGCAAATCACGGCTCCCGAATTTTCGGTGAAGCATCACATGATCTAACAAGTTCAAAATGCTTGTCGATTTCGCGGATTACCGGATGATGATGCCAACAAACACCTCGATAAATTCATAACCGTTACTCAAAGCATGAAATTGCCCGGTGTTTCCATGGATTTTCTCCGCCTACATCTTTTTCCACTCACTTTATCCCACCATGCCGAAAAATGGTTTGATCGTCTTCCTAAAAACTCAATTCATACATGGGACGAGATGACTCAAAAAATTTTCTCGCGCTACTTTCCACCATCCATGGTAACTAGCCTTAGGAATCAAATCAGCGGTTTCACTCAAGAACCTGATGAGTCTCTTTTCGAAGTTTGGGAACATTATAATGTCTTGATCGATTGCTGTCCTAATCATAATATGCTCCCCGTCACTCTAACTGATACTTTCTACAACGGTTTAACTTTTCGTGATCGTGATACGATTAATGCCGCCGCCGGTGATACGTTTATGAAAAGAAGACATGAGGAGTGTAGAGAGCTTATCGAGAACATGGCCACTCATCACAAAAATTAGGATTCATCCGCATCCTCAAGAAATAATCTGAGGGTCAATGTTTCTTCTACTTCATCAAACCCCGAGATAGCCGAACTCACCCAACTCACCCGTCAACTAGCCGAGATGAACAAAAATTTCTTAACCATGGCTACGAACCAATTTCAACAAGTTAAACCTGTAGCACCTTCTTGTGAGACTTGCGGCGGTCCTCATTCATACACCGATTGTCCTTCTACTCATGACAATCCGAAAAACGTGTATGCGGCTAACGGTAATTTTTCCACGGGAGGCTATCAAGCTCGTCCTCAAGGTGACCGTAATTTGCTAAGTTATTGTTCAAATAACTTCCTTTCACCACCCGGTTTTCCTCCTTAAAACCAAAACTACCTTAATCGCAACAATCAAAACCAACCTTGAGCTCCTAATAAATATCAAACCCAAAGAAATCCATACCCACCTCAAGGAAATAATCAAGTTTACCAACAACCCACCTATCAACCACCCGCTTACCAAGCTCCTCCTCCCAACCAACCCCCGACATTTAATCACGAGGTTGAAACTTACATGAGGACTAATGACGCGCTGGTGAAGAATCTTCAGAGCCAAATTATTAACTTGAAAGGTGACATGGCTAACAAGGGAATGATCTTCGAGCCGAGCTTAGGAATGACATGCGAAACTCTTTAGGCAGTCAAACGAATGACTTAAGGGATATGATGGCTAGTTTCTTCCAAAGTAATCAACCCTCTGCTTTAGGTTCTCTTCCGAGTAACACCATTGCTAATCCAAGAGGGGAGATGAAAGCAATCACCACCCAAAGTGGAAAAGGTTATAAGGAACCCGAGATTCCTAAACCTACTCTGGTTGATTGTGACAAAGGATAACGAGCCCCCTTCCCCAATTCCTCCACCTTCTACTTCTACCCCTCCACCACCCACGGATGTGAGTGAGCAATCCATTCCAAAACCTTCATCTCAACCAGACATACCTTATCCTTCAAGGTTGAGGAAAGAGAAGTTGAAGAACAAGGATGATATTTAAGTTTCAAACTTTCTTAAAATGTTTAAACAATTGAATTTCAACATCTCCTTTGCCGAGGCGCTTGCTCACATGCCTAAATATGCTAAAATGTTCAAAGATCTTCTAAATGACAAGGAAAACTTCTTGATATTGCTCAAACCCAACTTAATGAGAATTGCTCCGTGGTTCTCTTAAGGAAATTACCAACCAAACTTGGTGATCCGGGTCGCTTTCTCACTCCTTGCAACTTTCCCGGGGTAGAGAATTGTATGGCCCTAGCCTGTCTAGGTGCTAGTATCAAGTTAATGCCTTTAAGCATTTGGAAACAGTTATCTCTACCTGAGCTAGTCCCCATACGAATGACATCAGAGTTAGCTAACCGTACGGTTGCTTTTCCTGTGGGGATAGCCGAAGACGTTTTCGTCGGTGTCGACAAATTCACCTTTCTAGCGGATTTTGTTGTCGTTGACTACGAAATGGATCCCCGTGTTCCATTAATCGTTGGACGTCCATTCTTGAGGACCGATTACACTCTTACTGATGTAGCCGCGGGCGAATTAATCATGAGAGTTGGTGACAACAAAATCATCTTCAACATGGGTAAACTTTCTAAGCAACCTTTTGAACACGAGAACATTAATTTCATTGACGTACTTGATGAGGCTTGTGAAGAACATTTCAAAGACGCTTGTAAAAGTGGTTTTTCTTCTATACCCATTGTTGAGACCGTTGCCTCTATTGCTCCATTATTGACTCAGATTGTGGTAAAATACGACCTTTAGGAAAAGGAGGGTAAAAGCGGTAAGTATTAAGTGATGATTTAAGAAAATCAAGCACTAATGACCCAAATGATATGAAATGAAAGTTCGTTTCCCAAGGAGGTATATGTGTGTGACTAAGATGTAATATGTTTGAGATTAATATTTGGTTTACAAGGGGATGAGAGAAGAGAATGACGAAGACGTGAAATTAATACTACGACGAAAACACGTAAAACAGTAAAAACTACAAAAAATAAAAAATAAGTCTAAAAATTACCAAAAATTCACCAAAAATCAAATTAAATAAACTAAGAGTTTACCAATGATCAAAACTTTTTCAAACCTTTTAAATAATTAAATATTCAATTTTTAAATGCTAATTAAAGCCCTAAAAATCAAATAAATTATCAAAAAGCCCAAATAAAGATTTTTCAATTGGTAAACCTCTAAAATGTCCTAAAAAGATTAAAAAATATTTTTTGAGATTTTTAAACTAATAAAAACTATTTAAAATGATTTAAAAACTATTAAAAATTAAAATAATTATAAAATTAATCTAAAAGTGATAAAATTATTCTAAAAGTTGCAAAAATCCTATTTTAATGTAATTACGCTAAGAAAAATATAAAAATTTGAAAAATGTGAAATTTGAAAAATAATAATAAAATAATATTAAAATAATTTAAAAATCCTAAAATTATAAAAAATTCTAAAAACTTGCAAACTAGATTATTTTAACCTAAATAATTAGAAATTGAAAGTGAAATGACCAGAATACCCCTATTAGGCCCTCAAATGGGCCAAAATCAAAATCAGTCAACACTAATGGGCTTTTTAGCCCAAAAAGTCAAACCTGGCCCAATTGACTTGGAAAATCCCAATCTGACTCAAAATTTAACTCTAAACACAAAACTCTAAAGGCCCAAAAGCTAAATGTGAGCTTATCACATCTTATTGTGCAAACAACTTATCCTTATTGGGCTTTTTAGCCCATTAAGAAATAAGCTAATGCCAAAAGCTCTAATTTGACACACAACCTTCTTTTGGGATGCTTAAGAGATCTGTAAAAAGAAATTTTGAAAAAGCACACTCAATAAGCCAGAAATAAGCAAAGTATTATTTCACTAAAAGACAAAATAGTCGTTTTTGAGAAATAAGGCACCTCAGGACTTGATTCAACTTGCAAAATGTCACAAATGAACTCAATAAGCTAAAACAATCAACAAAATTCCAATAAGCAAAACCAATAAGCCAGAATAAGCCAATAAGCACTTATGAAAAAGTCAATTAAGTTGGTTTTCTAGTAAAACCCTAAAGTCAACCCACCAAATGCTCTAGTATGAACAAATGGGTCAAATAATGAGCACCTATTACAAAATCCAAGTTGTTGCTGGTTAAAATAAGCTATTTTAGCTTATTGATAAGCTGAAACCCAATTAACACTAGCAGGGGGAACTTTCAGTAGGATCTGGTTCCCACTGCTTTGACTATTTAACCAAGCTTTTTAGAGAGATTTAGTTGGATTCAATTGGAAACAAGGGCACCCTTGTGATCAGTGAATCACAAGGAGTCAATATCAACAAGAAAAATCACAATTTGGTCCACACGATAAGCCAGAATCAATCAAACAGTCACCAGATATTGCCCAGATATGGAAAATAACCAGTTATGCACAAATAAAAAGATTAAGCCTGAATAATCCAACCAAACTTAACAGGATGCATACACAAGCTATATAAACTATGAATAAGCACAAATAAACTTAAATCAAACACTGAATCAAAATGAATAGCAAGATCAAAGCAGATAAAGTTACTGATGAACAAGGTGTATATGCAGAAACCTATTTGCTGATCTAATTGACCACAGATCCAAATTCAAGCACTCAAATCTCTTCACCTGGTGTAATTAACTAAGGTTTAGCACTTGTTAGCCCTAGCCTAAGCTTAGATTTAGGTGTCCTCAAAATCCTAGCCAATTTTACCAAGTAACAAAGATTTTATACCCTTTTTAAGAATCTAGGTGTTTCAAACCACAAAAATTGCAGATAAACAGCCATGTATATCAGATAAGCATGTACCAATAACCACAAGCACAAAACTAACACTTAACAAACCACAAATCCAAATTATGCAGTTGACCCAAACACCCCTTAAAAACCTGTTTTCACAATTTTTCAAAGGATTATCCAGTTCTAACCCACAAATCAAACCTCAAACACTTCAATAACATCAAAAAACACCAGATTAACAATATTCAACCACAAAAACACAGATTCACCAATAATCATGCAATAATCATAAAATTCAGAAAAATAAGAGAGAAATTGAAAAGGGAAGAAGGTGCAAACCTCCAAGACCTACATCCAGGCCCTGGATTGTTTGAGCTGAGGTACTAGCAGAACAAGTACCAGCTTCTAATGCTGCTAAGATGAACAAACCAACAAGTGAGATCAAAATAAACAAGTCTTTCTGATTTTGAGACACAAGCTTTATCACTTAAAACCTTGCCTCAAAAACCTTCAAACATCAAAGTGGAACTCAGATTTAGGCTATTCTAACACCAAATTTTAACAAATATTAAAGAGATTTAACAAAATTACAAAGATTGATAGCCTAAAACTGGAACAAAAGCTCTCTCATAGGTTGAGGAGTCTATTTATAGGCAAATGTCAAGCTAGCACTATTCACAAACCCTAGAAGTGAAATTCCTATTCTATCCTTGAGCCTTCTAGACGTTTTCTTAGTGTGAGCTGTCCAAAGTGATCCTGGATGTTCATTTTAGCTTTGGAATGAAGCAAAGACTCTTAGCTGTTGATTTTGCCACGTTGGATTACTTGGAGGTGAAGTTGTCATGTGATTGGTTAAACGGGAATTGAGGGTGGGGTCCATAGTGAGTGGGATTAAGGGTTTTAAGGTTGGGATGTGATTCTGCACATGTGAATCAAGTGTGTGCAAAGGTAACTGATTTTTACCCCTTGTTTAAGTGGAGTAAAATCTGGGGGTGAAGAAGGGTAAACAGTGGTACATTTGATCCGAATTTGGGGGAGAAAAGGTGTTTGGCGCATTATTGTGTTAGAAAGTTTCATTGTGGCAACTTTAACCCTTGTTCTTTGGGAAAATAGGTAAAACATGTTTATCAGCCAACAAACTTCATTTCCTTTGTAAATAACTTTCACAACTTTGCACTTTTGACACCAAACTTTGGAAAAAGGTTTCAAAGGGTTGTTTTTGCCATTTTTGGATAATTCAGGGACTGATCTTGGACATTGTTGATCTTCAAAGGTCTTCAATGTAACTTTAACTCCATGAGGGACCATAATTGGCAATTTAGAATTGTTGAGGGACTAAACTTGCCATTTCTTCAAAGTTGAAGGACCATTTATGTAATTTTGGCAAACTTAAGGGACCAAACTTGTAATTATCAATATACAAGGGTTTTAAGTGTCAATTCTTCATTCATTGAGGATCAATCTTGCATGTCTTCAAGGGTATTTGTTGGATAAATCATGAACTAGGGCCCGGTTCTTTGTACGGCTTCGTTTCTCGTGTCCGTTTTTCCTTGTTTCTTATGATCTTTTATCTTTTTCACGATATCCATACCTAAAATACACAAGTAAACAAACACAAGCATATATATGGTATTTTATGACATTTTTATGCATTTAAAGCCCGAAAAGACCGATGAGATCATGTATAAATGTCATCTCATCACTCCCCCATACTAAGCCATTGTCGTGCCCTCACGCAATGCTAGAGTAAAGTATCTAAGCATCACCAAAGTTCAATTTTATTAACCTTTATTGAAGAGTAAAATACTTGCAACATACTACGAAGATGTGTAAAGACATAATGTATGATTTTGATCACGAAAGTGACTTTTAGGGTCAAAGAATAGAAACAAGTAAATGTCCCTTAGAGTAAACTTCGTCATCCTTGATTGTCATACATTACATGCTAAGTGCAAAAACGAGATCATTGTTGGCACAAGTCACAATGCTAACACTACTCATACGTCCAAATTGTGTAATACTTTTTCTCCCCGCAATCCTAGCTATTATGAAAGAAAATGGGTAACTAGCATTTTTTTACTATTTGTCATGGATCACAAGTGATTCATATTGACTTATTTGAGTAGTTGTTAGTCCGAAAGCAAAGTAGCACGATTTAATCGATAGTTAGCCGAAGGACAAAATCTTTTAAAACGGCTTCTCGTGTATCTCCTTAAGTTCATATCTTGGCATAACTCGTTTCACGATTTGAGACCTTTCTCGGACCGATATTTGGCATGTACTTCATACTTCAAATCTTGGGAAGACGTTCTTGAAATTATGGTCTTCTCTTCATATATATGGAATTTCTTCACTTGATGTTTTTGAGAGATTCTTCATACTTGGACCACGACTTCATCATTTTTCTTCAATCTTTATTTTGGACTTTGATATACAACGCTCCGCCTCCTTTTCGGACTTGGATATATTTATCCTCATACCTTGTAAGGGTCTTTTTGGATAGACTTTCTCCATGATCTTTAGGGGAATAATTGCTTTTCGTCGTGTGTCCCGATCCTTCATATTGATTTTGGAATTATGATACTTCACATCATCTTGGATCTTTAGCAACAAAATAGAGCTCCTCATGCCTTGTTAGGGCCTTTTTGGATCTTCACCAATCTTCGCGTCCCACTTCAATAAGTTATGCCTTGGCTATGAACTCTGTTCAACCCCGAGCAACTTTTAAACGATCTTGGGCTAGAAGCTAAGTAACCTTTCAAATCGTACGACCTTACTTATTGCAATTATTATTTATTCCTAATGCATTGATCTTATGGGAAAAAAAGCCACAATTAAAGACATATGAGTTTTTGAAAGAACATTTTCATGTTCTACGTTTAGCATGATCACTTGTCTAACTCTATCATTTCTCGTTCTTCACTATATAAAGACCTCTAATTAAAGAGACTTGTGAATACTTAGCCATGCAAGTCAAAATTAAGCCAAATTTAGATTAGCTTTCATTAAGACTATATCAAATCAAAGTTTTGGGTTTTCAAGCCACCTATAGGATCTTGCACTTTCTTGGACCTTTTCAAGTTTAGAGAATGCGTTTTATAGTTCCCTTGATAAGTGACTTTCTAGGATCAATTATAGGAACTTGCGAAAAGTTCTTGTTCTTAACCCGAATGAGCTAAGACTTTCGCGTTTTAAAGTTCCCTATATAAAAGTCTAGCAAAACTTGAATTGAGCGGGTTAAGGAATGTAAAGGGATCCAAATGCCCATCAAGTCAAAAATTAGCTCTTATTCTACCCATCGGAAAATATACATTCGTGTCTTAAAAACACTTATGAAAACTAGGAAAAATTTTAAAATTGGGCCATTTTTAGCCTTATTAGCAACAAAACAAAACATATGAAAGTTTGAGCACGTGACCGTGTAGCAAAGCAAGTACCTATTCACCCCCCATACTAAAAGTAAACATTGTCCTCAATGTTTCGAGTCTAAAGGTGGAGCACCCCCATACTAGAGACGAAGAATCGAATGCTTAGGATCTAGCATGGAAAGGGCGATCAACAATATATCAAAATCCGTTTATCAAGTATGCTAAGAGATAATTGTTAGAACAATAAAGGATATGTCAATGGATTCGTGAAAAACTTCTTCAAGCAAACGATGGAGGCTCACGTAAACAAACACGAGAGTCTTCAATCGTAGATGATGATGATGATCTAGATAACACAATCACAAACAACCACGAGACAACGAGTTTGAAGGGTACAAGTCCCATTATTAGTGAATAGTAAGCATAAAAGGATAAGCATGGGATCTCCCCCACGAGGCACCTCGTTTTTGATTACCGAGTCATGAGCTCGACTCGATCCCCTCAATGTTAATTATCATTGGGGAAGGTGACTTGGTCGAGGTCAACCATTGAAGGAATTACCCCACCAAAGTAGTGCTTAAGCCTATGTCCATTCACCTTGAAGTTAGGACCATCATCTTGAGCTAGCTCGATGGTCCCATAAGGAAACACTTGTGTAACGGTTAAAGGACCCGACCAACGAGATTTCAATTTCCCGGAAAATATCTTAAGTCTTGAGTTAAAAAGTAACACTTGATCACCAACGTTAAAAACCCGGTTTTTAATCTTTGAATCATGAAACTTTTTAGTCTTTTCTTTGAAAATCAATGAATTTTCATAAGCATTGTCTCTTAGTTCATCCAATTCATTCAATTGTATTTTCCGATGATCTCCCGCAGTCTTCAAGTCAAAGTTTGCATGCTTAAGGGCCCAATATGCCTTATGCTCCAATTCAATGGGCAAATGACAATTCTTCCCATAGACTAACTTATAAGGAGTGCAACCGATAGGTGTCTTATAAGCGGTCCTAAAGGCCCATAAAGCGTCATCGAGTTTGTCGGGCCATGAAGCACGGTTCTCTTCAATCGACCTCTCTAAAATTCTCTTCAAAGCTCGGTTCGAAACCTCGACTTGCCCACTAGTTTGCGGGTGATAAGCCGTAGAAAGACGATGAGTAACTCCATATTTCTTTAAGACTTTTTCGAATTGGTCATTATAAAAATAGGTTCCAAGATCGCTTATAATAGCACGAGGGGTTCTGAACCGAGAGAATAATTGCTTCAAAAACTTTACTACCACACGAGCATCATTAGTAGGTAAAGCCTTAGCTTCCACCCACTTAGAAAGGTAGTCCACCGCGACGAGGATATACTTGTTACCATGAGATGATGGGAACGGCCCCATAAAGTCTATTCCCCATATGTCGAAAATCTCACACACTTGAATTATGTTTTGCGGCATTTCATCACGTTGAGACGATTTTCCTTGACGTTGGCACGAATCACACGACTTCACAAGTGCGTGTGCATCACGATAGATAGAAGGCCAAAAGAAGCCGGCATCGAATACTTTCTTAGCCGTGAGATTAGCACCGTGGTGACCACCCGTGGGTCCCTCGTGACAAGCTCTAAGGATATTAGAAGCTTCAGCACCAAAAACACAACGTCGAACGAGTTGATCCGCACAAACCCGAAAGAGATAAGGGTCGTCCCAAAAATAGAACTTGACGTCACGAAGAATTTTCGTTTTTGTTGTGTCGTCATACCCTTGATTATGAAATTGCCCGCATTGTATTTTGCAATGTCGGCAAACCATGGGGTGGTGTCTTTAGAATTCACTACACCGAGAGTCTCGAGAGGAAATGTTTCGGTGATTTCCTTGTTCTCGAAAACATCTTTGTGAGGATCTTCTAGACGAGAGATGATCGGCCGCTAGATTCTCAGCTCCTTTTTTGTCAAGCACGATGACATCAAGTTCTTGGAGGAGGAGCATCCAACGAAGCAATCTCGGCTTAGCATCTTGCTTAGCTAAGAGATACTTGATAGCCGAATGGTCGGTATACACGATGCTTTTAGTTAAGACGAGATAAGGTCGGAATTTCTTAAAAGCATAGACCACGGCAAGGAATTCCTTTTCCTTTGTGGTGTACTTTAATTGAGCTCGGTCATCGTCTTACTAGCATAGTGGATAGGACGGAAATGCTTGTCATAACGTTGCCCTAAGACGGCCCCTATAGCATAATCACTTGCATCGCACATGATTTCAAAGGGCAATTCCCAATTAGGAGCAACAAGAATGAGAGCTTCGGTAAGTTTCCTTTTAAGAGTTTCGAAAGCTCTAACACAATCCTCATTGAAATTAAAAGAAGCATCCTTCTCGAGAAGGTGTGTCATAGGTCGAGATATTTTCTAAAAGTCCTTGATGAAACGACGATAAAAGCCCGCATGGCTTAGGAAACTCCTAAATCCCTTAACAGTTTTGGGATGAGGTAACTTGGCGATGACGTCTACCTTAGCTTTATCGACCTCAATCCCCGCTTTCGACACCTTATGTCCTAAGACGATTCCTTGTTTACACATGAAATGACATTTTTCCCAATTAAGCACATGATTGGTTTCTTCACAACGTTTTAACATTTGTTCGAGATTAGATAAACATGACGTGAACGAATTGCCAAACACCGAGAAGTCATCCATAAACACTTCCATCGACTTCTCGATCATATCGTGAAAAATTGCCATCATACACCGTTGAAACGTACCTGGTGCATTACAAAGTCCGAAAGGCATCCTACGATAAGCAAACGTTCCATAAGGACACGTAAACGTACTCTTCTCTTGATCACGAGGGTCGATAGGGATTTGAAAGTAACCGGAAAAACCATCTAAAAAGCAATAGAATTCATTTCCCGCGAGTCGCTCCAATATTTGATCCATGAAGGGCAAAGGAAAGTGGTCTTTACGAGTGGCGTCATTTAACTTTCGGTAGTCAATACACACCCTCCAACCGGTCATAACACGAGTGGGAATTAACTCGTTGTTTTCATTAGGCACAACGGTCATTCCTCCCTTTTTAGGGACACAATGGATTGGGCTCACCCATGGGCTATCGGAGATAGGATAAATCATTCCCGCGTTAAGGAGTTTAAGAACCTCCTTTTTAATGACATCGTGAATTTTGGGGTTTACCCTTCTTTGACTTTGAATTGCGGGTTTGTAGTCCTCCTCCATTAAAATCTTGTGAGTACAAAATTTTGGGTCAATACCCTTAATGTCGGAAATTTTCCACGCAATTGCCCCTTTATGAGCTTTAAGAACTTTCAAGAGCTCGGTTTTTTCGTCATTAGCAAGACCTCTTGCAATAATAACCGGCAACTTGTCATCACCTTCCAAGAATGCGTATTCAAGGTGAGAAGGAAGATCTTTCAATTCAAGGATAGGTGGTTCCTCGATTGAAGATTTTGGTTCAACACTCATAGCTTCCATCGGCGGAAGAAATGGTGGAATAGAAGTATCATCACTAATCAACACCTCATCTTCATTGTCGATTTCATTTGAAGTGAGATCGCCTCCTTGGAATGGAGTGAGATTTGGTGTGGAATTAGCAAGAATCGGATCCAAAATAGTGGGATTGCCACTTGACGAGCTATCGGAAAAACCTAACACTTCTTGTGAAAACTCATCGCAAACCACATCAACGATGTCAATGTGATTGATGGTAGCAATTGCATAAACATGAGAAGGTTTCGAGTTTTGAGTAGCGTTTATAACAAGTTCCTCTTCGTTGAATCTCAAAGTAATAGTCCTTGCATGAACGTCGATAAGCGATCTCGATGTGTCTAAAAATGAACGACCTAAAATTAGAGGAACTTGAGGATCCGCGGGAATGTCAACTACTATAAAATCAACGGGATAGTAGAACTTCCCCACTTTCACAAAAACATCTTCGGCTACTCCACATGCTAAAATCGTAGAATGATCGGCCATCTCGATAGACATGTTCGAAGGAATAAGAGCCAGAAGCGAAAGCGATTTCCATATGGAAAATGGCATCAAACTAATGCTCGCACCAAGATCGGCCAAGGCGAGGCATTCTTTCATATCTTGTATGTCACAAGGAATGAGAAACTTTCCGGGGTCACCAACTTTTTCCGGTATGCGGTTAAGATAAACCGAAGAACAATTAGCAAGCTTTGAAAGCTTTTCCTTATCGCTCATCATACTTTTAAAAGTGAAAGCGAAACGAGGCATGTATAACAACGCGTCGGCTAAACTTACATCAAAATGCACTTGTTGAAACATCTTAATAAAAAGCTCAATTTGTTGTTTGTTACGTTCTTGCATTTTCTCTTTGTTTTGTCTTGAAGGGTAGGGTAAAGGTGGTGTGGGTTGGACATTAGGCAACGGCCTTAGAATCTCGGGTTCCACAATTGGTATTGGTTCAACCATAGGTGTGGTTTGAGAGGTACTTCGTGGGATTGTAATGTGCTCCTTTTCGACCATCACCTTGGGTTCTTTCTCGGTTTCCTTCTCCGTAGAAGTACTTGGACGAGATATTGGTTCCTTGAAAGTTTTACCACTTCGTGTAGTAATAACCTTCATTTCTCCCTTCGGGTTTGCAATGGTATCACTAGGAAGACCACCCGATGAAGAGGGTTCACACATGATTGCTTCGGTCCTCAAATTTTGATTGCCTAGCATCCACTTTTAACAACTCTTGCTTAATCTCATGTTGTCCTAATTCCATCTTTTGTTGATTTTGTTGAAGACGTAGAACATTTCCTTCCATTTTATTTGCATGATTTTTAAGTTCATTAGCAAGCTCGTTTTTCAGCTCGTTTTTCAACTCGGATCTTAAGCTAATCATCTCACGTTGCATGTTATCAAATTTAGCATCATTTGTTTTAGCATAATCCAAAAATTCTCCTTAAAGATTTTTAGTGTGAGAATTTTGAAAACCTTGTGTAGTGTTTTGAAAATCACGGTTTTGGTTTTGGTTTGAAACTTGTCCATTCCCATTTTGATAATTCCCTTTGTTGTAGTTACGTGAATTGCCTTGATAATTACCACCTTGGTTGTTGTTTCGATAGTTATTAGCATTTTGATTTGGTGGAGCTTGATTTGGGCGAGAACCTTGGCCGTTTTGGTTATAAGTTCCCGTTGCTACGTAAGCACTCGAAGTGTCACCATCCGCGGTAATGCACACGGAAAGATCATGAGCTCCACCACAAGACAAACAACTCTTAGCAACCGCTTTAACCGAAGCGGAATTTGAAGCTTCTTGAGCTTTCCAATGGGACATAAGATTAGCAAATCTATCAAAAAAACGATTTACCTCATTAGCTTCATCATGTAAGGCATTAATGCTAGGAGACGATGACGACGATGACGAACCCAAATTGGCAACACTCGGTGTGTTACGAGGTCTATAAACCTTAGATCTATTCTCGATAATCTTTAAAGCTTCATCGGTTGTTTTGCACAAAAAATTACCACCCGCGGCGGCATTCAAATAATCTCGTTCATGATCATTAAGCCCATTATAAAAAGTATCAATTTGATGCAATTCCGAAAAATCATGGTGTGGACATTCATGTAACATCTCTTTAAATCGTTCCCATGCCATTGAAAAACTTTCATTATTACGTTGTACAAATCGTGAAACCTCATTTTTCAAATGTGTTGTTTTAGATGGTGGGAAAAATTTGTTCACAAACTTAGAAACGAGATCACCCCATGTCAAAATTGAATTTGGCGGTTCTTTCTCAAGCCAAATTTTAGCGGGTCCATCTAACTAGTACGGAAACAACATCATCTTAATGGCGTCATGTGGAACATCCTTAAACTTGCTAGTAGCGGTGAGACGATTAAAATTCCTAATGTGATAATGCGGGTTGTCTTTCTCATGACCTCTAAACTTATTAGCTTGCAAGATCGACATTAAACCCGTCTTAATTTCGAAATTCTCCGCAAGGATAGCGGGAATCACAATGGCCTCTCCAGAACCCTCGGTGGGTGCTTGTAGCAACTCCATCATAGTACGATTAGCCATGAAGACTTCTTGTTCTACAATAGGTTCAACAATTGGAGGTTGTTCTTCAATCAACGTCTCTTGATTGGCTTGATTTTGAAGACGTTTACGAGCTCGTTTTGCTTGATTACGAGTGATCATAAACTTCACGAAGAATGGGAGGTGAGCAAAGAAGATTCTTTTGGGTGTTTTGTGGATTTTCAAATTTTTTTGTGTTTTTGATTGTTTTCAATTTTTTTGGATTTTGGTGTATCTTCGTAGACAACAATCTACCAAATCTCTCCTCGAATCAAACTCTTGATTAAAGAAGCCTCAAAGGAATGAAAACGATCACGTGGAGTGAACGCCTTCGAATGGCTTTAGAACTTTGGTGAAAACCAAATTGTTCAAGAGGGTTTAATCACAAAGAAACCAAGCAAATATATTATACGTAATAATACTTTGGGCGGCAAAACCCTCGATTAGCCTTCAATCTCAAAATACTCACAAGCAAGCGGGGAAACGAGGCGGCGCGAAGCACTTAAGAGACTTTTTCCTTAGGGTATATTTTATAATACCCGCCTTATACCCGCCTTATACCCACCTTATAGTTTGTATTTTTCAAAATCGAGCTTCAAGAAAGTATTTATCTATTTTTGTCTTTTTCTTTTTGTTTGAGATTCGAATACAATAATTAGGAGATGAAATCCCAATTAAGGTTGTGTTTTCACACTTTTGGAGATATTGTATATTTGTTGTGATACTTAATACAATATAGTAATAATAATTTCACAAGAAAAACCAAGAAAACCGATAATACGTATTAGTAGAGTTATACTATTACAAATACTATATATGGTTAATATTAAAAACAACAATGCAAATTAATCACGACACACCTCCCCGGCAGCGGCGCCAAAATGATTGTGGTAAAATACGACCTTTAGGAAAAGGAGCGTAAAAGCGGTAAGTATTAAGTGATGATTTAGGAAAATCAAGCACTAATGACCCAAATGATATGAAATGAAAGTTCGTTTCCCAAGGAGGTATATGTGTGTGACTAAGATGTAATATGTTTGAGATTAATATTTGGTTTACAAGGGGATGAGAGAAGAGAATGACGAAGACGTGAAATTAATACTACGACGAAAACACGTAAAACAGTAAAACTACAAAAAAATAAAAAATAAGTCTAAAAATTACCAAAAATTCACCAAAAATCAAATTAAATAAACTAAGAGTTTACCAATGATCAAAACTTTTTCAAACCTTTTAAATAATTAAATATTCAATTTTTAAATGCTAATTAAAGCCCTAAAAATCAAATAAATTATCAAAAAGCCCAAATAAAGATTTTTCAATTGTTAAACCTCTAAAATGTCCTAAAAAGATTAAAAACTATTTTTTGAAAATTTTAAACTAATAAAAACTATTTAAAATGATTTAAAAACTATTAAAACTTAAAATAATAATAAAAATTAATCTAAAAGTGATAAAATTATTCTAAAAGTTGCAAAAATCCTATTTGAATGTAATTACGCTAAGAAAAATATAAAAAGTTGAAAAATGTGAAATTTGAAAAATAATAATAAAATAATATTAAAATAATATTAAAAATCCTAAAATTATAAAAAATTCTAAAAACTTGCAAACTAGATAATTTTAACCTAAATAATTAGAAAATGAAAGTGAAATGACCAGAATACCCCTATTGGGCCCTCAAATGGGCCAAAATCAAAATCAGTCAACACTAATGGGCTTTTTAGCCCAAAAAGTCAAATCTGGCCCAATTGATTTGGAAAAGCCCAATCTGACTCAAAATTTAATTCTAAACACAAAACTCTAAAGGCCCAAAAGCTGAATGTGAGCTTATCACAGCTTATTGTGCAAACAGCTTATCCTTATTGGGCTTTTTAGCCCATTAAGCAATAAGCTAATGCCATAAGCTCTAATTTGACACACAACCTTCTTTTGGGATGCTTAAGAGATCTGTAAAAAGAAATTTTGAAAAAGCACACTCAATAAGCCAAAAATAAGCAAAGTATTATTTCACTAAAAGACAAAATAGTCGTTTTTGAGAAATAAGGCACCTCAGGACTTGATTCAACTTGCAAAATGTCACAAATGAACTCAGTAAGCCAAAACAATCAACAAAATTCCAATAAGCAAAACCAATAAGCCAGAATAAGCCAATAAGAACTTATGAAAAAGTCAATTAAGTTGGTTTTCTAGTCAAACCCTAAAGTCAACCCACCAAATGCTCCAGTATGAACAAATGGGTCAAATAATGAGCACCTATTACAAAATCCAAGTTGTTGCTGGTTAAAATAAGCTATTTTAGCTTATTGATAAGCTGAAACGCAATTAACAGTAGCAGGGGGAACTTTCAGTAGGAACTGGTTCCCACTGCTTTGACTATTTGACCAAGCTTTTTAGAGAGATTTAGTTGGATTCAATTGGAAACAAGGGCACCCTTGTGATCAGTGAATCACAAGGAGTCAATATCAACAAGAAAAATCACAATTTGGTTCACACAATAAGCCAGAATCAATCAAACAGTCACCAGATATTGCCCAGATATGGAAAATAAGCAGTTATGCACAAATAAGCAGATTAAGCCTGAATAAGCCAACCAAACTGAACAGAATGCATACAAAAGCTATATAAACTATGAATAAGCACAAATAAACTTAAATCAAACACTGAATCAAAATGAATAGCAAGATCAAAGCAGATAAAGTTACTGATGAACAAGGTGCATATGCAGAAACCTATTTGCTGATCTAATTGACCACAGATCCAAATTCAAGCACTCAAATCTCTTCACCTGGTGTAATTAAGTAAGGTTTAGCACTTGTTAGCCCTAGCCTAAGCTTAGATCTAGGTGTCCTCAAAATCCTAGCCAATTTTACCAAGTAACAAAGATTTTATATCCTTTTTAAGAATCTAGGTGTTTCAAACCACAAAAATTGCAGATAAACAGCCAAGTATATTAGATAAGCATGTACCAATAACCACAAGCACAAAACTAACACTTAACAAACCACAAATCCAAATTATGCAGTTGACCCAAACACCCCTTAAAAACCTGTTTTCACAATTTTTCAAAGGATTATCCAGTTCTAACCCACAAATCAAACCTCAAACACTTCAATAACATCAAACAACACCATATTAACAATATTCAACCACAAAAACACAGATTCACCAATAATCATGCAATAATCATAAAATTCAGAAAAATAAGAGAGAAATTGAAAAGGGAAGAAGGTGCAAACCTCCAAGACCTACATCCAGGCCCTGGATTGTTTGAGCTGAGGTACTAGCAGAACAAGTACCAGCTTCCAATGCTGCTAAGATGAACAAACCAACAAGTGAGATCAAAATAAACAAGACTTTCTGATTTTTGAGACCCAAGCTTTATCACTTAAAACCTTGCCTCAAAAACCTTTAAACATCAAAGTGGAACTCAGATTTAGGCTATTCTAACACCAACTTTTAACAAATATTAAAGAGATTTAACAAAATTCAGAAAATCAACTTTTATTAATTTAAAAAGGAATTACAAAGATTGATAGCCTAAAACTGGAACAAAAGCTCTCTCACAGGTTGAGGAGTCTATTTATAGGCAAATGCCAAGCTAGCACTATTCACAAACCCTAGAAGTAAAATTCCTATTCTATCCTTGAGCCTTCTAGACGTTTTCTTGGTGTGAGCTGTCCAAAGTGATCATGGATGTTCATTTTAGCTTTGGAATGAAGCAAGGACTCTTAGTTGTTGATTTTACCACGTTGGATTACTTGGAGGTGAAGTTGTCATGTGATTGGTTAAACGGGAATTGGGGGTGGGGTCCATAGTGAGTGGGATTAAGGGTTTTAAGGTTGGGATGTGTTTCTGCACATGTGAATCAAGTGTGTGCAAAGGTAATTGATTTTTACCCCTTGTTTAAGTGGAGTAAAATCTGGGGGTGAAGAAGGGTAAACAGTGGTACATTTGATGCGAATTTGGGGGAGAAAAGGTGTTTTTTGGCGCATTTTTGTGTTTGAAAGTTTCATTGTGGCAACTTTAACCCTTGTTCTTTGTGAAAATAGGTAAAACGTGTTTATCAACCAATAAACTTCATTTCCTTTGTAAATAACTTTCACAACTTTGCACTTTTGACACCAAACTTTGGAAAAAGGTTTCAAAGGGTTGTTTTTGCCATTTTTGGATAATTCGGGGACTGATCTTGGACATTGTTGATCTTCAAAGGTTTTCAATGCAACTTTAACTCCATGAGGGACCATAATTGGCAATTTAGAATTATTGAGGGACTAAACTTGCCATTTCTTCAAAGTTGAAGGACCATTTGTGTAATTTTGACAAAATTAAGGGACCAAACTTGTAATTATCAATATACAAGGGTTTCAAGTGTCAATTATTCATTCATTGAGGATCAATCTTGCATGTCTTCAAGTCTTCAAGGGTATTTGTTGGATAAATCATGAACTAGGGCCCGGTTCTTTGTACGGCTTCGTTTCTCGTGTCCGTTTTTCCTTGTTTCTTGTGATCTTTTGTCTTTTTCACGATATCCATACCTAAAATACACAAGTAAACAAACACAAGAATATATATGGTATTTTATGACATTTTTATGCATTTAAAGCCCAAAAAGACCGATGAGATCATGTATAAATGCCATCTCATCAGACTCCATTTTGAGAAAGTGTCTTTCTTTTGAAAGAATTTTAAGCAAGCTTAGGGATGTGGACTTAAAATATGACGATTCTCCCTCCGATTGGGATGAAGACATTCGTACCATTGAGAAACTTCTGAATGAGGACCATATTTCTCCATCTATTCCTAAGGAAGTTTCGAACGATGCTCCGAATTTGACTAAGCCTTCCATCGACAATCCTCCAGATTTAGAGCTTAAGGATTTACCGTCTCATATTGAATACGTTTTCCTAGAAGACAATAAGAAGTTACCCGTCATCATAGCAAAGGACTTAAAAGAGGATGAAAAATCTCGAATTATCGATGTGCTCAAAAATCATAAGAAAGCAATTGCTTGGAAAATTTCCTCCATCCGCGGAATTGATCGTAACTTTTGCACTCAAAAATTCTCATGGAAGATGACTTTAAACCCGCAATCCAAAGCCAAAGAAGGGTTACTCCAAAAATTCATGACGTCATCAAGAAAGAAGTTATCAAACTTCTAGATGCCGGAATGATTTACCCTATTTCGGATTCTCCATGGGTTAGTCTGGTCCATTGTGTGCCTGAGAAAGGCGGAATAACTGTTGTTCCCAATGAAAACAACGAGTATATTCCTACTCAACTTGTAACGGGTTGGCGAGTTTGCATAGACTATCGTAAGCTCAATAATGCCACTCGCAAGGATCATTTTCCTCTTCCTTTCATGGATCAAATGCTCGAGCGTTTAGCGGGTAATGACTACTATTGCTTCTTAGACGGTTTCTCCGGGTATTTTCAAATTCCCATCGATCCAAAAGACCAAGAGAAAACCACATTCACTTGCCCTTATGGAACATTTGTTTACAAAGGAATGCCTTTCGTCTTATGCAATACTCCCGGGACTTTTCAAAGGTGTATGATGGCTATATTCCATGACATGGTTGAAGAAACTATGGAAGTCTTTATGGACGGTTTCTCGGTCTATGGTGATTCTTTCTCATCTTGCCTTGCCAATTTAGAACGTATGCTTAAACGGTGTAAAGACACTCGTCTCGTTCTTAATTGGGAAAAATGCCATTTTATGGTAAAAGAGGGTATTGTTCTCGTTCATAAAATTTCCAAAGCCGGTCTTGAAGTCGACCGTGCTAAAGTCGTGATTGCTAAATTACCTCCTCCTTCAACTATGAAGGGTGTGAGAAGTTTCTTGGGTCATGCGGGATTCTATCGTCAATTGATTAAAGATTTTTCTAAGATCTCTCGCCCGATTACCCATCTCTTGGAAAAAGATACTCCTTTTATCTTTTCTAAAGAGTGTATCGAATCTTTCTTCTTAAGGATAAATTAACTAAGGCACCGGTCTTAGTTACCCCTAATTGGGAGTTACCTTTTGAATTGATGTGCGATGCTAGCGATTTTGCTATTGGAGCGGTTTTGGGACAAAGAATCAACAAACATTTCCAACCAATCCATTACGCTAGCAAGACAATGATGGGGGCTCAATTGCATTACACTACAACCGAAAAAGAGCTTTTAGCTGTTGTATATGCTTTTGAAAAATGTCGCCCCTATCTTGACCTTTCCACCACCATTGTATACACCGATCATTCCGCGTTGAAGTACTTGTTAACAAAACAAGATTCTAAACCAAGACTTCTTCGTTGGGCTTTACTCCTTCAAGAATTCAAAATCGAAATTCGTGATAAAAAGGGAGCGGAAAACCTAGCCGCGGATCATCTTAGTAGACTCGAGGATCCTTATCAAGGGGAACTTATAAATCACGAGATTAATGAATCTTTTCCCATCGAGGACTTGATGGCTATTAATTCCAATCTCGATACCCCATGGTTTGCGGACATTGCAAACTATTTGGCGAGTGGAATTCTCATTGAAGGGTTAACGTCCCAACAAAAGAAGAAATTATTCAAGGATGTGAAAACTTACTATTGGGACGACCCTTATCTCTTCAAACAATATGCTGACTTGATCCTTCGTCGGTGTGTTGACGGGCCCGCAGCTTTACGAATCTTTGAAGCTTGCCATAAAGGACCAACCGGTGGTCACTTTGGTCCTAACTACATCGCGAAAAAAGTATTTGAATCTGGATTCTATTGGCCCACCATTTATCGTGATGCACACGAAATGGTTAAGCATTGTGATGCTTGCCAAAGACAAGGCAAGATCACACATAAAGATGAGATGCCTCAAAATTTCATTCAAGAATGTGAAATCTTTGACGTATGGGGCATCGACTTTATGGGGCCATTTCCATCATCCAAAGGGAACAAGTACATCCTCGTAGCCGTTGACTACGTATCTAAATGGGTAGAAGCAAAAGCTTTACCTACGAACGATGCGTGGGTGGTTGTGAACTTTTTGAAACAATTATTTGCTCGATTCGGTGTTCCTCGTGCTATCGTTAGTGATCGCGGGACTCATTTTTGCAATAATCAATTTGCTCGAGTCATGGCTAAGTATGGTGTCAATCATCGACTTTCCACCGCGTATCATCCACAAACTAATGGTCAAGCCTAGATTTTTCAAAATTTTTGATCTATTTTGGCCTAGTAGTATTTTCATTTATTCTCTTTTATGTTCTTTCCTTTTGTTATCGCATCGTATGTATATATTTTATTTCAAAAATAAAGTCAAAAGAAAAACAAATTAATAAAATAGTTTTAGTGAGTTTAGATATCTTTGATATATTAGGCCCGTCATGAATCTTTTGACTCAACCCGAGTTTACTTATCCAAGTTTACTCTAGCTAGTATCCTTAACGTGTTTAAATCAAGTTTTGCTAGTCTTTTATATAGGGAACTTTAAAACGCGAAAGTCTTAACTCTTATGGGTTAAGAACAAGAACTTTTCGCAAGTTCCTATTATTGATCCTAGAAAGTCGTTTATCAAGGGAACTATAAAATGAAAACTCTAAACTTGAAAAAGTCTAAGAAGATGCAAGATCCTATAATTGACTTGAAAACCCAAAACTTTGATTTAATTGGCTAAGCATCCACGAGTCTCATTCCTTGAGATTTTAAATTATGGAGAACGGGAGATGATAGAGTCAATTATAAGTTTGATATTCTTTCATGAATTTATGTGAGTTAATTATGATCTTTTTCTCTCATCGCTTGTTAATAAATATAATTGCAATAAGTAAGGTCGTACGATTTGAAAAGTTACTTAGCTTCTAGCACAAGATTGTTTAAAAGTTGCTCGGTATTAATTAGAGTTCATAGCCAAGGCTTTACTTATTGAAGCGGGATGCGAAGATTGGCGAGTCCGAAAAGGCCCTAACAAGGAATGAGGACTACATTTTGTTGCTAAAGATCCAAAGTGATGTGAAGAATCATTTATCAAAAATCAATATGAAGGATCAAGACACACGACAAAAAGCAAATACTCCCCTAAAGATCATGGAGAAGTCTATCCGAAAATACCCTAACAAGGTATGAGGATAAATAGATCCAAGTCCTAAAAGGAGGCAAATCATTGTATATCAAAAATCCCAAAATAAATATTGGAGAAAAATGAAGAAGTCGTGGTCCAAGTATGAAGAATCTCTAAAAAACTTCAAGTGAAGAAATTCCTATTATGAAGAGAAGACCATAATTTCAAGAACGTCTCTCAAGATTTGAAGTATGAAGTCACTGCCAAATATCGGTCCGAGAAAGGTCTCAATCGTGAAGCGATTTATGCCAAGATATGAACTTTATGAGGTTTCGAGAAGCAGTTTTAAAAGATTTTGTCCTTTAGCTAACTATTAATTAAATCGTCCTACTTTATTTTCGGCCTAAATAAACTATCGAAATAATTCAACAATGCATCCTCGTGATCATTTAAGACAACAATAAAATATAAGAGATACACCTAGGAATAAGGGAGTCTAAGTGAATAATTGGGCCACATGAGTGCGTGTTAATGATCTCGTTTTTAAGCTTGATATGGGGAATGTGAAACTTGAGGGTGATGAACATTCATGACAACCAAAGCCCTAATGTAAGTCTTCGATCTCTTTACTTGTTCTTCCTTCTAGCATTTTGTAATTTTCTAATCTTTTTGGTTTCCTTATTGTCTAGTGTTAAATAAAGGCCAAGATGGGTTAATCATGATGAGAAATGTTAAACTATGCTTTGAAATTATGCATTGCATGAGGGCATTGTAATGGTCAAGTGTAGGGGATTTAATAAGTGTGAAAACACTTATCCTTTTAACACTTAATTATAATAAAAACGAGACCAAAACGTGTATTTTATGTTGTAAAAGTCGGAATTATGCATGGTTTGTGTTTTTATTGTGTTTTAGGAGAAAAATATGAAAAAGGGAGAAAACATGGGCTTTCACGGGCTTTTATCGAAGAAAAAGACAAAAGACGAAGTCAAAAGATCAAAAGTGCAAGAAGAACGGAAGTCAAAGGCCTAGTCTGAAGATTTATCGAAGCATAAATCATAAAGATGGAAGTTTAACGTAGTCGAAGAACCAAGTCCACTGAAAGAAGAAAATTAGAAGACAAGTTCATTTTATCATTTGACTAATCCCGAGACAAAGTCGAAAAAAAAGATGAAGAATTTAAAAGACGAGAAAGAGAGAAGAAAACAACACTCCTTCCATTTCCTCCTATAAATACCTTCCTTATGTCATTAGGAAGGGAGTAACTCATTTTTATTTTTTTAGTTCATATCTTTAGAGAGAAGTAGGTGATTCTACTTTCTCTCTCTAGATTTCTTCCATTTTTCTTTCAAGTTTTAAGCTTTTCACTTTAATCTTGTATTTGAATCTTTAATATTCAAGTTTAATTTCAAGCTTTTCATAATCATCTCATTCTTCCTTTCTTGTTTGTTTTTATCTTGAGTTTGATTTGACTTAATCTCGAAAAGTTTTCATCTTTATGCTTATTTGATTTAAGTGTTCAACTTGTTGTTCTTATCAATTTTGTACGAGTGATGATCTCAACTTTTTGGTGTTTTTAGCTTATTTCGTGTTTAGCTTATTTCCTTTTAGGTGTTTTAAAAGTTTAATCTTTTTAAAGTTGATTTTATAAATCTTGGTTATTTAGTGTTTTGAAAGTTTTTTTTCATTCGTGCTTATTTAGTTCTTTTCATTATTGATTTGGTTAAGTTTCGGTTAGTGCTTAGTAAAAAAAGAGAGCTTATTCGGTTTTGCTTATTCGTATGTTACATTCCATCGAAAAAGGGTTTAGCTTTTCCGACTGTCATTCCGACAGTCTTCATCGGTAAAGGGTTTAGCTTTTCCGATAGTTATTTCGATTGTTTTCATCGAAATAGGGTTTTGGTATTCGATCGGTATTCCGATCGTTATTCCGATAGTGTTGGTGATCCGACATTTCGACGAATTTTCCGATAATTATTCCGATATTTTTCACGGTCTATTATTTCGATACATTTTAGTTATTCCGATCGTTATTCCGATAGTTTTTGTGATCAATCATTCCGACGGAATTTTCGACAGACTTTCCGACGGATTTTTCGATACATATTCCGATGGTATTCCGACAGGGGTATTCCGACAGGTTTGAGTTTTCCTTCCTATTTGTGGAATTGATTTTTATTCCAAGTTAATTTTCAAACTTTCTTTTCCCGCCAATCAAGGTTAGATTTCTCTCTTTTATTTTTATGTCAAATAACTTTGTAGTTTATATTATCAGTAGAAATAGCTAATCAAAGGCTCCCCCTTTTAGTGACCAATTACAATAATTCCACCTTAAACCGTGATCAATTCGAATTGAATCGAGTACGAATACACACACAAAACCAGTAAATCAAATGGCGCCGCTGTCGGCTCTTTTCGTAAAGATTAACGGTTTTTAGTGAGAAAAATTGGATTTTGGGATCCGTTCTTTTGGGAACGTTATTTTCAAGCATAAAATTTTCAAAAAATCCTAAAAATATAAAATTTTCAAAAATCCAAAAAAAAATAAAAAAGATAAAAAACCAAAAATATTGTATTTCATTATTAGTGTATGCGTACTCGGTCTTCGTCTTATCTTGAGCCCGAGACTCGTGAAGACCTAGATATGGCAGGTGTGCATAATAATAACAACCCACCTCACCCCAACGTGAATAATAACAACCATGACCCTCAACGCGACCTTCGTACGATGGAGGAGCTATGTCAACCAACAATGAATGGACGTGAAGGACCGATTGCGCCAATGCAAATCACGGCTCCCGAATATTCGTTGAAGCATCACATGATTCAACAAGTTCAAAATGCTTGTCCATTTCGCGGATTACCGGATGATGATGCCAACAAGTTCAAAATGCTTGTCCATTTCTACTAGAAATAGCTAATCAAAATCTCCCCCTTTTAGTGACCATTTACAATAATTCCACCTTAAACCATGATCAATTCGAATTGAATCGAGTACGAACACACACACAAAACCAGTAAATTAGGGGCATACCATTAAACATGTGGCATGAGTGTGTGCTAACTGCTACTTATTTGATTAACAGGTTACCTAATGCTGTGTTATCTGGTAAAAGTCCTTATGAAATGTTTTATAAGATTAAACCTAGTATTGTCCATTTAAAAGTGTTTGGCGGTTTGTCTTTTTCTAATATCTTAAACATTTCTGATAAGTTTGATTCTAGGTCTTAAAAATATGTTTTTGTTGGATATGCTTTTGACAAGAAAGGATATAAACTTTTTAGTTTAGAAAATAAAAGGTTTTTGTTTTCAAGGGATGTCAAGTTCTATGAAACTATTTTTCCATTTAAAAATGATGGGATTGGTAAAGATTTTGTTTTGAGTGAAAATTATGTTAATGATTTAAATTTTTAAACATAAACAGTCAACCTAATGAATCCTATAATGAGAATGGAGATAGTACAAGTAGTAAGCATAGGCTTGTACCTAATGATAGTATTATACCTAGTGACAACACTGTAGATTCTAGTGGAAGTAAAAAAGGTTCTCATACTGCTGATACAGATGTTATTTCTGAGGTAGATAGATCACTTAATACTGAAACTAAGTCATGTTGGAAGAAAAGCCATTCCATGTAAATGGATATAGAAAGTCAAGTATAAGTCTAGTGGTGATGTGGAAAGTTTTAAAGCTAGATTGGTAGTTAAAGAGTTTAACCAAAAGGAAGGAATAGATTATGAGGAGACTTTTTCTCCTGTGATTATAATTGTCACTTTCAGATATGTGCTTAATCTTGCTGTTAGAAGTAATTGGCCTTTATATCAGTTGGATGTGAATAATGCTTTTTTGTATGGTGAACTTGATGAGGAAGTTTACATGAAACTTCGAGAGGGATATGGTGATAATAATGATAATAAGGTTTGCAAATTGATTAAATCTTTGTATGGATTAATACAAGCACTAAGAAAATGGAATTAAAAACTTGTTGTTGTGCTTATTGAAATGAATTTGTTCAAAGTCCTAATGATTTTTCATTGTTCATAAAAAACAAAAATGATATTTTCTTGGTTTTGCTTGTTTATGTTGATGATATAGTTATAACTGGTAATAATCTTGAGGAAGTAAATAAGTTTAAAAAAATTCTGAGTTCTAAGTTTCTTATCAAAGATCTTGGTAAGCTTAAATACTTCCTTAGGATTGAGGTTATTGATATTGACAATGGAATTTGTTTAACTCAGAGAAAGTATTACACTGAGTTACTTTGTGAGTTTGGTATGTTAGGTTGTAAACTTTGTGGTGCACCTATTAAGGTGAACCCTGATAGTAAGAAACTTAAAGACAAGTTTGGAGATGATGAAAAACTGAATAATATTACTCAATATTAAAAACTTGTTGGAAAGTTGATATATCTTTATGACTAGACCTGACATTGCTTATGCTGTGCATTGTCTGAGTCAAATTATGCATAGTCCTATGAAGTCTCATTCAAGACTTGCATTTAGAATTTTAAGATATCAGAAAAATAAATCAGGTCTTGGAATAACTTTTAAAAAAGGAGTCTGCAATAAATTAGAAGTATTTGTAGATTCGGATTGGGCTAAATGTAAAATTACCAGAAGATCTTTGACTGGTTATTGTGTTTAGCTTGGTGATAATTTAGTTTCATGGAAGACTAAGAAACAAAGTGTGGTTTCTAGATCTTCTACTAAAGCTTAATATAGAGCTATGTGCAATGTTTGTTGTGAAGTTATGTGGATTCATAAAATTCTTTGTGATCTTAAATTGGATGTGATATTACCTGTTGAAATGAATTGTGATAATAACTCAGCCATCCAAATATCTTTGAATCCTATACTTCATGAAAGGAGTAAACATTTTGAAATTGACTTGTAATTTTTAAGGGAAAAAATATCTGCAGGTTTATTAAACCGTTGAAAATTAAATCTAAAAACAACACTGCAGATATATTCACCAAGGGATTGTTAATTTCTGACCATAAGAAATTTTGTAGTATGCTTGGTTTGTTTAATGGATTTGCAGGTTAAGGACTTAAGGGGGAGTGTTGAGTATACTAGTCCTAAACCTGAAGGGTTGATTATGACAAGTCTACTTAGATGGAGGGGGAGCTTTTCAACTGAAAAGACGACTTACATATTGGAGGGATTTAAAGTGGCAAGAGTGGAAAGATGTGGGCTGCTATGCAAGATAGGATTATATATACTCCTCCACCTAACTCGACGTTTTTCACTTTTCATTCCGTTAATATTTCAAGTGTGTGAACTGTGTATTTTTTATCAATCTTCTTGATCAATCTTGTGATTTTGAGAGTTATTATTTGATTCTTTCTTGTATCCAGATATTGTAATTGATTCATTGATAAAGAGAGCCAAGGGGAGGTTGGCTGGGTTCTCTGTTATTCAGTTCTTGATTGATTTAGAGTTAGATTCTTTGTTTTTTACATTAATTGCCAAGCTAGTAGGTCAGGTCGCATCTCTTCAAAAGCTCAACCCAAATGTTCTTTAAAACTTATTTTGCTGAAACTCTGCTATGTAAGCAATTTATTCTATTTCCTCTTTTCATGTCAATGTAATTGTCATTTGATCATGCTTAAACATGTACCTCTTTTGTTAATCTACAGCCAGATTATAAAAATAGTTGATGCTAAATGAACATTATCTAACATCGGGAGATATTAATAAAATCTATATTTACCAATTTGGTTACGAGTTTTTCATAGTTCGTTGTAGTTTTATCATACGTTTCTTTTACGCTTGTGTATGAGTGTGTTGACAAATGTTATATGAAATCCAAGTTCTAAAGGTATACTTGAAACCATCTATACATTCTATTAAAAAGCAGTTATGGCTTACGTCATTTTATTAAAATTAAGCTAACTCATTCTCTAAGGATGCCAACTGAAAACTTGCTGAGGTCATTATTATTTTCACAATTTTGTGTTTTAAATTATTTATAATTACTTAACTTTTGTATTTTGTCGATGTATGCTTTGGGAGTCCCGAGAATCATTTACTTTTTCTGCCTTTTATCACTTTTATCCTTTGATCGTTTCCAATGTCAATGGCTTTCTCAGTTTTGTTAAATTTGAAATTCAAATTCAAATTCAAAATTTTCATAGTACGTGTATAAGATAAAGAGAAAGATAAGGAGATTTTATGGTGCAGATGACATCTTCTATTTGCAACCCAGGTTTTCGAATTACTAATATTATAATTTGCTGGATTATAATGACTAGAATTTATGTCACTCAGGAATGAGGGGAAGTGCATTTGAATCATCCTGAATCCCAATATATGCATGATTTATCTGAAATATCAAAGGTAATGTCACGGGCCATTTCATATATTATATACTCGTATATGCTTTTACGTATTGGAAAATATCTTGATTATGCATACAAGTTAATTTTTATCTTTTAACATGCTTTTTTAATTTGATGTGAAATAAGTGTTTGATGAAATGTCACTATATATAGTCGTTTAGTTGTTTATCTTTTAGAGTTCATGTTGGATGTTGGACTATCCAAGTTGAAATCAACTCTATAGCTGAAATTGGTCTCTTTTTTTAGTTGCTTATCTATTGGAGTTCATGTTATAGTAATTAGCTCTATAGCTGAAATTGACACTAAAATGAGTCTTTTTCATTGCAGTGTATATGAAACAGCAAGATAGGCTCGGTAAATCTACTTTTAATGCAGAGATTAAATGCATAGACCTTAGTACATGCTTTGCTCATTCCCCCTGACATTTTGGGTTTAGTAAGTCTCCTTTCATTTCGGCTTCTCTTAAACTTAAGATTGGATTTTAGTCTCATAATTTCATTACTTAGTTGATTTTAAGATATAGAGTGATATGTTCTTGAGTAGTTTTATTTTTCTCCATGTTCAATTGGTTTCACGCTTATTAAACAAGATAGTTGGACATATTTTGTCGCAACCATTTTCCGAAACCCTGTTAGTCTATGGTGTTTCTATATCAGATGTGTAAAGCCAAAAGTTTACAGGCAATTAGCGCAAAAATTTTAGCTACTTAATGTTCATGGTTTGTGGCTTTATTCATGGTCACATGAATGGTATCATCAAGGTTAGGTTCTTAATGTAAATCAACTGATCTTGATTATGTAATTCAATGTGTCGTGTTGGTGGCTCAGTTTGATAAAAGATGGTCTTTACTTGGCTAAATGGGTGGTTTGTGTTCGCATCCAGCTCATTCAACTATCGGGTTAACGGGGTTCGACACTTTTCCAATAAATATCTACAGCTTAATAACTACAAAAACTTTCAAGAATGCCGGGCTCAAGGTGGACTAACTGGGTTTGGTGTCTGATAGCTTAACAACAGCGTCAGTTTTTGGTTATGTTAGTGTGGTTGGTGTGTATATTTTGAGCAAGTCTATATTCGTTGAAATTACTGTGATTTTGTTAGGTCTTAGAATTGCTTCAGTTTTTAGTAAACTTAGGTACCGACATGCGTAAATTCTTTCGATTGCTTAATCGGGTTATGTTCCTGTTTGGTACATTGTAAAAAAAATACTTGGTTGAAGTTATTAGACAGTGAGTATATTATTGTTTGTGTTAGGTTACACTCGGACGTTTTAAGGCCTTAATATAACGGACTTGGTGCTTGTCAATCCACAACAGACTTAAGCATGTGGTGCTCAAGAGAGTCTCATGTTAGCTCATGCTTGGTATGTACTTTGGTTTACTACTTTTTTCAGCTTTTCTTGTACCAAACATCTATTTAAGTTTGCAATTCATTTAATTTTTTTTATTACTAGTGATATCTTAGTAAGGGCATACATGTTCTCTCCATTGTTTGTAGTTTAAAATTCTTTTTTTCTTTTTAGGGCCTTATTTATTAGCTCTTGATCAAAGAAGTTCTTAAAATGGCATATTGGCATCCTTTCAACATTTCCATGGAACAAGAAGTTTTGGTGACGGGTAGGCAGGCTAGGACTCTGGATGTTGACACGGTTGCTATGTTATCTTCAGTTGATATAAAGTTCCTGTTTGGCACATATTGAACTTTAATGCTTTTAACTTATGTAATGTATCTAAATGTCTAAATTGTGTTAGAGCTTATGTTTTGGTTTACCAGACAATATGAGTTGTATCTTATTGCCATATAACTTATACTCTTTATTAATTCATGTTCCTAGCAGCCTTTCTTCGGTGCATCGACTATTTTATTCTTGACGCGGCTATCTAATTTTGCGTGACAACTTTTTTTAAGACATTGTCACTTGAACCAAGTTGCTTGGACTACTATAATGGCTTTATAACCAAATTAAACATGTTGCTTCGTTTTCTTTGTTTCATTTCTTCAGTAATTTTTTCGATTTATACACTATCACTTAATCCACTATTCTCAATATGACTTTTATGCAATGGTTTTAATCATGTATCTATATTGCCCGTGTTGAACACGGGTTATGAGCTACTTGTATGTTACTTTACTATTTGACCACACATTCGTTTTCGTCTACTTGTAAAGAAAGAAAGTTGGGGTGCTCATGAAGATAAAAGGGCTATGAAGACGTGCTCAGGGAGGAATACTGTACTCAAAGAACATTGTTATTTACTTTATATATGAAGGGAAATGGTTAAAAGTGTTGGGAGCTGTTGGCACCAGATTCTGGTCTCAAAGGCCACACAGGATTTTGGGGCTTTGGCAACCGAATCTGTTTGACATCACATTTCAGAGGTAACAGTTGGCACCTGAAAAACTTAAATAAAAACTTCATTAACATAAAAAAAACTTAAATAAAAACTTCGTTAACATAAAAAAACATTACATTAAAAAAAATGTTAGAATAAAATAACATTACAATAAAAAAACGTTATAATTTAATGATTACGGCTCAAATGGTCCACAAGATCTAGCAATTTTTGACTCGCGTCTTCTCGTTGACGAGGTATATATGTCCTCTTATGCTCCGATCCCGATCTACCGGCTTCTTGATTAGACGTAGCCAAAAATGTCTCATACTCCGTTAAGCCTCGAGTATAACCTTCATGAGTGTTACCGAAATATTTTTCATATTCGTCGCCGGTGTTTTGGTAAGGATCCATGTGATGAAAATATTAAAAGTAGTAGAGAAATATGAGATATAAAATGTAAAGGTTTGAGTTTAATTTATAGAGTGATTTGGGGTTATTTTTGGAAAAAAATTTGAAAACAAAATAAACATAACGACTAGTTTTTTGAATTCCAACGGCTACTTTTGATTTTTTTTTAAAATTGCAATTTAACCCTCTCGAACGGTTATTTTTTCAAATTAAAAAAAATAAAAATAGAAATATGGTTGGTGCCGGCTGGTGGGGTTGGCGAGACAGCTGGAGCGGTGCGCCAAGGACGAACTGACGCCAAAAACTACCAGCCAACCCAGCAGCTTACCATTCCCCTTGCTCAAAAGTTGAAAGTTATTTACGTAAATTAGGTTAGCTCTTTAATATGTGTATAACACGAGGACTAATGTTGACAATATGTAACACATAGGATTCTATGAGCCTATAAATAACCCTACGACTCTCCATGAGGGTTGTAGACGCGTATTTTCTTTCTTTTTTTTCCAATCTACTAATATACTTAATTTTTTCACTCGTATTTCTCTTACTAAAACATGTCTCAGTTTTATATCCTGAGTCCCGACCATCCGAATACCTTGAATCTTGATACTAACGCGTAACCTAATTCAGCAACCATATCATTGTCATGTATGCAGAATTTGTCAATATCAACCACATCAACGTATAACACATGTACATCAATATATGTTCTTCCAGTTACATGTGTTGGCGTAAATATCCCGCCATTGTGGATTTCAAAAGAAAACACGTACATTTGTAAGGATGGCAGTCAGCAGCGGAGCTACGAAATTTATTGTAGGAGTATCGGAACCGATTATTATACAAATTAGAAGGGTCAAAATATAAAAAAAGTAAATTTATTAATGAAAGTTTTTAAAAATTACACTAAGTGATAATATTGTGGGAGGGCCCAAGCCCCTTTTGGTCCTTATGTTCCTCCGCCCCTGATGACAGTGGGTGTAAAAAACCCACAACCCACGGGTATCCACATAAAATGGGCGGATAATTTCGTCGATTTGTACCCACGGTATAGGTGAAAACTTATACCCATTGGTGGGTAGCGGGTGGGTGACGGGTAACGTATATCCATCACGGGTAAACCCATGATACCCATTTAAAATACCCACATGTATACCCGTTAATATATCCGTACGTATACCGAGTATTTATGATGTTATCCATTTGAATTAAATAATACGGAGTATTTATGATGTTATAAATGTATATTTAACAATGATCAATTTTCAATGAAAAATACAAGAAATTAAATGTTTGTTGGTGTCTCGAGACTAAAAAGAGAATATGAAGGATCCAACAATCAAATATATATTTATGTCTAATCAATACTTCCCAGTTCATCCTTTGTGTTATACACGATTCATGAGTCACATATACTTGTTAAGTCTTCTGTGAACTTGAGACACATGCTTAAGTTTTTTGTGAACTTAATACTTGGAAAAATGATTGGTGTCTTATTACTTATTTTAATAGCTAGTTTACTTACATATCAAAGTTTTATGATTTTATTTTAATGCATTAACCCATGGTTTACCCACAGATAACAAATACCCATGGGTATGGGTACGGGTAGAAATTTATACCCACTAGTTGGTGACGGATGGGTAATGGGTTTTAAAAAATCTATATGGGTGGGTGACGAGTTTGATATACCCGTACCCATTACCCACGGGTAGCATCCCTATACATTTAGGTGATCAACTGCAATAAACAACAAAAAAGAAATTACAATGATAGTAGATGCATTTGAAAAGGGATTAAGTCGTAGAATAGCAATGAACTTTTTAAAATGGACATATTTGATATGTATAATTTTAAAAAGTTGTACAGTAGCAACAAACTTTTATAAGTGTTCCAATATTCTAATTTTGATGACGTTTCATCCGCGAAAGGCTGACACGTGACACCATTTATAATGTGACACGTCGCCAAAATGTGCAGATTAGAGCACTTATGAAAAGTTCGTCGCTATTGTACAACTTTTTAAAAGTATACGTACCGAATCGGTATATTTTAAAAAGTTCATTGCTATTTTACGATTTAATTTCATTTGAAAATTATGACTATTTGAAAAAAAGGGTAAAAGTCATAAATACATTATGTATTCATAAATACAACCATTATACACTATTAACTTTGTGTGTACAATATGCATAACGAAAAAAGTTTTTGGACAAGGACTTGCAATGTTAATCCATTTAACGATGAAAACCATTTGCTAAATTAATTCATTAATAAAAATGTGCAAAGTTAGTTCAAATACATAAAAATTATAAAAAGTATTTTTTTTGAAAAACAAATTCTTTTTAAAACACGAAGAAAATAAATTCGGAGAAAAACTTTTAATTTTTTGAATCTTTTAAAAAAGTTCGAAGAAAAAAATTAATTTTTTTATAAAAAAAAAAATTTAGAAATTTTTTTAGGCTTTTTTAACTTTTTAAATAAATTTGAAGAAAAAAATAAATTTTTTTAAATTGAAAAACAAAAGTTTCAGAAAAATAAACATATAATTTTTTTTTATATTTTTTAAAATTTTTTAATTATTTTTTCTTTTACAATTTTTTATAAAAATATTATATTTTTTCCTTCGAATTTTTTAAAAAAGTAAAAAAAAAACTTAATTTTTATATATTTTTAAAAAAATTTTCTTCGAACTTTTTTAAAAAGTTAAAAAATTATAAGTTTTTTTATGAAACTTTTTTTTCAAATTTTTTAGAAATTAATGTTTCTGCAAAAAATTTTCTTTTCAAAATTATATAACTTTTAATATAATTCTTTTTATAATTTTGATGCATTTAGACTAAATTTGCAAATTTTTATCAATTGACTGAATTTGAGATGATTTTCATCGGTAAATGGATTGACATTGTAAGTCCTTATCAAATATAGTCAAACATTGCAAGTCAAAGGTAAAATCAAAAGTTACTGATCAAATATCTAATGTGTTAAATATGTAGTTTGTACATAAATAATTTCATTATGCATAATGGTTTTATAAAAATAACATGGGTGAGCATGGGGCGGTTTGGAGCGGTTTTATGCTAAAACCAAAAACCAAACTGCAAACTTCGGTTTTTACATATTGCAAACTATTTAATTTCGGTTTTTTCGGTTTCGATTTTTCGGTTTTTTCATTGTAGCGGTTCGGTTTCGGTTTTTATTTTGGTTTTTTTCTCTTTTGATCTTATGCATTGGCTTTCCTATTTACAAAAAACCGCATCAATAGTCAATCACTTTCGACACAAACTAAACTCATCATAATTGCAAGTTGCAACCAACAATAATAGTTTCAGTCAGTTACATACGTTTACAATAATAGCAATATTAATTACCATTGAATTATATAAAAACAAAAAATTATAACAAAATAATAAAAGTTCTTATATAGCAATCACAAATCTAACAAAATTTAGGTGAACAAAGATCATAATCAATTATTTTAATATCTTATATAAATGTGTATATTTAAAAAAAAAACAACTAAACATATTAGAAATACCACATATAAATATAAAAATATATTAATTTCGTACACCTAAGTGGGGCGGGGTGGTTTTTTCGGTTCGGTTTTATACATTCAACCAAAAATCGCTCCAAACATTCGGTTTTCAAAAATGTACAAACCATTCTTTCGGTTTTTCATAGGAGGCGATTTTTTGATGCAGTTTTTTCGGGTTTTTAGTTTCTGGTTCGGTTTTTTGGTTTTATTATCACTCCTAAAAATAATACATTATGTACGTATGCAAAATTTGTCAATATGAACCACGTCAACGTATAACACATGTGCAACAATATATGATCTTCCAATTTCCCCAATACATGCTTTAAAAGCATTGTACTTTTGCACTAAAAACTTATGTTTTGGGTAAATATAGAATGAGTTTTGCTAATGACAGCCCTTAGGGTTGTCGTTAAGAGAAAAAATGTATGACAATGGTATCAATGAATCATTCTGGTTGAATGTCAATTACGAAAAACACTACTACACAACTGGGCTAATGCTACGGTAAGAATCCGTTGCAATTCCGTCATAAATGTCATTTGCAACGGATTTGCAACGGATTCCTGCCGTAGCGTTAATGCTCCATGGAAATTTAAATTACAACGGAATTCTAACGGCGTAAAAAACATTGTAACGGATTTCCAACCAAGAAAAATCCATTTTAAATTAACAACCGTTTTTGCAACGGATCATATTCCAACAGTTTTTCTACGGTGTACAAGAAAATTGCAACGGATAATATTTGGTGCTAGATTCCCACAAAATTGCAACGGTATAAGTTTGCAATGGCATAAAGTACCAATGAATTTTGCAACGGTATGCAATTGTAACGGATATGAAACGTAGCTAATTTTTTTTCCATAAAATGCAAATATTGAAAACGAAATAATTCTGGATGAACAATTGAAACCCAAATAAATTATTAGACGAACATTCAAATGTAAGTATTACATAGTTTATCAAATCCTTCCAAACGTACCACTTATAGAAACTAAATCCTATCGAATGTGTATAATCTACCAAGTTTACTACTTCAACACAAAATATGTATGAAACACGAAATATACCTATTCAAAAAATATTTATGAGGAACGGAGTGTAGGAAATTCTGCTCTTTCAGTTGCGTCAACGCCTCGACGAGCCTCTCTTTTCTTTCTTTCTTCACTTCTTCCTTAAATGACTCATCTTTGCTAAGTTTTCTTTCTTCTTCTACGGCTTCCTCAAAATGCTCTGTGTCTCTCTCTCGCCTACTCTAAGTCTTTCATCATTTTTTCTAGCACTTCAACCTACTTAAAAAAATATACCTGAACCAATAACAACTCATATTAATTTACTGTATATGAGTTAGTAGGTACTTTATATATTGTGCATATCACATCCCACAATAGTTGAAATCTTTTGTTAAGTAGTCGTTGGCTAGATGACATAACTAGTAAAGAGTCAAATATAAAACACGATATTTGAAACCCATGAAATTCAAGGAATATACAACCTTGAAAGCAGCCATCTTTGTTGGCAAACACTCTCCAGCAAGTAGGCAGGGCTACTGATATAGTTAGCCTTCCAGAAAATTATTTCTTGCACCATCTAAGAACGTTCCTGAAAAAATCCAAAGGAAGGGACAAATAGTATAATGAGGTTATAACTTGTTCGAAGTGAATGTATTCTTAACATTGGAAATTAGTAAGAAAAAAGAAACAAAAAGTGTGGATGATAGCAAATTTTATACCAAGTCAAAGACATATTCAATGCTTTATGTTTAAGTTTCGGTACTATATCATATCAGCCCACATATATCATTGGTTGTTTGCGAAAAAATTAAAAAAATGACCATAAGCTGAACTTATATCGCATCTCATTGGACATCTTAGTTGACACCTTTCCAAGCTTAATAGCATAATGACTTCAAAATTTAAGTAAATAATTTGAGTTAGTTTATACATGTCAAAATATCAGTACCATAAAACTGGTTTTACCATGTCAAATCTGTGGGAAAACAGTGTGAAAAAACCCGTTTCCCACCGATTTCACATGGATTCATTATGTGCCTACAAACCTTGTGGGTAAATGGCCGATATGTACTTTAGTAACAATGCTAGGTAAACAACTAAAGATGGTTAACAAACACTATCTTGACCTTGTGTCATAATTCATTTTATGTTGTATAATAATAGTCAATTACTTTGTAGCTCCTATTACTTCCTAAGTCAATTACTTTGTACAGTCAATTAACCCATTTTACCTCAAACAATCCATTTTTATTATAGTCAACCATGTACAACCAGTTTCAATCCAAAACAGACAAGTTTAACTAGCACTTACTATATATACAGTAATAAAAACCAACATAAACAGATTTGCAGTGGTACCTTACCTCTACCTGCATATGAATGTTTTTGTAACAACTATTAAACCTTTGTTTTACAAGGTTTACTTCATCTTCACTACAAAATAACTTAAACAAGTACTATAGTTAGCAATCCAGATAATGGTAACATAAAACTCAGTAAACAAACACCATATGTGATTAAACTTCCTAAAAATTCATTATAAAAAAATACATATATATAGCTTAAAATCACTTAGTAGTGATACAATTAAATATAAACAACTAAAGAGTCGATTTTATTTTAGCTCTTATTCTATATCTAGGCAAACTATGCACACTAAAAATTAACTAAACAATCTCTATAAAAAGTATAAATTAATGTTCACATAAACCCAAATTTGAGCTCTTATTCTATAATCTCTATAAAAAGTACCTTTGATATTATAATTTAAGCATAAATTAATGTTCACATAAACCCAAATTTATAAATCACCAAACTGATCCATAAATACCTCAAATTGATGACTAAATTAAAGATACAACATATTAAAGTACCTAGCTGTTGGATAAACATACTTGAAATTGGTTGTGATGTTTCGATTAACAACTGTTCGATTGTGACCTGCTATGGTTTTCTATTGACCGCATACACGAGAGAGGATGTGAGAAAGATTAATATAATTAAGTAGTTTGGAAAGAAAATAACTATGGGAAAGAGGAGTGTGTGAGATCTGAGGAAAGAATATGGGGAAGAGGAGTATGTGAGATCTGAGAGAAGAAAGTAAAGATATTTTTTATTTTATTTTTTGAACTAAGAGAAGATGTAAAGATAAATGGAGGGGTAATTTGATTTTTGGGAAATTTTTGAGCGGGCTTCTGAAGAGTTGAGAGGGAACTTTTATTTTAGGCAAAATTAAGGGACTTCTAAAAGATAGAAGAATAACATATGAAATATATCAATAAGTAACACAAGAAATAATTATTTATATTTGTTTTGTGAAATAATTATCTATGGGTATGACAGACCCGAAATCGATCCGGACCGAACCAAACCGGCCCAAGTGATTTCGATTCGGTCCTCGGTCCGGGGTTTTGTACCAATTCGGTCTTTTGTCCGGTCAATTCGATCCGGTCCGGTTTGGTATTACCAAAATCTCGTCGATTATGCCTAATAGGAGCGGATCGGATCGAGGAACGAACCGGACCGGACCATTTCGATTCGGTCCTCGGTCCGGGGTTTTGTACCAATTCGGTCTTTTGTCCGGTCAATTCGATCCGGTCCGGTTTGGTATTACCAAAATCTCGTCGATTATGCCTAATAGGAGCGGATCGGATCGAGGAACGAACCGGACCGGACCATTTCGATCCGGTCTCGGTCAGGGGTTTCGCACCATTTCGGTTCTCGGGCCGGTCCAGTCTTGACCGGTCCGGTCCCGGACCGATGCTCAGCCCTACACGTATGTCGTCTATAGTAAAAAAAAGTGTTTTTCGACCAGTGTATTTGTGATATAAGTACTTTCACTTTTTATTTATTTAATATCATTTAATTTTCTACGTTTTAATATATGTTATTGGTTATACGGTTAAACTCGACTAAACTTTTAAAATGGTTAACCGTGACATGAACCGTGTTAACCGCATGTCCGATTATCTGTCTAGTAAGATTCAGTTACAAGTAGTAAAATTAATTACCCGTCCCGCGAAAAATGACTAAAATCTTCTAACTAATTGAACAGAATCGTCCCGTGAACACCCATATCCCGAACAAAACAACACTTTTGTTGTGTCACAAGAAACATATGACAACAAGGAAACTTCACAGAGTCGTATAACGAAAATATAGTCGAAGACAACTGGATCCTTCTAAGCTTAACCACGCATAAGCACGTACTGGTCACTTTTCCACGCAACAAGATCTATAAAGATTGACTTGAGACATATAACACAAAGCTACAAACATATATAAATTGTGGAACTATAATAGTTTACCATTCAAAATTTAGTGTTTCAAAAAACTTACACTCTACTCTTGAGTTCCTTCATTAAAGGAAAGCAAAGAAAATGAAAGTAAATTGTCTCACTCCATTATTGAGAGAAAACACTTTACTTCCAGAATCATTCAAATTACACTTATTTTTCATTACTTTTTTATTCTTTATTGAGTATTCCTTTTTTATTCTTTATTGAGTAACTCAATAACACAATATTTTTTGATTTCATTTCATTTTCTTTACTTTTCTTTAATGAAACAACTCGAGAACATAGTGTCAGATTCAAGTGTATATGCGTGGTGAATTGCTTATGAGTGTTAAAGTTTATACTAGATGTTCCCATATGTAGAAAAAACTTAAGTGAGATCCAATAAACTTAAATATGTAACTTGCAACCCGACTTGTAAGGTTTTAGCTATCTAATTCGATTTGATTTGGATCATATTATATTGGGTCGAGTTACGAGTTTTTACCTATAATAAGGTAACCTAAACCCTAACCCATAACCCCATTTACAATTTAACCAGATATATCAACTTAAAATCTCATATACATTATATCAACAAGCTCCTTGTCGAGAAGCTCACATAGTCGCTTACACTTTATATGAAAAGAGTTTGAGATATCGAAAATGACTAAATCCATTGTGATCTTTCAGGATATGCCCTAGATATGGAAAGATTATGAAATGACGATACACATATTTGCATATAGTCGGTGTCACGAGTATTTTACTATGACGCTTGAATCATGTCTTATGTGAATATTCTTGTATCTTATAATGCCAATGAAGATATCACACCACGTGTCATTCTTGCCTCCTCCATAGATTGACAACTAGAGGTGTCATCTTAAACCATCAAGTGAAATTGAGCAAGTAACAGAAAACAAGGGTTACATGGTGGAAATTGACAATAAAAAGAGCCAAACACAAGTTTTCTAAGGCATCTATGAGAGGCTAAGAACCCTGTTGATGGCCTAGTTATGACCGATCCTTCCTAATACGTAAAACGTATTTCCAACAAAACCACAAGACTGAGTTTTGCAGTGGTTCGGCTACGAAGCTCTTCTTCGGCCTACTCTACTCCTCGAGTACCCTACTCGAGATTTCACTATGTCAGCACGCTTCCTTCAAGGTGGAGAAAACCGTATAAACGTCACTTACACTACAAAAATTAATGACACAAAGCTAAATGTCGAGTCATAATCTTAGCTAGAACCAATCTACACTCGTATTTCCTCTCCTATGATCACAATATCTCTCTAATACACCCTTTCAAACAAGACGAATCAATGAGTATGACCAACGAGAATGAGTCAGTCCTAATATTTGAAGATCTCAAGATTAAAGTCAAAGTCGAAAGATAATGACAAAGGCTCAAATATCACGTCATAAAGGAACATGTCTACTATTACACGTTCAAGGCTTAATTATTGCGAGATTAGTAATCTCATTAAAACCTCAAACGTAGTAGAGGAATGACATCTCATTTAGGGAGATTGTTAGCCTCAAAATATTGAGTCGAATAAGAATGAGTCGGTTATATATTTAATATGCATCGGGCATAGGAACGTTGTAATATGTAATAGGATAATTGGGAATCACGGGCTTGGTTTAGCTTAAAAGTCTACGTTTTAGGACAAATAACATGTTAGTCAAGCCCGACCCAAACATATAGCCCATAAAAAGCTCACATGCAGACGTGGCTATATAAACACCCTCCTAGCATGTTAGAAGGTGTTGGTTGTTCATTTTGTTTCTCTCTTAATCTAATATTCCTATTTTCTATTCAACTTCTCTTTACTTTCTCTATCTAAACTTCTACTTTTCTATCTTATTTGTATTATCAACTATAGTGAAATGATTTATTATTGGGATAACATTTTCTGCAACACATAAAAAACTAATATAACTCATTGCAACATTATAATATAATATATGGACTTACAACGAATAGTTAGAATTTAGAAATGATTAAATATCTGAAATCCGTTAAAAATCTATAACAAAGTATTTATAAATTTCTCGTGGAGTTATATATAGAAAACAAATAAATAAAAAAATTATTGGTTACCATTGCAAATCTGTAGCAATTAAATTTAAATCATCAAAATGGTTGAAATAGAATATTGAAAATTAAAAAAAATTGAACCACGATCATATTTTAAAATATTTGTTTTATATTTTCCTCAATTTTTTTGTTTATATCTTTTAACGATTTTGCGATGGATTTGCAACAGACAACTAAAAATAAACTTAAATTAAATTATTATAGTCAAATCCATTAACGATTTTGCAATGGATTTGCAACGAACAATTAAAAATAAATTGAAAGTAAATTATTGTAATTATTCCGTTATAAATCTGTAACATTTATTAAAAATTTGCAACGGATTTGCGATTGAAGCTAATAATATTTTGTTTATCAATACTCCGTTGCAAATCCGTTACAAATTTCAAAAAAGTTTAACGGATTTCCAACGGAAAATTTTAAAATAAATATAAAAGAAATTACTTTACTTTTTGCAACGGATTTGCAACGGTTTTATGTGCCCTTGCTAATCCGTTGCAAATATGTTGCAACCCCGTTGCAAATTTGCTACGGAAAACTTCCGTTGCAAATTTTCGTAGCATTTGCCCTGTTGTGTAGTAGTGAAACATGTACACAATCCCTGAAAATCAGGATGCATAACAAATATTTGATTATGATTGGTTGATTTTATTTTTTACACTCAGTTGTAATAAAAAGATCATTTTTAAAAGCAACCCTAAGGGCTGCCATTAGCAAAACCCGGAATGGGTTTTAAATTTGGTAAATATGGAATTATCCCTTTATATATTTTTATCATATTTCAATATTATATTTATATTTATTTCACAATAAGTGTTGTACGTAGTATATATAATAAATAAAGTTAGACAACTCTTCTTACATATAATAATATTTATTTTTTGGAGTTGAATTCAAACAATTACCGCACCTCATGTCGTAGCGTGCCTTAACGTATTACGTAGCGTGGAGGTCGCGTCTCAAACAAATTATAACGAGCTATTTAGAACCATGTTAACAATGATAGTAGACAGTGGACACATTTGAAAATTATACGTAACTATTTAAAAAACACTAAAATGCTAGCTTACCGTATATTGTTAGCCTTCTTCACGAAGTTTCCAAACGACAATGTGTTGAACAATCGTGGAAGCATCGAGTACAAAGACGATTGTGGTAATTACTATCTGAGTTGTAGGACGAAATGTGTTAACTTTTTTAGATTTGTACCGTCTAAAATAATTAAGAGTAATAAAGTTAAGTTATGGGAAGTTATTATACAGTAGAAAAAAAACGAAAAAGGAAAACCAACCGTTTGCTCCGCTCGAATATGCAAACTAAAATTAATTTCTGCACATAAATTTTGTGTTTTCCCAAGGACCCTTTCTCCCTCTTTCTCATACACAGATGCAGTATTTATTTTCTTAAGTTTTACAATTAAAAAAGAAAAAAAAGCTTCATATTTGGTTGAAGATATGGAGTTGGAGAGCAAATTAGATGAAGTTGATCGGTAAGTCATTTTCAGTTTTTAATGTAAGAAAGTATAGAAAATGTACAAAAACTATATCATTATGTTAATGCTGAACTTTTTTAGTTATTACCTTTTTGGTTTTCAGTATCCTGAACAAGCGGACTCCAGAAAAGTTTGACCTTCTCAAGGGCCAACTTATCGACTTGGGGATCGCAACAGCTGATATCCTAAAGGTCTGCAGTTTTGTCTATCATTCCGAATTTCATTAGTTTTCCCTTTATAATGTAAATTGGAATAACTTATATGTTCATGTTACTCAATTCAGGGTGTCATTTCATTGATATTCGACAAAGCCGTTCTCGAGCCAACATTTTGCCCTATGTATGCTCAACTGTGTTCATATCTCAACATAAACCTTCCCGTATTCCCATCTGAGGAACCCGATGGAAAGGAGATTACATTCAAACGTGTACTTTTAGACAATTGCCAAGAGGCTTTCGAAGGTGCCTACAAATTAAGGGAAGGAATAAGACAAATGACTTTACTTGAACAAGAATCTGAACATAGAGATAAAGAAAAGATGATTAAGCTCCGCGCAATCGAATTGGAAGCGTGCGTTTGATTGGTGAGCTGATTAAGCAGAAGATGGTCCCAGAAAAGATCTTTCATCACATTGTTCAGGTTTGTCTCTGACCCTACTATGTTTGAACAATTGCCTTTTTCTTCAAAAAGAGTAGGTGATCGTTAACATTATGTTATGGCTGGGTCCACTTTTACAACAAAATCTTGGTCAAAAGGGCTAAGGGGACAAAGTAGGGACCACAAAACCTAGGGACGACTTAGTCGTCCCTATGTTAAATAAACTTATTTTTCCCGTTTTTAAATCTTTTTTATATATTTAAAATTAATATAAATATTTTTTATTTAAAAAGTTTAAAATGAAAGTGGACCCACTTAACCTACGGATGACTTAGTCGTCCCTAGGTGAAACAAAATTTATTTTTTCCTTTTTTAAATCTTTTTTATATATTTAAAATTAATATAAATATTTTTTATTTAAAAAGTTTAAAATGAAAGTGGACCCACTATACCTAGAGACGACTAAGTCGTCTCTAGGTGAAAGAAAATTTATTTTTTCCTTTTATGTCACTTGTATTTATTTAAAATTATTTATAATTATTTAAAATTACTTTATACATATTTAAAAAAATATATATATTTAGTTAAAAATAACTTTATACATATTTAAAAAAAACTTTATATATTTAAAAAAAATTATATATTTAGAAAAAAAAATTATACATATTTAAAAATAACTTTATACATATTAAAAAAACTTTATACATTTTTAAAAAAAATTTATACATATTTAGAAAAAAATTATACATATTTAAAAATAACTTTATACATATTTAAAAAAAACTTTATACATATTTAAAAAAAACTTTATACATATTTAAAAAAACTTTATACATATTTAAAAAAACTTATATGTATTTAAAAAAAACTTTAGATATATATTTAACACTTAAACACGCGCTTAATTAAAAATATATATTACAACGATAATAGATTCATAAATAAGAAAAAAAACACATCACAAACTAGTTAAAACTAAACGTACAGATTAACACATAATAATAAAATACAAATTAACACATTAAAATAACAAATAGATTACTACTCAAAGCTAAGATTTTCCATATCATTTAAAAGCTCATAAAGTATTGCAGCCGATTGACATGCGTGGTCTTCAGGATGCCTTTCTATTTCTAGTCTTGTCTCTAACATCTTTATCTTTAGATCTTTGATCTTGCAATTAGAGCACTCAGTTGGTGCAGATTGAGAAGGACCTGTAGAAGAACTTGGATGTGAACCTTGAGGTGTTGAAGATCTAGGGGAAGATCTTATACGGAGTTCGAGATCAAAATCATCCTTCCATTTAAAATATTTACATCCATAATCATCTGTTTTTGGCTGTTACAAAGTAAACAAATAACATAACATGTCATTTTAATAATCACACGTATTACATAACTAAAACATTTGATTGTTTACCTTCGAAAGAGGACATGCATAGTAAAGTTTACCAAAGCTATGAGGTTGATGTGACTGTCTCAACACAATATATCCCTTTCTACATGTACACTTATAAGCTTCAAGCGGATCCATATTATGCAAAATCAGGTGGTGGTGGTGGTGAGTTTGGTATGAGAGGATAAGAGTTTGTGAGGATAAGAGCTACCATAAATAAAGATTAAAATTTAGGGTCGACACATTTAGGTACGACTTAGTCGACCCTAGCTTTCCCGCTAACATTTTCCCGCCAGCATTTACCGCCAACATTTCCCGCCAACATTTACCGCCAACATTTCCCGCCAACATTTTCCCGCCAGCATTTACCGCCAACATATGGACTCGTCGGTTGAACCTATAACGTATAACCCTAAAATATGGACTCATCGGTTGAACCTATAACGTATAACCCTAACATATGGACTCATCGGTTGAACCTATAACGTATAACCCTAACATATGGACTCATCGTTTGAACCTATAACGTATAACCGTAACATATGGAATCATCGGTTGAACCTATAACGTATAACCGTAACATATGGACTCATCGGTTGAACCTATGACGTATAACCGTAACATATGGAATCATCGGTTGAACCTATAACGTATAACTGTAACATATCGACTCATCGGTTGAACCTATAACGTATAACCGTAACATATGGACTCATCGGTTGAACCTATAACGTATAACCGTAACATATGGAATCATCGGTTGAACCTATAACGTATAACCCTAACATATGGACTCATCGGTTGAACCTATAACGTATAACCGTAACATATCGACTCATCGGTTGAACCTATAACGTATAACCATAACATATGGAATCATCGGATGAACCTATAACGTATAACCGTAACATATGGAATCATCGGTTGAACCTATAACGTATAACCGTAACATATCGACTCATCGGTTGAACCTATAACGTATAACCGTAACATATCGACTCATCGGTTGAACCTATAACGTATAACCGTAACATATCGACTCATCGGTTGAACCTATAACGTATAACCGTAACATATGGAATCATCGGTTGAACCTATAACGTATAACCGTAACATATCGACTCATCGGTTGAACCTATAACGTATAACCGTAACATATCGACTCATCGGTTGAACCTATAACGTATAACCCTAACATATGGACTCATCGGTTGAACCTATAACGTATAACCCTAACATATGGACTCATCGGTTGAACCTATAACGTATAACCGTAACATATGGAATCATCGGTTGAACCTATAACGTATAACCGTAACATATCGACTCATCGGTTGAACCTATAACGTATAACCCTAACATATGGACTCATCGGTTGAACCTATAACGTATAACCGTAACATATCGACTCATCGGTTGAACCTATAACGTATAACCCTAACATATGGACTCATCGGTTGAACCTATAACGTATAACCGTAACATATCGACTCATCGGTTAAACCTATAACGTATAACCGTAACATATGGAATCATCGGTTGAACCTATAACGTATAACCGTAACATATGGACTCATCGGTTGAACCTATAACGTATAACCCTAGCATATGGACTCATCGGTTGAACCTATAACGTATAACCGTAACATATGGAATCATCGGTTGAACCTATAACGTATAACCGTAACATATCGACTCATCGGTTGTACCTATAACGTATAACCCTAACATATGGACTCATCGGTTGAACATATAACGTATAACCGTAGCATATGGACTCATCGGTTGAACCTATAACGTATAACCCTAACATATGGACTCATCGGTTGAACCTATAACGTATAACCGTAACATATCGACTCATCGGTTGAACCTATAACGTATAACCGTAACATATGGAATCATCGGTTGAACCTATAACGTATAACCGTAACATATGGACTCATCGGTTGAACCTATAACGTATAACCCTAGCATATGGACTCATCGGTTGAACCTATAACGTATAACCGTAACATATGGAATCATCGGTTGAACCTATAACGTATAACCGTAACATATCGACTCATCGGTTCAACCTATAACGTATAACCCTAACATATGGACTCATCGGTTGAACCTATAACGTATAACCGTAGCATATGGACTCATCGGTTGAACCTATAACGTATAACCCTAACATATGGACTCATCGGTTGAACCTATGACGTATAACCGTAACATATCGACTCATCGGTTGAACCTATAACGTATAACCGTAACATATGGAATCATCGGTTGAACCTATAACGTATAACCGTAACATATGGACTCATCGGTTGAACCTATAACGTATAACCCTAACATATGGACTCATCGGTTGAACCTATAACGTATAACCGTAACATATGGACTCATCGGTTGAACCTATAACGTATAACCCTAGCATATGGACTCATCGGTTGAACCTATAACGTATAACCGTAACATATGGAATCATCGGTTGAACCTTTAACGTATAACCCTAACATATGGACTCATCGGTTGAACCTATAACGTATAACCGTAGCATATGGAATCATCGGTTGAACCTATAACGTATAACCGTAACATATCGACTCATAGGTTGAACCTATAACGTATAACCGTAACATATGGACTCATCGGTTGAACCTATAACGTATAACCCTAACATATGGACTCATCGGTTAAACCTATAACGTATAACCGTAACATATGGACTCATCGGTTTAACCTATAACGTATAACCCTAGCATATGGACTCATCGGTTGAACCTATAACGTATAACCGTAACATATGGACTCATCGGTTGAACCTATAACGTATAACCCTAACATATTGACTCATCGGTTGAACCTATAACGTATAACCGTAACATATGGACTCATCGGTTGAACCTATAACGTATAACCCTAGCATATGGACTCATCGGTTGAACCTATAACGTATAACCGTAACATATGGAATCATCGGTTGAACCTATAACGTATAACCCTAACATATGGACTCATCGGTTGAACCTATAACGTATAACCGTAACATATGGACTCATCGGTTAAACCTATAACGTATAACCCTAACATATGGACTCATCGGTTGAACCTATAACGTATAACCGTAACATATGGACTCATCGGTTAAACCTATAATGTATAACCCTAGCATATGGACTCATCGGTTGAACCTATAACGTATAACCGTAACATATGGAATCATCGGTTGCCCTAGCATATGGACTCATCGGTTGAACCTATAACGTATAACCGTAACATATGGAATCATCGGTTGAACCTATAATGTATAACCCTAACATATGGACTCATCGGTTGAACCTATAACGTATAACCGTAGCATATGGAATCATCGGTTGAACCTATAACGTATAACCGTAACATATCGACTCATCGGTTGAACCTATAACGTATAACCCTAACATATGGACTCGTCGGTTGAACCTATAACGTATAACCGTAACATATGGACTCATCGGTTGAACCTATAACGTATAACCCTAGCATATGGACTCATCGGTTGAACCTATAACGTATAACCGTAACATATGGAATCATCGGTTGAACCTATAACGTATAACCCTAACATATGGACTCATCGGTTGAACCTATAACGTATAACCGTAGCATATGGACTCATCGGCAGGTGGATGTATCGATTTGAAAGATACATGAAAAAGCTAAAGAATTATGTACGAAATAAAGCTAAGCCTGAAGGTTCCATTGCTGAGGGTTATGTTGCAGAAGAGGCATTAACTTTTTGTTCGCGTTACCTTAGGGATGTCGAGACGAGATTTAACCGCCTTGGCAGAAATGAAGACGATTTGCCTAGACAACCAGATAAATTTGAGGTGTTCCGGACCGTATGCACACCGACGGGTGGAATCAAACCAACTCGTATGACTAATGACGACATGCAGGCAGTTACGTGGTTTATACTTAACAACAGTCCTGAAGTCGAAGCCGACATCTCAGCTTACAACGAGTATGTTTCTTCCTATTTTTTTATAATTTTGAAAATTCTTCTTTCTCGATGACTTCTGCTAATATCATGAACCTTTGCAGAGAGGCGCCTGATAATGTGGAAACGAGTTTTCCTGCGTGGTTTAATAACATGGTAAATACATTAGATATATTACCTTGGAGTTATTCCTCATCTAATAAACCTTTTTGTATCTCATTTTTGTAGACTCGTGAAAAAAAAGTGAGTGTGGGCTGTAGTGACGAGTTATTCTCTTTGGCATGTGGACCTATTAGTTCATGTACATACCCCTCTTGCATAGTGAACGGTGTGAAGTTTGTGGTACGTGAACGCGATATACTTCGTACCACTCAATGCAGCGGAGTTTCAACACCCGGGGTTGATGGAGAGATGTATTATGGTCAACTCGAAGAAATTCTGGAGCTCACTTATATCGGCAAGGTTTTGTTGTTTCAATGTAAATGGTTTGACACAATTAACCCTACCAATTGCACCAAACGCAACAGACGTTCTTACACTGAGCAAGACATACATCATATTTTGACCGATAGGCTATTTCACCAAAATAACCCATACATTTTCCCGACACAAGCAACACAAGTATTCTACCTTGAAGACCTTGCTAGACGACCGCTTCATTGGAAGGTCGTCGAACAGGTTTATCATCGAGATGTGGTAGAGTCCGATGAAGATGTTATACATGGTAGCAGTTCATCAGATGTTACACTGTCTGTTGCTTTGCCTAATTTGGGTATTACGGATTTGAGTGTAAATACTCAACCAACGGAAGTGGACGCCCCACCGGTTGATGATGATATTATTAATATTGAAGATGATGAGGTAGTTGCACACGTCATTGGTGATGTTGATGATGATGATTTAGTTTCGGATGATGATGAAGTGAACCCTAATAATGATGTTCAAGAAGTTTTATCTAGCGATGATTCTGAAGATGATGACAATTGATATTAAGTTGTATTTTGAATGAAACAGTTGTTATATGCTTTAATGTGTAATTTTTTATTTGTAAACGATTGTTATATGCTTAAGTTGTAGTTTGAATGAAACAATTGTTATACGCTTAAATGATGATGAGTTGTTTTTATTTGTTTAAATGTGTAATTTTGTATTTTAATGAAGATGTTTTTATATGTTAAAATGTGTATATTGATATGAATTTGTGTATTAGTATTAATTCGTTAATTAAATTGTGTAATTTTGTTTTTTAATGAAAATGTTTTTATATGTTAAAATGTGTATATTGATAAAATATGTATACTGATATGAACTTGTTATTTTACAGATGACATGTGTAGCTCATAGGTCACACGGTGGGGATGCTTGTGGTAGTCCACCCAGACGGCCCACACGTCCTGTACCGGCCGAGTGTCAGCGTAAGAAATCATTATATTTTTTTTATAACACTGATATTTATAATTTATGTCACTTGAATTTTTACGAGTAAATAACATATCATTTGTAGGTTCAAATCAACGCTTTGAGACCAACCTAGGAAAATTAAGGAAGGCGTTCAGAGATAATCACGAAAGACCTTTGACAATTGGCTTTGAATTTCAAGATCTGAAAACCTTCCATTTTCTGGGCAATTATGCATCATTGTTGTCTCATCTTATGGGAGAATTAATCCGGTCACTTCCCCTGAACTGCGAATGGAACGAAATTCCAGAGTGTGATAAAGCTCATATTTATCCTACAATTGAGGTCAAAATTGTTTATTTTACTTATATTGTTATTGTTATCGACATTTAGATATGTGTGTTATGTTTAATTTGTTTGTTTATTTAAATTCATATGTTTTTATGTAGACATATTTCGACCTTGAGCCATGGTACAATGATCGTACTGAGGTGGTGTGTGGCAGTGGTGTGTATGAGGTGTGTACTCGGGTTAGGCTTGCGTTGGAACTCCAAGTGAGGTTGCTGTATAGAAAATACAAGAACATGATCAAGACAGATTTTTATTCGAAATATCAGACGCCCGCACTGGCACAAGAACATGTACCGCCGCCGAGTGTGTGGGACAGTAGAACCGAAGGTGATTGGGCTGAATTGGTTCAGTGGTGGTCAGACCCAAAGAGGGTGGCAAGAAGTCAGGTTAATACTGTTAATCGTTCCAAAAACATGGTACCGACCACTCAAGGCAAAAAACCTTTCGCCCGAGGAAGGAATGAATACGTAAGACTCTTTATAATTTTTGTGATTTATTTAAAAGCGTTTATATTGTTTATTTATTATAGCTCGTTATTAATTTATTTGAGATTTTACAGAAAGTCAAGGAAGGGGTTTACGAGGACCTGGTTGAAACATGGAGGAAGGGGCACTCAAGTGGTGGCACGTTTAAAAGTAAAGAAAATGAGGAAAGATATGTAAGTAATATATAACTCTTTACATGCCTTAGTAACTAATTTCATTTGTTTTAAATCGGTTTTTTTTCCAGCAAAAGATGAAAGCCCTCATTGACGAAGTGAGAGCCAAGGTCATCCCGCCCATGTCTGATAAAGAAATAGTGGCTCAAATCATGCCAAGTCAAAATAAGCAAAATGTGTCGGGACAAGGCAGAAAGTTACCGGGTGGTGCTAATAACACAACTCGCAGGTTATATATCCTCAATAAAACAAAATGTAAATCAATTGTTCATATTTATGTCTTGTTGTATATAATGAAACATTGTTGTTGTAACTTATCGCAGGCGGGGTGCTCCACGTCGACCAGATGTTCCCTCTCGTAGTGAATTTCAGGAATTGATAGAAGGAAATGAGCGACAGATGGAGCTGCTGAGGAAAGAGAATCAGGAGGCGCAGCATCGGGCTTACTTGGCAGCGTTAAAGGCGGATGCGGCGCAACAATATACTCAGACGTCGTACCAGCATATGGCGCAATATCAGAGTCAATTGGGTGAGTTTTTCCAGAACTACAACTCAAATACTGATCACCCAATTAGACCTCCTACTTTTGTACCCCCGCCCCGACCCTTTGTTATGCCCACCCTAGCTCGTGATTGGGCTCATTTAGTCCAACCCCCCTATCCTTGGGCACAACCAGTGCAACCTCCTTCCATCGACCCATACCGACCATCTTTGCCCGACAATCTCCAACCACTCCAACCTCCCTATACCGGCACTTATCCTATTGCTCCCGTCACCAACAATAACACATTTAACCATTGTTATCGTCCCACCACACACTCGACTCATGAGATCGGCTCTACTTCACAATCCATACCCGGAGGTTCTCGTGTAATCATAAATCCCCATGAGCACGATTAACGGTCCGTTGACGAGTTGGGTCGAGATAGGAATGTACAAAACAGTGGTGACGACTTATCAGGCGATGACGAGGGGAGTGACGAGGGGGGTGACGAGGAGGGTGACGATGGGGAAGGTGACTTTTCACCTAACGAGGATGCGGAGTAGAGGTTGTGGTAGTATTTTTCTTATTATGCATGTTTAATAAAGTATGAGACTTGTAGCGTTTGAAACATTTTATTTAGGATTGAATAAGTGTATTTGATGAATATTGTATCGTGACGTTGGATAATTTATCGTAATATGGTATTGTAACGTTTATTGATTTGTTATTATTCTGTATTTGTCGAATTCTGCCATTTTGAATTATGGATTTTGTCCGGAAAAAGTTCCAGAAAAAATCTGGAAACTGCAAAACAGCCCAATTTTTTTTAGCCCCCAGGTACACCTAGGGACGACTTAGTCGTCCGTAGGTTATTAAATTTCCTCCAGGTTATAAACCTAGGGACGACTTAGTCGTCCCTAGGTTTCAAAAATGCCCAGGTGTCAAAACCTGGGGACGACTTAGTCGTCCCTAGGTTTTGAAAACCTGGGCATTTTTGAAACCTAGGGACGACTAAGTCGTCCCTAGGTAAATAAATAATTTTTTTTTTTATTTTCTGAAAATGTTTTTATTAATATTTATAAATAAGATTTTATTAATAATAATAAAAAAAGAATTTTTAAGAAAAAATTTTAAAAATTATTTTTATTAATAACCTAGGGACGACTTTGTCGACCCTAGGTTTCAAAGCAAGTCGTCCCTAGGTTAGTCAATTTTTTCAACGTAGTGGGTTGTGGGGCCCACATAGTCGTCCCTAGGTTACAAAGGAGAGTTCGTCCCTAGGATTCTAGAGACGATTTTTTATGCACAACCTCCTAGGGTCGACTTAGTCGTCCCTAGAAGTTTAGGGTCGAATTATGGCGTACCTAGGGACGAATAAGTCGTCCCTAGGGTTGAAAATTGTTGTAGTGCACGTATGAGGTTTATGGTTCGTGATGTTATCGTTTTGAGATCAAACAACTGGATTCCAAGGCGGGAAGAGGTAATTATAAAGGGAATATAATTAAAGTAGTCTAATTGTTTGAGTTTATACGACAATATCCCCTGGTATCACATAATAATTCTGCTTTCCCCTCAAGTGTCCTAAATACCTTCAAATGTAAAAAATGTATGTTTGCGTTATGGGATTATCTTCTTATATTCATATTTTTCGGCATTAGTTTTTTTTGTCTTTCAAGGCATTTTCACTCACTTTAATAATCAACATATGTTCTGCAAAGACAGATCTTAAACCACAAAGTTTGTTATGGGATTGAGGGATTTATTGGTATGAACTCAAAACTTTAATTCATTATGTTAAAAACGCATCTGGGGATACTTAGTTGGATTTTCATTTTTTTTAATTATAAACTTGTATATTGATCAGAGGTTCACAGCTAAGTTATGGTTTATTTGTCATTGTGAAGGTAAAAGCTAAGACTATTACAGAGATTCATACTGAAGCAGAAAAGAACATGAGGCTTCGTCGTGGGTCAACCGCAAGTATAAGAAACAGTCGTGCTTTGGCTGCTGGAGCACCAGGGAGTTTAATCCCAGGGGGATTGAACAGGCCTGGTACAGGTGGCATGATGCCTGGAATGCCAGGGAACCGCATGATGCCTGGCACACCAATTATTGAAAATGATGACTTGGAATACCCGCGGTCCCGCTCGGTGCCTAGGGGTGTGCAGCCACCTTTATTTGGGAAAACACCATCACCAAGTCAGAAATATCTTCCACAGGGTAGTAGTAGGTTTATAGGTGGAAAGTCCAGTGCTTTATTGCAAGGCAGCAGCGGCCCCGCTACTAGCCCTGCCTCTGTTCCCGTCTCTAGACCTGTGCCAACACCAACTCCTGTTGCTCCTTTCGTAGCCGCACCGGCGAAGGCAAAGAATCCCACTGAACTGAAAAGGAAAACAAAATCTTTGCTTGAAGAATATTTCAGTGTTCTTATTCTTGACGAAGCATTACAATGTGTGGAGGAACTAAGCACTCCGGAATATCATGCAGAGTTTGTTAAAGAAGCTGTTACACTTGCTTTGGACAAAATCCCACCACGTGTTGAGCCATTAACGAAGCTTCTAAATTACCTACTTTCCAAAAATGTTCTTACCCAAGCTGATTTAGTAAGCGGGTGCACCACTTTTGGCTCGTTGTTGGATGATTTTGCAATTGATTTACCAAAAGCACCAAGCAACTTTGGTGAGATCTTGGGTCATTTAGTGGTGTCGGGTGGGTTGGACTTTAAGGTTGTGAATGATGTTCTGAAGAAAATGGAGGATAACTATTTTCAGAAAGCGGTTTTCGCTGGTGTTAAGAATGTTGTTGGTTCGAGTGGAAAAGGTATTTTGGAATCTCAAGTTGCCGATGTTGCTGCGTGTGAAAGTCTATTCTAAGTAAGGTGGTTGGATGATGTTGAAAACAAGAGGTGCGTTAATCAGTGACTGTATAATCTTGTTTTTGTTTGAGGTTATAATAGACATAGTAATGTGTTCTTTAAAAACAAAAAGGTGGACTCATGTTACCATGAATTTTGACATCTCTGAGTGTTGTCGAAAGGCAACGATGACTTTTTTCTGAGACTTTTCTTTTTGTTTTTAAAATTTTTGTTTTGTGACTTTCGAGTTAAATTTGATTATTGTTCAGACTTGGAAGTTCATAAAAGCAACTGTTGTATTCTATTGGGAAATCTTATTATTTTATCAAGTGATGTGCTAGTCTTGTTCTTATGAAGTCGAGCTTCATGTCTCCAAGCTTATGGTCTTGTCCACCATAGATTCGTTTGCCACCTACTTGACACAAACTAGGTTTGTGGTTATAGATTATCCTTGTTACACACATAACTGTAGTCATTGTATATATATATATCGTCATCACTGTTTTCACTTTGTGCTTCAATTCATTGCTTGCGTCCTTTAGACGACACTTAACAGATGAGGGCAACTCTAATATAAACCAATTTGTGCGCCTTTAGTCTGTTTATGTACTCACTTGCTAAAGAGCAATTAGCCGGGTTTTTCAGAATTCAACCTTTTCTGCAAATAGAAGGTGAAGGATGCATAAAGCATCACCGTTACGATTGCGATCTTAGGATCTTACAATACTATGAAGCAACAATGATCTCGTTTCTATGTAGTTTTCTTATGAGATGAGATCTTCATAGGATCTCGGTCTTGACCTAAAATCTCGTTTGATCCGATCTTCTTTTCTTCGGGCCACACGTAAAATCTTTTAAAATTTATGTATCAAGTTTGTAGAATATGAAAAGTAAAAGGCTATAAGTGTAAGAAGAGTAAATGTCATATTTCATCCTTATGGTTACACACTCGCACCTCTCGTACTATTTACAAAATAGTTACATGAACAGTCCGTGTGGTTGACAAATCTTGCATGTTGGAGGATGACATAAGGAAGAAACACGCAAGATTTGTCAGCCACAAAGACGGTACATGTAGTATTTTGAAATAAGGACGAAAGGTACTAGTGTGTGTAAATCACGAGGAAGAAATATGAAATTTACTCGTGTACTAAACATAAATACACAAAAACACGCAATTTACTTTGTCGCAATCAACGAAACACGCAATTTACTTTATTATCTAATGAAACCATAAACTTATTTTCAAATTTAAACAAAAACACACACTATATGACACGTTGGTTGACCAATGAAACAAGTCATAAGTTTTTTAATTTACAAAATTCATCTTTGTAACGAAAAGTTTGTTACAGAGTTCATTCTTTTCAGGCAAGGTTCGTTGAGGGTCATTTCAAACCATGGTTTTTACCTAAAAGTTTTGAAAATGCATTTGTTTCAAAAGTGCATAAAAAAGTTACTTTATTTTTAAAATAACTTTTAGTTCTCGTAAAAAAAAATACCATTTAAAAGAATATTTATTTTTACATTTTTTTAAAAGTATTTTTTTACATTTTTTATAAAAGATTCAGAAAAAATATTTATTTACACATCTTTTTGAAAAAGTATTTTTTAAAAATTTCAAAATACGATTTTCGTTATATAATTTTGTTATATTTTTTTAAAGCTTAAAAAATACTTTTTTAAATGTTAATTTTTTATTTTTTTTAAATTTAATAATTTAATATTAAATTTTGAAACGTTATTTTTAAAAATAAAGTAACTTTTTATGCATTTTTAATTTTTTTTTACGCATTTTTAAAATTATGATATAACAAGCATGTTTTAAAATGACGCTTAATGAACCTTTGGCTGAAAAAGATGAACTCCGTTAAGCCTCGAGTATAACCTTCATGAGTGTTACCGAAATATTTTTCATATTCGTCGCCGGTGTTTTGGTAAGGATCCATGTGATGAAAAAATTAAAAGTAGTAGAGAAATATGAGATATAAAATGTAAAGGTTTGAGGTATAATTTATAGAGTGATTTGGGGTTTTTTTTGGAAAAAAATTTGAAAACAAAATAAACATAACGACTAGTTTTTTGAATTCCAACGGCTACTTTTGATTTTTTTTTAAAATTGCAATTTAACCCTCTCGAACGGTTATTTTTTCAAATTAAAAAAAATAAAAATAGAAATATGGTTGGTGCCGGCTGGTGGGGTTGGTGAGACAGCTGGAGCGGTGCGCCAAGGACGAACTGACGCCAAAAACTACCAGCCAACCCAGCAGCTTACCATTCCCCTTGCTCAAAAGTTGAAAGTTATTTACGTAAATTAGGTTAGCTCTTTAATATGTGTATAACACGAGGACTAATGTTGACAATATGTAACACATAGGATTCTATGAGCCTATAAATAACCCTACGACTCTCCATGAGGGTTGTAGACGCGTATTTTCTTTCTTTTTTTTCCAATCTACTAATATACTTAATTTTTTCACTCGTATTTCTCTTACTAAAACATGTCTCAGTTTTATATCCCGAGTCCCGACCATCCGAATACCTTGAATCTTTATACTAACGCGTAACCTAATTCAGCAACCATATCATTGTCATGTATGCAGAATTTGTCAATATCAACTACATCAACGTATAACACATGTACATCAATATATGTTCTTCCAGTTACATGTGTTGGCGTAAATATCCCGCCATTGTGGATTTCAAAAGAAAACACGTACATTTGTAAGGATGGCAGTCAGCAGCGGAGCTACGAAATTTATTGTAGGAGTATCGGAACCGATTATTATACAAATTAGAAGGGTCAAAATATAAAAAAGTAAATTTATTAATGAAAGTTATAAAAAAATTACACTAAGTGATAATATAGTGGGAGGGCCCAAGCCCCTTTTGGTCCTTATGTTCCTCCGCCCCTGATGACAGTGGGTGTAAAAAACCCACAACCCACGGGTACCCACATAAAATGGGCGGATAATTTCGTCGATTTGTACCCACGGTATAGGTGAAAACTTATACCCATTGGTGGGTAGCGGGTGGGTGACGGGTAACGTATATCCATCACGGGTAAACCCATGATACCCATTTAAAATACCCACATGTATACCCGTTAATATATCCGTACGTATACCGAGTATTTATGATGTTATCCATTTGAATTAAATTATACGGAGTATTTATGATGTTATAAATGTATATTTAACAATGATCAATTTTCAATGAAAAATACAAGAAACTAAATGTTTGTTGGTGTCTCGAGACTAAAAAGAGTATATGAAGGATCCAACAATCAAATATATATTTATGTCTAATCAATACTTCCCAGTTCCTCCTTTGTGTTATACACGATTCACGAGTCACATATACTTGTTAAGTCTTTTGTGAACTTGAGACACATACTTAAGTTTTTTGTGAACTTAATACTTGGAAAAATGATTGGTGTCTTATTACTTATTTTAATAGCTAGTTTACTTACATATCAAAGTTTTATGATTTTATTTTAATGCATTAACCCATGGTTTACCCACGGATAACAAATACCCATGGGTATGGGTACGGGTAGAAATTTATACCCACTAGTTGGTGACGGATGGGTAATGGGTTTTAAAAAATCTATATGGGTGGGTGACGAGTTTGATATACCCGTACCCATTACCCACGGGTAGCATCCCTATACATTTAGGTGATCAACTGCAATAAACAACAAAAAAGAAATTACAATGATAGTAGATGCATTTGAAAAGGGATTAAGTCGTAGAATAGCAATGAACTTTTTAAAATGGACATATTTGATATGTATAATTTTAAAAAGTTGTACAGTAGCAACAAACTTTTATAAGTGTTCCAATATTCTAATTTTGATGACGTTTCATCCGCGAAAGGCTGACACGTGACACCATTTATAATGTGTCACGTCGCCAAAATGTGCAGATTAGAGTACTTATGAAAAGTTCGTCGCTATTGTACAACTTTTTAAAAGTATACGTACCGAATCGGTATATTTTAAAAAGTTCATTGCTATTTTACGATTTAATTTCATTTGAAAATTATGACTATTTGAAAAAAGGGTAAAAGTCATAAATACATTATGTATTCATAAATACAACCATTATACACTATTAACTTTGTGTGTACAATATGCATAACGAAAAAAGTTTTTGGACAAGGACTTGCAATGTTAATCCATTTAACGATGAAAACTATTTGCAAAATTAATTCATTAATAAAAATGTGCAAAGTTAGTTCAAATACATAAAAATTATAAAAAGTATTTTTTTTTGAAAAACAAATTCTTTTTAAAACACGAAGAAAATAAATTCGGAGAAAAACTTTTAATTTTTTGAATTTTTTTAAAAAGTTCGAAGAAAAAAATTAATTTTTTTATATAAAAAAAATTTTTAGAAATTTTTTTAGGCTTTTTTAACTTTTTAAATAAATTTGAAGAAAAAAATAAATTTTTTTAAATTGAAAAACAAAAGTTTCAGAAAAATAAACATTTAATTTTTTTTATATTTTTTAAAATTTTTTAATTATTTTTTCTTTTACAATTTTTTATAAAAATATTATATTTTTTCCTTCAAATTTTTTTAAAAAGTAAAAAAAAAACTTAATTTTTATATATTTTTTAAAACTTTTTTAAAAGTTAAAAAATTATAAGTTTTTTTATGAAACTTTTTTTTTCAAATTTTTTAGAAATTAATGTTTCTGCAAAAAATTTTCTTTTCAAAATTATATAACTTTTAATATAATTCTTTTTATAATTTTGATGCATTTAGACTAAATTTGCAAATTTTTATCAATTGAATGAATTTGAGATGATTTTCATCGGTAAATGGATTGACATTGTAAATCCTTATCAAATATAGTCAAACATTGCAAGTCAAAGGTAAAATCAAAAGTTACTGATCAAATATCTAATGTGTTAAATATGTAGTTTGTACATAAATAATTTCATTATGCATAATGGTTTTATAAAAATAACATGGGTGAGCATGGGGCGGTTTGGAGCGGTTTTATGCTAAAACCAAAAACCAAACCGCAAACTTCGGTTTTTACATATTGCAAACTATTTAATTTCGGTTTTTTCGGTTTCGATTTTTCGATTTTTCATTGTAGCGGTTCGGTTTCGGTTTTTATTTTGGTTTTTTTCTCTTTTGATCTTATGCATTGGCTTTCCTATTTACAAAAAACCGCATCAATAGTCAATCACTTTCGACACAAACTAAACTCATCATAATTACAAGTTGCAACCAACAATAATAGTTTCAGTCAGTTACATACGTTTACAATAATAGCAATATTAATTACCATTGAATTATATAAAACCAAAAAATTATAACAAAATAATAAAAGTTCTTATATAGCAATCACAAATCTAACAAAATTTAGGTGAACAAAGATCATAATCAATTATTTTAATATCTTATATAAATGTGTATATTTAAACAAAAAAACAACTAAACATATTAGAAATACCACATATAAATATAAAAATATATTAATTTCGTACACCTAAGTGGGGCGGGGTGGTTTTTTCGGTTCGGTTTTATACATTCAACCAAAAATCGCTCCAAACATTCGATTTTCTAAAATGTACAAACCATTCTTTCGGTTTTTCATATGAGGCGATTTTTTGGTGCGGTTTTTTCGGGTTTTTAGTTTCTGGTTCGGTTTTTTGGTTTTATTGTCACTCCTAAAAATAATACATTATGTACGTATGCAAAATTTGTCAATATGAACCACGTCAACGTATAACACATGTGCAACAATATATGATCTTCCAATTTCCCCAATACATGCTTTAAAAGCATTGTACTTTTGCACTAAAAACTTATGTTTTGGGTAAATATAGAATAAGTTTTGCTAATGACAGCCTTTAGGGTTGTCGTTAAGAGAAGAAATGTATGACAATGGTATCAATGAATCATTCTGATTGAATGTCAATTACGAAAAACATGTACACAATCCCTGAAAATCAGGATGCATAACAAATATTTGATTATGATTGGTTGATTTTATTTTTTACACTCAGTTGTAATAAAAAGATCCTTTTTAAAAGCAACCCTAAGGGCTGCCATTAGCAAAACCCGGAATAGGTTTTAAATTTGGTAAATATGGAATTATCCCTTTATATATTTTTATTATATTTCAATATTATATTTATATTTATTTCACAATAAGTGTTGTACGTAGTATATAATAAATAAAGTTAGACAACTCTTCTTTTTTTTTTGAACGGCAAATTTATTGATAAAACTAGCAAGACGCTAGAAATTACAAAGATAACAAATTTGGATGTTGAATCCAACTATCCCGATTATAAGCACTTCTACTTCTAGAATTACACCAAAAAAATGAACGTTCAACAATGTCGTCAAAAATTGTACTTTTCCGAGGCTTCCTATCTCCAAAAAGAAGTTGATTCCTGAAATTCCAAACGTGCCACCACGAGATATAAAAAACTCCTTCCAGAACAGATTTAAGTTTGGAAACCATTCTAATGTTAGAAAACCAAGCCAACCACTCTGCATAGGAACTAATAGAAGGCGCTGTAACGTTCCACCAACGACAAACTAAACGAAACACATCAGACGCCATAGGGCAGCTAAACAACAAATGTGAAAGATCTTCCTGAGCATTCTTACAGTTAGGACATATAAGCGAATTAGTATTTACTCCACGGGTAGATAAGTTCATTCTAGTAGGTAACCGATCAAGAGAAACCTTCCACGCAAAGATATTAATCTTTATCGGCACTGCCTTAACCCATCGGGTGACGTTACCTTCCTTAGGCAGAAAATGAAAATCCAAAAGATATCGAACATCCTTAACACAAAAGTCCCCTGTCCCATTTACGTCCCAATACCAGCGGTCAACAGAATTAGAGAGGGAAACAATACCTGTTAAGTTCTGTAACTGTGCGAATTGATCAGCTTCCACCCCTCCTCTAACATTTCTACGGAAAGAATTAGATAGACCATGAAATTTATCAGCCACTAAAACATTTTTTTCAGTTTCCAAAGCATATAGACGAGGAAAAAGTAAATTTAGCTGCATATCGCCTATCCATAAGTCCTCCCAGAATCTTGTATTTGTGCCATTTCCAACACGTCTTTTGCAATGAAGCAGCAGATCCACTCCTTGAGATTTAAGATAACCAACTTCGCGAAGAATGGAGTACCAGATCGACGAACTGAACTTCGGCAGATTCTGCATATCTAGCCCAAACATGGCAGAAGTGAAACGAAACCATAAGGAATTATCTCGAACTAGGAATCTCCAAACCCACTTAAATAATAAAGCCCTATTAAGGGCGAATAAACTCGAAACACCTAATCCTCCATGAGGTTTAGCAGCTAACACTTTGGACCATTTAACCCAAGTGATTTTATGATCGTTGCCTTGGTCTCCCAAAAAGAATCTTCTACGAATGGCTTCCATCGAACCGAGAACTGTCTTTGGAACCTTATAAAGAGACATGTAATAAATGGGAATGGCTCCAAGGACAGCTTTGAGTAAAGTAAGGCGACCCCCAATTGAAAGTGTTTTAAGTTTCCAATTGGAGAGACGAGATTTAAGGATACTAATGACTCCATCCCAAGCCTTAATGTGCGACATAACTCCACCAACCATCACACCTAGATACTTAAATGGGGTATGCAAAATTGAACAGCCAAGAGTTGTAGCAGCTTCTGTAACAGTAGCAGTAGCAACACCGACTCCTAAGATCTGGCTCTTTTTCACATTAATAACCAAGCCCGAACATAACGAAAAGCATTGAAGAACGTACAAAATGTTCTGTAAATTATCTTTGGACCATTCACCAATGAAAACAGCGTCGTCAGCGTAAAATAAATGCGAGATCGTAACAGAATTATCAATGCGAATACCTTTAAAAGAACCTGCCTCAATAACCCTGTTGAAAGATAAATGAAACGACTCCATGACTAAAAGAAAAAGATATGGAGCCAACGGGTCGCCTTGCTTCAAACCCCTATAACACTCAAATTCAGAAGTAGGGCTTCCGTTAACAAGAATAGAAGCCATTCCTGAATAAAGACAACCACGAATCCAGTCACACCATTTGGAACCAAACCCGAACTTCACAAGAATTTCCTCCAAAAAATCCCATCTGACGGAATCGTAAGCTTTAGCAAAGTCTACTTTAAAAATCATAGCTTGTTTTCTCTTATATCGACACCAAGATAATAAGTCATTAATGATGAAGGGACCATCTAGAATTTGTCTATTCGGGAGGAAGGCAGTTTGAATATCCGAAATAAGCTCTGAAATGACCAAACCTAATCGAGAAGCAAGAATCTTAGTGACCACTTTGTATAAGCTGCCAATCAAACTAATTGGTCGATAATCACTTACAAATTTAGGATCAGTAACTTTAGGGATTAAAGTAATAAAGGTAGAGTTACATCCCCGCGTAAACGTATGATGTTCAAAAAACCACTCCACCGCAATCGAAAAATCCTCACTTATAATATCCCAAAATTTGCGAAAAAATTCAAACGTGAAACCGTCTGGTCCGGGGGATTTATTAGTACCACATGCCCAGACCGCCTTACGAATTTCATCGCGAGTTACAGGCTTTTCTAACTCGACAGCAAGAGTAGGATCTAATCGATTAGGAAAATCAAAGTTGAACTTACAACGATTAGATGTTGGGGCTTGGAATCTAGATGAAAAATGAGAACGAAAAGCATCTTTAACCTCAGCAGGATCATCGACCCATTCTCCATCAACCATAACTCCTCTGATGGATAAATTAGCACGTTTCCGGTTAACAATTCCATGAAAAAACTTGGAGTTTTCGTCGCCTTCTACAGCCCACTTAACTTTAGCCTTCTGCATATGATCGCTAGATTCAGCATTTTTGATTACATACACTTGCTTCATCAGTTCCATACGAGATAAAAGGAGATCATCAGTGACGTAACCTCGATCCAGCTGCGTGTCTATGTCACGAAGCTTGGCCTTAATCTCCATAATCCTACCCATGTGATTCGATTTATATTTACCGATCCAATCCCGAATTGCCCTTTTTAGAATCTGTAACTTCTTCATAAAACGAACCATCCCATTACGATCATCTAACACAGTAGAATTCCAGCAAACAGTAACCATCTCAGTAAACCCTTTGATAGTTAACCAAGAGTGGTACAATCTAAATGGGGTAGGACCGAAATCTAAAATTGCCTCCCGAAGTAAAATCGGACGATGATCAGATAAATTCCTATCAAGACAAACTGCCGAGATACGAGGGAAAGACTCAAATATACCTTCAGTCACAAGGAAACGATCAAGCTTGCTCATCTTTGTCGCCGAGGGATGAGACCATGTGAAAGAAAAACCTCCCATTTGAACATCAACAAGGCCAGAATCAGAAATGAAAGCATTAAATTCTGTGGCACCTTGCAAATCAAAATTCGATCCCATGCGTTCGGATTCACTCCTCACTTCGTTAAAATCTCCCGTGATAATGCATTCGCCCTGCCACCTCATAACAAGATTTTTGATATAATTCCAGAGAGCTCTTTTCTCAGTAGTGGCCTGAGGAGCGTAGATAGAGATAACAAGGAGTTTGGTTTGAGTAGGAACCCACGTACCAAAAAGAGCTACAAAATTATCAGAAATACTATGATTATCTTTAATAAACACGTTTGGATCCCAAACACAAAGAATTCCGCCCGAATTACCAATTGCTTCACTGTAAGTCTGACTAAACCGAGTGTTACCCCATAAACACTTAACAACCATATCTGAAATACACGCCATCTTAGTTTCTTGAAGAGTTAAAAAATTTACCTTATGTTTGAGACATAATTCTCTGATCCAATCTTTTTTAGCCTTGGATCCTAGGCCTTGAATGTTGAGAGAAAGACAATTCATGGATTCACATTTTGCGCTCCTTGTGAACCAATAATGGTCTCCAAATCTTTGGTGCAGCCTTCCATGTCATAGCCCATGGTCTGACCAATTTTGATCATATTATCAAGAGCCTCAAGTATTGATCCTCCTGTTTTATTATTAACTGGAGTGTGGCCTGAATTAACGTGCGAAAAAATGTCGTCGTTATGTTGATTTTTATCCATCCTATGCAATCCAGTTCCTTCTTCCTTAGTCGACAAAGTATCAGAATCCTGTACACCCTCTTTTGATGCCATCACGTTTAAAGGTTCTTGTTCCGGTGTATAACCTGGTGGATGTGGAATACTATGGTCAGAACTAGAAGAAGCCACATCCACGTTCTGCTTTTTTAAAATCTCATATAAATTAAACGGATCAGGTGAAAACTCCTTAGTCGACTGTTTCTGAGGTATATCAGCAACATGCTCAATGTTAACAGATTGGTGGTTATCATTATTATCCCCAAAGATTGTTTCTGAGACACTGTCTCCATCACTTACGTTATTCACATTAATGTGTTGATCCACACAATTAGGAACTTCATCATGGTGTTTAGGGGACTGATTATCTGAACAATAACCTCCCTCGTCTATCTCTTTAAAAGTAGGAGTCCACATGAACAACTCTTTTGCCCTAACTGTGAACGATTTACCACGAATGCTAATCTTGAAACTTTCAAGGATATTCGAATCCAAATTTGTCAAAATACAACATCTTTTGCGTGCAAATATCTCATCATTACAATCCTCTGTCTCAAGCATCTTTCCCCATTTGGATCCAATCTTAACGAAAGTATTTCTCGACCAAACATGACGAGGTATTCCTTCAATATCAACCCAAACGATCCGTTCGTTTGGAACGAAATCAGATGTAGGGTTAGATAAGTAATTGAACCAAGACGCCACTCCTACATGTTTCAGGAACTTGCTTTTCGTAATGATATTATTGAATTCGATCAAAACCTTCATGCCTCCCAAATACAACAGTTTAGTATCAGGAAAACCCTCGTTAGCTAAAATAACGTAAAGATTATTAATCGATGAGAAATGTTTAACGTCTCCCAATACGGACAGAGTATAATCTTGATCAACAATACAGTCATCCTCAAGAACCATAACAGGTACATCATTAGGAAGATGGGAATGATTACCATTACCTTTCAACGCCGAGATATAAGGAGCATCGTTGGTTTTGAAAGGTCTAACGGGAATTGCCGCCGGTCGACCCTCACTCCTGGATTGGGGAACAAAACCACCAGTACCACTCTTCTGAGGCCTTTGAAATCGGGAAACATTTGCATTAAGTCTATGGTTACCAATCCACAAAGTACATAGATTGTTAACCAATCTCTCAACACAGAAAACATTTATAAATCTCACAAACCCAAATCTCTTCCCAGATTTCGATTTTTTAAGGGGGATATAGGAATCGACAACATGTCCGTAAACCTTGCAAGATTGGAAGAGATCCTTAGCAGAGCAGGATTCAGGAAGATTGGTGATATATATCGATGTAGATATCTTGGAAACATCGTCTTCTTTCGATTGAGAGTTTTGTCCTTTCCTCCTAGGTTGCTGCCAATCGAAACTAACCATGATAAAAAATAAAACAAAAAATTTTTGGATTGAAGGGAGATCCAAACCTAAGAACAGAAAAATCAAATAAAGAAAAAACCAATCCACCAACTAATCTAAAGTTTTCGTCGAATCAATTAAAGATAAATAATGGATGATCGCAAAGGATCCACATTACCGATCGTTAATTAATGAATGGATCTTTCAAGATTAGGGTTGTGGTTGGTCTATGAAGGACATTGTTTTTTCCGCCTTAGTTAGATCCGCCATGGATGGAAGTTGTTTTGTTTATCCCGCCGGGAGATCAATTAGACAACTCTTCTTACATATAATAATATTTATTTTTTGGAGTTGAATTCAAACAATTACCGCACCTTATGTCGTAGCGTGCCTTAACGTATTACGTAGCGTGGAGGTCGCGTCTCAAACTTTAACGCGCCTCAAAAAAATTATAACGAGCTATTTGGAACCATGTTAACAATGATAGTAGACAGTGGACACATTTAAAAATTATACTCCCTCTGTCCCAAAATTATTGTCCATCTTTCTATTTTGAGTTGTCCCAAAATTATTGTCCACTACTAATAATAGGTAGAAAACTTTGATAAATTTACTATATTATCCTTGTTTGAAATTGTTATTACAAACTTTAAATAAGAAGTAATTAATTAGTTAAGGGTAAAACTGTCATTATGCTAAAAAGTAAGAGAGAGAAAGCTGTAATAAATGTACTTTTCTTAAACTGTGTGATTCTTGTCTGGTGACAATAATTTTGGGACGGAGGGAGTACGTAACTATTTAAAAAACACTAAAAATGCTAGCTTACCGTATATTGTTAGCCTTCTTCACGAAGTTTCCAAACGACAATGTGTTGAACAATCGTGGAAGCATCGAGTACAAAGACGATTGTGGTAATTACTATCTGAGTTGTAGGACGAAATGTGTTAACTTTTTTAGATTTGTACCGTCTAAAATAATTAAGAGTAATAAAGTTAAGTTATGGGAAGTTATTATACAGTAGAAAAAAAAACGAAAAAGGAAAACCAACCGTTTGCTCCGCTCGAATATGCAAACTAAAATTAATTTCTGCACATAAATTTTGTGTTTTCCCAAGGACCCTTTCTCCCTCTTTCTCATACACAGATGCAGTATTTATTTTCTTAAGTTTTACAATTAAAAAAGAAAAAAAAGCTTCATATTTGGTTGAAGATATGGAGTTGGAGAGCAAATTAGATGAAGTTGATCGGTAAGTCATTTTCAGTTTTTAATGTAAGAAAGTATAGAATATGTACAAAAACTATATCATTATGTTAATGCTGAACTTTTTTAGTTATTACCTTTTTGGTTTTCAGTATCCTGAACAAGCTGACTCCAGAAAAGTTTGACCTTCTCAAGGGCCAACTTATCGACTTGGGGATCACAACAGCTGATATCCTAAAGGTCTGCAGTTTTGTCTATCATTCCGAATTTCATTAGTTTTCCCTTTATAATGTAAATTGGAATAACTTATATGTTCATGTTACTCAATTCAGGGTGTCATTTCTTTGATATTCGACAAAGCCGTTCTCGAGCCAACATTTTGCCCTATGTATGCTCAACTGTGTTTATATCTCAACACAAACCTTCCGGTATTCCCATATGAGGAACCCGATGGAAAGGAGATTACATTCAAACGTGTACTTTTAAACAATTGCCAAGAGGCTTTCGAAGGTGCCTACAAATTAAGGGAAGAAATAAGACAAATGACTTTACTTGAACAAGAATCTGCACATAGAGATAAAGAAAAGATGACTAAGCTTCGCGCAATTGGAAGCGTGCGTTTGATTGGTGAGCTGATTAAGCAGAAAATGGTCCCAGAAAAAGTCGTTCATCACATTGTTCAGGTTTGTCTCTTTTCTCCAAAAAGAGTAGGTGATCGTTAACATCATGTTATGGCTGGGTACACAGGGACTGTTAGGAACTGATCCTAAAGTTTGTTCAGAGGAAGAAAATGTGGAGGTGATTTGTCATTTCTTTACCACCATTGGGAAACAACTCGACGAGGGGCCAATGTCAAAGCGAATTAATGATCTTTATTTTAGCCGACTCAAGGGGCTATCAAACAACCAACAGCTGGCCCCACGTATGAGGTTTATGGTACGTGATGTTATCGATCTGAGATCAAACAACTGGATTCCAAGGCGGGAAGAGGTAATTATAAAGGGAATATAATTAAAGTAGTCTAATTGTTTGAGTTTATACGAAAATATCCCCTGGTATCACATAATAATTCTGCTTTCCCCTCAAGTGTCCTAAATACCTTCAAATTTAAAAAATGTATGTTTGCGTTATGGGATGATCTTCTTATATTCGTATTTTTTGGCATTAGTTTTTTTTTTTTGTGTTTCAAGACATTTTCACTCACTTTAATAACCAACATATGTTCTGCAAAGACAGATCCTAAACCACAAAGTTTGTTACGGGATTGAGCGATTTATTGGTATGAACTCAAAACTTTAGTTCGTTATGTTAAAAACGCATCTGGGGCTACTTAGTTGGATTTTCATTTTTTTTAATTATAAACTTGATATCTTGATCAGAGGTTCACCGCTAAGTTATGGTTTATTTGTCATTGTGAAGGTAAAAGCTAAGACTATTACAGAGATTCATACTGAAGCAGAAAAGAACATGGGGCTTCGTCGTGGGTCAACCGCAAGTATAAGAAACAGTCGTGCTTTGGCTGCTGGAGCACCAGGGAGTTTAAGCCCAGGGGGGTTGAACAGGCCTGGTACAGGTGGCATGATGCCTGGAATGCCAGGGAACCGCATGATGCCTGGCGCACCAGTTATTGAAAATGATGACTGGGAATACCCGCGGTCCCACTCGATGCCTAGGGGTGTGCAGCCACCTTTATTTGGGAAAACACCATCACCAAGTCAGAAATATCTTCCACAGGGTAGTAGTGGGTTTATAGGTGGAAAGTCCAGTGCTTTATTGCAAGGCAGCGGCGGCCCCGCTGCTAGCCCTGCCTCTGTTCCCGTCTCTAGACCTGTGCCAACACCAACTCCTGTTGCTCCTGTCGTAGCCGCACCGGCGAAGGCGAAGAATCCCACTGAACTGAAAAGGAAAACAAAATCTTTGCTTGAAGAATATTTCAGTGTTCTTATTCTTGACGAAGCATTACAATGTGTGGAGGAACTAAGCGCTCCGGAATATCATGCAGAGTTTGTTAAAGAAGCTGTTACACTTGCTTTGGACAAAATCCCACCACGTGTTGAGCCATTAATGAAGCTTCTAAATTACCTACTTTCCAAAAATGTTCTTACCCAAGCTGATTTAGTAAGCGGGTGCACCACTTTTGGCTCGTTGTTGGATGATTTTGCAATTGATTTACCAAAAGCACCAAGCAACTTTGGTGAGATCTTGGGTCATCATTTAGTGGTGTCGGGTGGGTTGGACTTTAAGGTTGTGAATGATGTTCTGAAGAAAATGGAGGATGACTATTTTCAGAAAGCGGTTTTCGCTGGTGTTAAGAATGTTGTTGGTTCGAGTGGAAAAGGTATTTTGGAATCTCAAGCTGCCGATGTTGCTGCGTGTGAAAGTCTATTCTAAGTAAGGTGGTTGGATGATGTTGAAAACAAGAGGTGCGTTAATCAGTGACTGTATAATCTTGTTTTTGTTTGAGGTTATAATAGACATAGTAATGTGTTCTTTAAAAACAAAAAGGTGGACTCATGTTACCATGAATTTTGACATCTCTGAGTGTTGTCGAAAGGCAACGATGACTTTTTTCTGAGACTTTTCTTTTTGTTTTTAAAATTTTAGTTTTGTGACTTTCGAGTTAAATTTGATTATTGTTCAGACTTGGAAGTTCATAAAAGCAACTGTTGTATTTTATTGGGAAATCTTATTATTTTATCAAGTGATGTGCTAGTCTTGTTCCTATGAAGTCGAGCTTCACGTCTCCACGCTTATGTTCTTGTCCACCATAGATTCGTTTGCCACCTATTTAACACAAACTAGGTTTGTGGTTATAGATTTTCCTTGTTACACACATAACTGTAGTCATTGTATATATATATATCGTCATCACTGTTTTCACTTTGTGCTTCAATTCATCGCTTGCGTCCTTTGGACGACACTTAACAGATGAGGGCAACTCTAATATAAACCAATTTGTGCGCCTTTAGTCCGTTTGTGTACTCAACTTCTTGCTAAAGAGCAATTAGCCGGGTTTTTCAGAATTCAACCTTTTCTGCAAATAGAAGGTGAAGGATGCATAAAGCATCACCGTTACGATTGCGATCTTAGGATCTTACAATACTATGAAGCAACAATGATCTCGTTTCTATGTAGTTTTCTTATGAGATGAGATCTTCATAGGATCTCGGTCTTGACCTAAAATCTCGTTCGATCCGATCTTCTTTTCTTCGGGCCACACGTAAAATCTTTTAAAATTTATGTATCAAGTTTGTAGAATACGAAAAGTAAAAGGCTATAAGTGTAAGAAGAGTAAATGTCATATTTCATCCTTATGGTTACACACTTGCACCTCTCGTACTATTTAGAAAATAGTTACATGAACAGTCCGTGTGGTTGACAAATCTTGCATGTTGGAGGTTGACATAAGGACGAAACACGCAAGATTTGTCAGCCACAAAGACGGTACATGTAGTATTTTGAAATAAGGACGAAAGGTACTAGTGTATGTAAATCACGAGGAAGAAATATGAAATTTACTCATGTACACATAAATACACAAAAACACGCAATTTACTTTGTCACAATCAACGAAACACGCAATTTACTTTATTATCTAATGAAACCATAAACTTATTTTCAAATTTAATCAAAAACACACACTATATGACACGTTGGTTGACCAATGAAACAAGTCATAAGTATTTTAATTTACAAAATTCATCTTTGTAACGAAAAGTTTGTTACAGAGTTCATCCTTTCCAGGCAAGGTTCGTTGAGGGTCATTTCAAAACATGGTTTTTACCTAAAAGTTTTGAAATTACATTTGTTTCAAAAGTGCATAAAAAAGTTACTTTATTTTTAAAATAACCTTTAGTTCTCGTAAAAAAATACCATTTAAAAAATATTAACGTTTAAAAGAATATTTATCTTGACATTTTTTTTAAAAGAATATTTTTACATTTTTTATAAAAGATTCAGAAAAAATATTTATTTACACATCTTTTTGAAAAAGTATTTTTTAAAAATTTCAAAATACGATTTTCGTGATATAAATTTGTTATACTTTTTTTAATCTTAAAAAAATACTTTTTTAAATGTTAATTTTTTATTTTTTTAAATTTTATAATTTAATATTAAATTTTGAAACGTTATTTTTAAAAATAAAGTAACTTTTTATGCATTTTTAATTTTTTTATGCATTTTTAAAATTATGATATAACAAGCATGTTTTAAAATGACCCCTAATGAACCTTTGGTTGAAAAAGATGAACTCTGTAACAAACTTTTCGTTACAAGGATGAATTTTAAAAAAACAATACTTATGACCAGTTTGATTGGTCAACCAACAGGTTATATTGTATGTTTTTGTTTAAATTTGAAAGTAAATTTGTAATTTTATTAGATAATAAAGTAAATTGCGTGTTTTGTTTGATTACGACGAACTAAGTTGCGTGTTTTTAGTTTTCGTCCTAACCATAACTTTGGCTTGCGTTTTCATGAGAGAAATGATATACTGTAGATTTACGTAATTTTACATCGCCTATTAAAAAATGAGGCTATAGTAGGATTTTAGGATTCTCATCTGATCTTACAATCACGATCTTTCTAAATATGAAATCGATCATAAGTAGGATCTTGATTTCAAAATCTTCGCATAAAGTCCACATCTAGTATTGAAAACTCGTGTTTTACATCTGCACTAAACGCCTAGCTTATAATACAAACGTATAGCTGCTTCTTAGAGCATTGGGTCGTAGCCAAAAGTGCTGTCATAGCTAACACGTAGGCTATGACACGAGAATGCTATGGCACCACATTTTGTGGGGTAGCAGTGAGCCGTAAAAAAATGATGCCGTAGGACTAAAATGTGGTATGATGGGTCTACATATACCTCACTTTATTAATTAAAAAAAATAAAATTATAATGGCAACTTTTGTCGCCTGGGAAATACGGCGCCATGATCTTGGCATTAGAGCTTGGTGTAATGCGCGGTTAGATTTTTGGCGCCAAAGCCCTTAACACCACATATGGCGCTACCGTACCCCAGGTCTTATAAAAAAAGTTATACATTTCCCGGGTCTTCTTTTGGCTCAGTATTGAATGACAATATAGGAGAGGTTATGAACTTCTGACGAGTTATGCAATGGAGCAACTACATAATCTGACGAGTTATGCAACTTAAAAGCGTGAAATTCTGTTTGATTTTATCTGACATTCTTCGTTTTTTCTTTCTTTTCCCCCCTTCGAATTCACCTCATTGTCATTGTTCCAACACTCTTTTTAATCTCCTTCGAATCTTATTTGATTATACATAAGATACCAAAGCACAAAAATGTGCATCATCTATAACCAATACAAATTAACAGCCCACACCAGAGGTCCTTAGTAATGATGCACAAGAACAACCTGCGTTTTCACTAATAAATAATAGGTATTTATTCTCAGGAGTCATGAGAGCTGGATTTTTTTATGTTGCAGCGAGTTATAGCTCTGTTTTTCTTCTTTTTGGACTTGATAATTTTTGTCTAACAACTTGCTATGAATCCTTATTCCCTTAGAAATACCATTCAATTTTTTTTAATACTAACGATTTTGGAAAGAACTATATGACTTTATCTGAAAACAATGCGTTTACTCGGCTAACCTGTTTGATGACCACAAGTATAGAAATAGCAGTAACCCTACAAAGAGGTACAACGGAGGAGGTTTTCCTTATTCAGGTTACCAGGGGATGGTGAATCGTTAACTCAGATGTACAGCCTGACCAAGGTATCCCCGTAACCGTTTCCTACCCTTCCTCTCCACCCCACATGCGAGGAAGTGAAGTGCTTCACCACTAGGTTATTTGGTGATAGGTTAAGTGATAAATACCTGTAGACTTCTATAGGATACTTGAACTCTAAGTGAGCATATAATCTAAAGTTAAAGGGGTTCACTATCATCTCTTATTCGTGTAAATCACAGAGAATGTGGGACTAATTTGAACAAACGTAAACACAGAGATATCACAAGCGATTTGTTTTTATTCGTGATGTATTGTCAATTGTTACAACAACATACATATATATATAAAGTCAACCATTGTGACTTTTATTAAACATTGTATTTAACCATCGTGACTTTTAAACAATAACTACCCTATAACTGCCTTTTTTAACTGCCATAATATTACAACAATCTGATGTGAGTTATTTTCCAACAAATTCCTCCCTTAAGCTCACATATCTAGCATCCTTCATTCCCATATTTTGCTTGCAAATGTTAAATAGTTCTGTTGGAAGTGCCCTAGTGAAAATATCTGCTACTTGATCACGACTTGCCACATGAGTTAGCTGCACTTCCCCATTCCTTTCTTGCTCCATGATGAAATAGAAACAAACATCTTTTCTTTCTTCTTTCGTGATGCATCGTGTTTCTTGCCAATTCGATTGCTGCCTCGTTGTCTACTCGTATTCCAGTTGGCTTATGTTGTTGAAGATTTATCTCGCTTAGCAGGCTCCTCAACCAAATAGCATGACTTACACACCACGACATTGCCACATAATATGCCTCACACATGGACATGGTGAAAGTTTATGGACTTAAAATTAATAGTCATGAGATAGGATCGAACTCGGGATTACGGGATTGCACACATTACGTAAAGGGTTAATTTATTTATTAAATATATTTATTATATATATTAAATCAAACCAAAGCTTAACTAACGATCGTTAATAATTAAAAGTTAAGTATAAACGACCGTTATGTAATTAAATAGAAGCTAAAAGAAGGAAAAAGAAAAAGTTCCGGAAGCCACATATGGGCCTTGTGAACAGTCGGCCTAAGGAGGAAAAGTTTTTCCAAGGCCTATATAAACAAACCCCTAGCCTTCATAAATCACAATTCTCTCCATATTTCTCTTGCTTTAGTTGCCGACCAAACACTCCTTTATTTAGGGTTTTGGTTTTCGATTTTACTATTTAATTTATCTAGTCCTAGCCCCTCTCTAGGGTTGTTTGGTAGATATTCCATAAGCGTGGAAGCTCGGTTTGTTCATGCTAGAATCACGATTAGCTCGCTGTATTATGTGTGTACAAGAACGTGATATAGTCTTACTTCAGACTATATCCTGGTCGTGTTCGCGGTAACCCTAATTGGTGATTGTTCCGTTGTCTTGTGGATTGTTGCTAGGATAAAGGTATGTAACCCTAATTCGAATAATTATAATTGTGTTATTGATTATGATCTTGTTAATTCGCTTCTGCTATGCGTGCTTTGATCTTGTTTAGGGTTTTAAATAATTGTTATGAACTATATAAACCTTAAGTGGTATCAGAGCCAGGTTAACATGTTATAATTATCGAGATCTAAAGTTTTTTTAACTAATATTGATTTGTGTTAAAAATTACATGTTGTTTTTAGGTTTTATAAAAATTAGGGTTTTTGTTATTATTGTTTTTTAAAAATCGGCTATGCCGAATTTTTTTACAATTTTTTTTTGTAAACCCTAAAATTACATGGTAATTATCTTTAGATGTTTGCATGAATTAGTTGTTATGTCATGTGTGGTTACGATCCGTAATTTTTAATTGTTAAGAGTATGTGGGAGATCCGTATGAACGTGCATGTTTTTTACGGATCATATAATTTTGTATGCTATTTGCTTTATTTGATTCAAAGTTTTAAAATTAGGGAAGACTTTTTATGTTCATAAAAACCCTAGATTTGATGTTCTTTGAATAAATTGTTATGCATGTGGCTATTTGATTTTGATTTTTTTGTACTACTTGTTTTCATGCGTTGTTTATATATGTATGTTGTAAACAAGGGTAATTTTTTCCAAGAAAAATAATATTGACTAAATCTTATCAAAATTAATGAATGTTTTGAGGTCTAAATTACATATGATTTGCGTTGATTAGAATTGCAATAACAACTTAACGGCCTACTCAATTTTGACAAACTATAAAGTGGGTATAACGCACCGCTGGTCATGTACCCGGTTAAGGAATGAGGTGTTATGCTTCAGCGCTGACCAAATTCTCGGCTCGCCTGTGCGTCAAAGTTGGAATTACCTACGGTTGTTATTTGTATAATTCTTTAAGGTTGATTTAACTGCATTAATTCACATCCGAAACACAATGAATAAGGTTATTGCTTTGTGCTCTAACTGAGTTCTCGAAAAAGTACGGTGTGCATTTAGTTGTGGGTAAAATCTTTAATTGGTTAAACCAATACCTCAACTTGCAAATATATGATGAAATGTTAGTCTCACCAAAAAGTTTACTAAACGTTTTATTAAACTTATGCTATGGAGATGTATGCATGCTTCTCCATACATAATTTTGACACCAAAATATATACCCTAAAAATTTAAGTCATATGCCATCTAACTGACGAACACTTGAAGTCACAATTATCGTCATATGAGATTCGGGGCGGTGTTGTGATGGAAAGAAAACGTTCATAAGAATGAGAATTCCCAATGAATGTTTTACGTTCTTTAGATTAGTCGACTTAATTAAGTTACTCAGTAAGAACTGGAAACTTAAGGCGTAAAGTAGGGTTGAAACATGTTTACAATGCAAATGATTTTGGCAATGTAAATCCCTAACATATCTAGAAATTGCAAATTTGTTTGTCAATTATTGTTCGACAAGTTACGGTGTCGAATATATTTTTCACTAGCAGATCAACTGATGTGATGAGTCTATGTCAATATGGATTCTAGTTTCAAGGAAATACTATGGTTTTTTATTACCGGAGTAATTTTATTTTCTTGAATTGTATTAACAAAAATACTAACGTTTGAACTTATTTCTTTAGAAATGGCTCAACCCGAAAACAATCTAACAATAAGTTCGGCGTTCAAAGCTTTCTTTGAACGTCCTGAACTTACTGGCCTTAACTTCAATGATTTGTATCGCTCACTAAGAATTGTTCTGAGAGCAGCCGCTACTATTGATATCTTGACTACTCCTTTTCTGGATGATCTTGCTGAGGGAGCATCTGATGCGCAAAGGCTTGAACACGCTGCTAATGTTAAGAAGCACCATGAGGTGGCTGCTATAATGTTAGGGAGAATAGCTTCATCACTTCAAAGGAAGTATGAGCTATTCTCACCTCAGCAAATGCTTGATGAACTCAAGGCTGCGTATGAAACGCCGCAAGCTGTAGAGATCTATGATTTGGTTGATGCTCTACATAGCTGCAAGCAAGCTCCTGGAAAGCCTGTAAGTGCCTATTATATGGAGATGAGGGGTTATATGGAACAGCTCATCGCACTAGGACAACCCTATGATCATAATATGGCTATCAACTTGATCAATAGGTCCCTTAATAAGGACTTCAATTATTTCGTTCGTAACTATAATATGCATTGCACGGGGAAGACAGTTAATGATCTACATGCAATGCTCATTGACTTTGAAAAGGGGTTAAAGGATAAGGCATCCACTTCTACTCCTCAAGTACTTTATGTGCAAAAGGGTAGAGTGAATAAGCCAAAACCGCAAGTGAACAAGAAGCAGAAAGGCAAAGGCAATGTTGATAAGAGCAAACAAGTTGCAACTCCATCAAAACTAAAGCAAAACTTTGTCAAGAAGAATCAATCTCAGAAAGATGAGACTTGTCACCATTGCAAAATGACTGGACACTGGAAGAGGAACTGCTCTCTCTACCTCCATGAGTTGCAAGAACATAAGAAGAAGACTGAGCTAGGCGCTGCAGCACCTTCAGGTAACTTATTTATGATAGAGTTATTTAATCTTACATACAATTCAAACTCCTGGGTATATGATACGGGATGTGGTATTAACATTTGTAATACCCTGCAGGGATTTGAGTTGAAGAGGAAGCTTACCTATGGGGAACAATTTCTGCAAGTGGGAAATGGCGCACAAGCAGCGGTTGAAGCTATAGGAATATTTAATCTAGTTTTACCTTTAGGTGTAGTACTGATTTTAAATAATTGTCATTATGCACCTTCAATTGTTAGGGGTGTTATTTCCTTTTCTTGTATGTTGGATCTTGGATTTATTCACACGATTGATTATAATAGAATTTCTGTTTTCAAAGATGGTTTATTCTATTTTGATGCAATTTCTGTGAATGGTGTTTTTGAAATTAACATGCATGATAATAATTCCAAGAGAAAAAATAATTCTGTTTTTAGCATGAATAAGAAGATTAAGTTAGACAAGAACTCTTCTTATCTTTGGCATTGTAGACTTGCCCATATTGGGAAGACTCGCATACAAAAGCTTCAACGTGATGGTCTTTTGGAAAATATCAGTGATGAATCATTTGATAAATGTGAGTCTTGTATCTCTGGAAAGATGACCAAGAAACCTTTTAATAGCAATATTGAAAGGGCTACTGAACTACTTGGTTTGATACATACTGATGTGTGTAGACCACTTAGACATGTGTGAAGGAAAGGTGCTAGCTACTACTTAACGTTTACGGATGATTATAGCCGTTATGGTTATGTTTATTTACTTAAGCATAAACATGAGGTATTTGAAACATTCAAAATGTTTAAAGCAGAAGTAGAGTTACAACTAGGAAAGAAGATTAAAGCTCTTCGTTCTGATCGAGGTGGTGAATATTTAAGTCAAGAGTTTAAAGATTATTTAAGTGAGAACGGAATTGTTCAGAAACTTACTTCTCCATATACTCCACAACAAAATGGTGTATCTGAAAGGAGAAATCGTACATTATTAGATATGGTGCGATCTATGTTTAATCTTACAACTTTACCATTATCCTTCTGGGATTATGCTCTTGAATCTGCTGTTCGTATTTTGAATATGGTTCCCATAAAGAAGGTTGATAAGACACCATATGAACTATGGCATGGCAAGAAGCCATATTTGTCTTATTTGAAAATTTGGGGTTGTGAGGCGTATGTAAAACGTGACTCTGGAGATAAAATCCAACAACGCTCAGTAAAATGTATCTTTGTAGGTTACCCTAAGGAAACTATGGGTTACTACTTTTATTATCCGGCTGAGAACAAAGTTGTTGTGGCTCGGTATGGAGACTTCCTTGAAAGTGATCTTGTAAATCAAGAATTCAGTGGGAGAAATTATGATCTAGAAGAAATTCAAGAAGATACATTGCCTTCTGAAAATACTAGCGAATAAATTCCTGAAGAACCAGAAAGTATGGGAGTTCCAACGGAATTAATTCCTCCACGTAGGTCTAAAAGAACCGTACGTGCGCCAAACAAACTATGTCTTTACATAGAGGATGATGAGGAGGAAGTAGGGGATCTTGGTGAACCTGCTAACTATCGATCCGCAATGCTTGATCCAGAAAAGTCAAAATGGATAGTTGTGATGAATGAGGAAATGAAATCCATGGAAATCAACGATGTTTGGATTCTTGTAGACGCGCCTAAAAATGCTAAAGTAGTGAAAAATAGGTGGATCTTCAAGAAGAAAACCGACATGGATGGTGAAATACAATCCTATAAAGCACGTTTAGTAGCTAAAGGTTTTACTCAAACTTTTGGCATAGACTACGAGGAGACATTTTCTCATGTAGCAGACTTACGAGCTATTAGGATTCTCATAGCTATAGCAGCATACTATGACTATGAGATATGGCAAATGGATGTTAAAACCACCTTCTTGAACGGTCGCTTAGATGAAGACATCTATATGCAAAAACCGGAAGGGTACGTTGATCCTAAATATCCAAAGCGCGTGTGCAAACTTCAAGGATCTATTTATGGTTTGAAGCAAGCATCACGTCAATGGAATAAGCGATTTTATGAAGAAATCAAAAAGTTTGGATTTGTTCAAAATCGTGATGAGCCATGTGTATATCGCAAAGCTAGTGGGAGTAATGTAGTGTTCCTAATTTTATACGTCGATGACATATTAATCATGGGAAGTAACATTCCAAGACTTAAGGAAGTTAAGGATTATACTGGTAAATGTTTTTCTATGAAGGATTTGGGAGATGCTACATATATTCTGGGAATTAAAATCTATCGAGATAGGAGTAGACGGTTAATTGGGCTTAGTCATGATGCATCAACACCCGAAGAGGTTAAGCATGAATTAAGTCATGAGAAAGATGCATCAACACCCGAAGAGGTGGCTTACATGTGAAAGGTGCCTTATGCTTCGGCAGTAGGATCTATTATGTATGTTGTAAGATGCACAAGGCCTGATGTGGCATTTGCTCAGAACTTGGTCAGTAGATACCAACAGAATCCAGGAAAGTTCCACTGGACTGCTGTTAAGCATATTCTAAAGTATTTGAGGAGTACGAAGGATATGTTTTTGGTATTTGGGGGTAAACCAGACACATAATTGAATGTAACAGGATTTTGTGATGCGTCCTGGCAATGTGATAAAGACGATACGAAGTCTCAGACGGGTCACGTGTTTGTCATCAATGGAGGAGCAGTTGACTGGAAGAGTAGTAAGCAGAAAACCATTGCTATGCATGCAACTTAATCGGAGTACATGGCCGCTTCAGAAGCTGCAATGGAAGCTGTTTGGATTAGGAAGTTTATTGGATATCTTGGAGTGATGCCTTCAATTAAAGAACCTATTGATATATATTGCGACAGTTCTGTTGCAATTATATTCGCCAATGACCCTGGAGTTATGAAAGGCGCCAGACACTTTAAACGTACATATCACTACGTTCGAGAACAAGTGGAAGCTCGAAAAATAAAATTAATAAAAGTTCACACAGATGATAACGTAGCTGATCCTTTTACTAAGACTTTATCTAGGCCAACGGTAGTTAAGCATGCCAAGGCTATTGGGCTGCAACTAGCTAGCGAATTCATGCAATAAATCTGTTGATTAGTATTTGGATAAATGATGTAAGACATTATTGAATTGATGAAATAAAGATTGGGTTTCGTTTATTTTTCTGTTATTTGATTTTGTATCCTATTTTACATGTTTTAATCCATGAGCATTATGATGTTTCTAAATGTCTGTTGTCGATTAGTAATATTGGAGTATTATTAAACTAAGACAATTCAAAATAGTGACAGAGTATACTTGAAAGTATATTGGTCAATTTTGGACGATATTTGATGGATCAAATATTGGACTTATCCCAACTATATAATTTTACTTTATGGATCTTTGTCATTAAGTAAATCATAAATAGTTATCCTTAGACCTGAGATACCAGAAAACTGCATTGAATGTAGTGCATTTCTGTAAGGTAACCTAACGCTAAACGTAACTGGTAGTTATAAGGGTTATTTTCAGAAGTGTTGCAAAGTTCATGTGTTTTGCTTGTAGTCAAAATGGGATTTGTTTCCTTCAAATTATTTTGAAGTATAATACAGCTGGGCCCTCGGGGGAGTAGTAAGATGTTTGTGTGGCCACACCCAAATGTGTTTTGGTAATCTTGCTATATCCGTAAACGAGAAACAGAATGGTTAATGAAAGGAATGACTGAGATCCATATCCTTATTAACGTTGTATTTGAAATGAAAGGATAATAATAATGATGATGTATCATTAAAAGGTTTTGCCCAGGAGACCTTACTCGAGTTGTACTAGTGACATTGTTAGTGTAACTAGACGCTAATCAATGTGATCACGATATTCGTATTTTGTCCAAGTGGGAGCTGAAAGTTTATGGACTTAAAATTAATAGTCATAAGATAGGATCGAACTCGGGATTACGGGATTGCAGACATTACGTAAAGGGTTAATTTATTTATTAAATATATTTATTATATTTATTAAATCAAACCAAAGCTTAACTAACGATCGTTAATAATTAAAAGTTAAGTATAAATGACCGTTATGGAATTAAATAGAAGCTAAAAGAAGGAAAAAGGAAAAGTTCCGGAAGCCCCATATGGGCCTTGTGAACCGTCGGCCTAAGGAGGACAAAAGGGAAGAAAAAAAATATTTTGTTTCCTAATTTGTTTATAACTTGGAGGAAAAGTTTTTCCAAGACCTATATAAACAAACCCCTAGCCTTCATAAATCACAATTCTCTCCCTCTTTCTCTTGCTTTAGTCGCCGACCAAACACCCCTTTATTTAGGGTTTTGGTTTTCGATTTTACTATTTAATTTATCTAGTCCTAGCCCCTCTCTAGGGTTGTTGGGTAGATATTCCATAAGCGTGGAAGCTCGGTTTGTTCGTGCTAGAATCATGATTAGCTCGCTGTATTACGTGTGTACAAGAACAGTCTTACTTTAGACTATATCCTGGTCATGTTCGTGGTAACCCTAATTGGTGATTGTTCTGTTGTCTTGTGGATCGTTGCTAGGATAAAGGTATGTAACCCTAATTCGATTAACTATAATTGTGTTATTGATTATGATCTTGTTAATTCGCTTCCGCTATGCGTGCTTTGATCTTGTTTAGGGTTTTAAATAATTGTTATGAACTATATAAACCTTCACATGGTTACTATTGGTTGCTTCTTAGAGACCCAAGTGAAAGCTGTTTTCCCCATAAAGAACACGTAACCAGAAGTGCTCTTTCGATCATCTACATCTCCGTGCCAGTCACTATCGGAGTACCCCAATAACTTGTACTCATTCGAACTAGAGTGGAACAACCCGAGTGATTCTGATCCTTTTAAGTATCGCAGAATCCTCTTGACTGCCTTTCAATGTGAATATCTTGGATCCTCCATGAATCGACTCACCACACCAACACTATACGCAATGTCGGGCATCGTACAAGTTAGGTATCTTAAACTTCCAACAACACTTCGGTATTGAGCGGCATCTACTCAATCTCCTCCCTCAAACTTAGAGAGTTTTGTTCCAGTTTCCATTGGTGTAGCCACTGGATTACTTTCTTCCTTTTTACTCTTCTTTAGTATCTCTTTTACATATCCCTCTTGAGATACAAAAATCCCCGATTTAGATTGCCGAATCTCTAAACCAAGAAAGTATTTCATCAAACCCAAATCAGTCATCTCGAACTCCCTGGTCATAGCTTCTTTAAACTCCATCACCATTTTCTCATCATTCCCACCAAATAAGATATCATCACCGTACAAAGCAACAAGTAAAATTTTATCATCATCCTTCTTGACGTACAGAGCATGTTCGTATGGACATTGCACGTACCCGTTCTTATTGATATATGGACCGATTCGAGTATTCCATGCTTCCTCCTTGAGCACATAATTCAAGGACGTGTTGTTATATATTTATAGTGATAATGTATATTGTTGCAATAGTATCGTGCTTGTATCGATTGTATGCAAGACATTGACATAGAGACGATGGAAATAATATATTAGACTTATGTTATTATGAAGTTTTATTCTATTTATCGTAGTAATAAATTATAACAGGATCACCGGCAAAATTTCATTGCGACGTATATTCTTAATTGGGGTATCCTTTTCAGTGACGACATCTTCGTCACTGTTGGATGTTAAGGTTTTTTTAAAAGTGATGTTTTTTTTTCGTCATTATTTTCATCAAATAGTGACGATTTTAGCCACTTTAGTGACGAAATCAAGTATAGAAATGGGTTGTCACACAGCCTAAGTGATGAATTTAGTTCGTCACTAGTTTAGTGTCAAAATTCAATTTCGTCACTTTTTTATTTGTGACGGAGCTATAGCGACGACAAGTGACGACGTCGAATTTCGTCATTAAGTTGGTTTAGTGACGATTTTTTCTCTATTAATGACGATTTTCTGCTCGTCATTAAAGCCTTTTTTTCTTGTAGTGTCGTGTGCCTCCAATGAACCGGCTAAATCGTCGATCGACATGTCTTCTAAATCCTTTAACTCTTCAATCGCACAAACCACATTCTCAAACTTCTAGGTTAACGACCGCAAAATCTTCTCAACAACTCTTGAATCGCCAAGAGTTTCACCATTCCTCTTTAGTTGATTCACCACCGTTTGCACACGGGTGATATAATCAGAAACGCCTTCTGTTTCCTTCATCTTCATGGCCTCCAACTCACCACGTAGAGTTTGGAGCCTCACTTGCTTGACTCGATCAACCCCTTTGTAAACCTTCTCCAAAATATCCCATGCCTCTTTTGCTGTTGTAGCACTAGCGATCTTCTCGAACCCCGACTCATCTACCGATTGAAACAAGAGGAAAAGGGCACTCTTTCATTCGTTTCTCCTTCCATGCCTTCAACTGATTCGCAGTCATGGCACCAATCTCAGCGGCACCCGGTTCTTCATATCCGGCCGTGACAAGTTCCCACGCATCTTGCGCACCTAATAGCACTCTCATCTGAATGCTCCACTTATCGTAATTTAATTTGTTGAGTTTCGGTAGTGACACGTGCCCCAGCGAAGTGCTTACATGATTCATTTTAACCAAGCTCTGATACCAATTTGTAAATCACAGAGAATGTGGGTCTAATTTGAACAAACGTAAACACAGAGATATCACAAACGATTTGTTTTTATTCCGTGATGTATTGTCAATTGTTACAGCAACATATATAATGACATAGGATCTTATGAAAAAATATCGAATGTTCATATCAAAGCACTTTATAGTTGTTATGGTGTTGCTTATTTTTTTTTCATACCTTAATTTCTAAACGACACATTACATGTATTACTCTAAAATTCTCTAATATTTTTTGTCTTTGTTTTTTTTATAGGAATTGTATTTTTGTTGCTTTAATTATGAAGCTAATGGGTGGCACTAAGTATACATATTTCGGAAGCTATGAATATATAGTTTTGAAAAAGTGCGTAGATGTTCTTAACATGGCGTACGCGTACATATATGTTTCTGAAAAAGTGCATAGATGTTCTTAACGTGGTGCAGTTTTTGACAGGTTGCATAGATGTTCTCGCATGATACATAGATGTTTTCGACATGGTACATAGATGTTCTCGGCATGGTGCATATATGTTTTTTGGCATGTGATCATAGGTTCCAATGAATTTGATGAGAAACTAAAGAGTTTACAACTGTTCTTGAACAACGTGGGCATTTATATTTTAGAAGATGTATTTGTATTCAATTGTTATTCATTTTATATTAAATTTTGTATGTAATATTTTAATTATTTGATATGGTATAAATTTAGATGTTACATGTATGTTTTTTTGTGTTTAGTTATAAATTTTGGATATTGTAAAACTTAGACTAGAAATATATGTGCAACTATCCTTTAAAACAAAACAAGTATAATATTTGAGCAGTCGTGTACAAGTGACTTATATAAATGATTAATATTAAAAATAACATAAATGCACCAGGATTGTTGTAAACATTTTTGCTAAAAAAAATTAAAAAAAAAATTCAATTCCAAAAATTATGGGATAAAAAAACGTTTTTCATATAAAAATATTCAAAAATAAAATATCTTTTACTATTATGCCCTTTTCATTTAAATAAAATTCTTTAATAATACTAATTTTTGATTGGTGTAAAAAAGTTATGCATAGTTCTACACTTAAAATGGGTTCTGCATATAACTCGCCCCTATATATATATATATATATATATATATATATATATATATATATATATATATATATATATATATATATATATATATATATATATATATATAGAGTAAGGATCCAATGAGAAGAAGTTTAAAATAAGAAGTGGTGAGAAGAGACTAAAACCACATATTTGAGATGCAACGACTTGCATTAGATGCATTTCTATTCATGTAGATGCACAATCTTGAGTTTCGAAAGTTAATTTGATGTGTAGATGGTACAAATTGATTTTCATGATTTGGACACGTGTAGAGGAACAAAAATATAAATAAATCATGAAATGCATCTAGTATACGTATATGCATCTAATTAAAAGCTATAAAACATGTTATGATGCATTATAATGCATCTAAGATTATAAGGATGCATCTAATTTAAGTGCATGCATCTCGAATATGCGGTTATAGTTTCTTCTTATCCTTCTTATTTTAAGGTTTCTTCTCATTTGATCCTAACTCTATATATATATATATATATATATATATATATATATATATATATATATATATATATATATATATATATATATATATATATATATATATATATATATATATATATATATATATATATATATATATATATATATATATATATAGTGATATATTCTATGCAGAACCATATTTTCTTACAGAACTTGCAGAACCAAGATAATCCAATCAGATTTTAGTTTATTATTTTAATTAAATATATTCCTGTTTTAATATAGGGGTATTTATGGTATATTACAAGATTAACAGTTATTATGTAATCACTGTAGACTTTACAGTTATTTTTCCCACGTACAGACCTTTTGAAAATGTAAGATCAGAAATATTAAAACTGTTTTACAAATTAAAGATTTAATAGGCAAAATCACAAAAAAACATAATGGTTGTTATTGAGGAACATGGGATGAATAATGATTTTGGCCAATGTTCGATGTCTAATGAAAATAATTATGATACGGGCCAGTGTTCGATGTCTAATGAAAATAATTATGATACGGGCCAGTGTTCAATGACACAAGATATTCAAATTTCTGATGACACAGTTATAATACCCCGAATTGAAGAAAACCATGGTATGAATTTTATGTTTTTTATATTTATTTTTTGTGTACATACGAATTTGAATGCACGATTTTGTAAGTGCATCGGGTTACTGTCAATATGGGTGTTTTTGAGTTAAATAGGTTATTTTTTCATCCGATAAATATTGCGTACATGTTTCAAATGAAAATAGTTCATACATGTTATATAGAACACTTATTCAGTTAGTCATATGTTCAATGTCGGTTTACCTTTTTGAAGTTAGAACAATTGTAAGTACATACATGTTGTAAGTTGTTATGGACCGTTTTGAATTATATGTACACTTGCATTTTGTAAAAGATTATGCATTCATGTTTTATAGTGTGTACATTATGTTAATTTTATGTTAACAAATTTTTATATTCATTGTAGATGATTCCGATATCGAGGTGTATGAAATTGATCCTGAGTTTCAGCCTACTCCAAATGGGACACCATACTGGATCCCAAATGTTCCTCAAAATGAAAAACCTAATTATGTAGATGAGTTTGACAGCTTTGATGATGTTTTTAACATGTATTTGGTTTATTCTCAGAAAGCTAGGTTCAATATTCGTAAATCCGGAATTAAACGTAAAAAGGGTGAGATCACACACAGGTCTGTTTACTGCAATAGAGCAGGTAAACCTAGGATAAAAGAAGTAAACACCTTAAAGGAATGTGCAAAAGTTGATGGTGTTGATGTTCCTAAGAAAAAAAAAAAGCGCAGGACTAAGTCCAAGGCCATTGATTGTCCTGCAAAGATTAGTATGAGAAAAATCCCGGGGACAGAAAAATATATTGTGTATGATTTTGTTGAAAACCACAATCATCCGCTTATGAATCTGAATAATATGGACCTCTCACGGGCTCGACGTCAATTGGAATTTTCTGACTATGTTTTTATCCATCGTACTTCTTTGACGAGCATAGGTCCAACTGTAGCTCATCGTATAAAAGTAGCACTTGTTGGTGGATATGATAAAGTTCATGGCACACCAACAGATTGGAGGAATTTTAGGCGTAAGGTTAATTCGTTTATCGGCGACAGGGATGCACAGATGTTAGTAGATAAAATGCTAAGGAGACAAGATCATGTGCCTGAATTCTCTTTTGAGTACCACACACTTCCTTCAAATGAGCTTATCAGAATGTTTTGGGTCGATGAAACCATGAAATGCAATTATAATGCGTTTGGTGACGTGGTTTCATTTGATGCTACTTTCGACACTAACAGGTAATTGTCGTATACGTATGTATTTCAATTATAAAAACTATTTAAAATTGTAAGTTATATAAAGTATGTTTGGTCAGGTATGGTTATAAATTTGTGCCATTCACGGGCATTGACCACCATCAAAAGTGCGTCACGTTTGCTGCTGCGTTGTTGTCCGATGAAACTTATGAATCGTTTTGTTGGATGTTGGAAGCGTTTTTGAAAGTTCATAAGAAGGCGCCACCTTTCGCGGTTACAGACCAAGACGGTGCTCTAAGAAAGGCTGTTGTTCAAATGTTTCCAGATTCGCATCACCGGTTGTGTATGTGGCATATCACACAGAAACTTCCGGTGAAGGTAATTTTATCATGTATATTTATTTTTTATTTCTGCAAATGGGGGTGCACTACATGTAAATTTTTTTTTTCAGGTTTTAGGAGATTTACAAACTGATTCTAAATTCAGGAAACATTTCCATAAACTGGTATGGAATGTATACATAGGCCCGGAAGTGTTTGAACAACGGTGGGAGGGTTTGATAAATCGGTATAATTTGCACGACAACAAATGGTTGTCTGACATGTACCAAATTAGAGAAAGGTGGGTACCCGGTTATTTCAAAGATGTACCTATGTGTGGTTTGATGAAGACCACGTCTCGGTCAGAAAGTACCAACGCGTTCTTCCAGGTCTATTCACATCCTGGTAACACACTTGTTCAGTTCATGCTTTGTTTTGAATCTGCAATTGAGAAACAAAGATATACACAGCGTGCGTTAGACAATGACTCAAATAGTACCATTCCAGTCATGGTTACTGATTTACCGATTGAGAAGCATGCATGTGATGTGTATACACCATCTATATTCAAAGATGTACAACTTGAAATACACCAAGGTTTTAGTGCATGTATACAGATTAGTTATCAGTCTGAAGGCGATGTTGAGACTTGCATCATACGACACAAGGACAAGATAGCTGATAGATTTATATATTCAACGGTATACCTTTTTGCAGCAACTATCTATGTTAATATATTAAATTTAATATCCTTTTATGTTCTGATGTGCGTATATGTTGTTTTTCAGGTTACGTTTAATACAAAGGATGCAACTGTCAAATGTTCTTGTGGCCATTACAACCGCCATGGGTTTCTGTGTCGACATATTTTTTGTGTATATCGTATTTACGGCATTGTCAAAATACCTGAGCTATATCTTAAACGTCGGTGGAAAATGAATGTTCTCCCTGCGCATTTGCTTGATAAACGCCATAGATATGGTCCTTGCATAGAAGAAACTGAACGTTTAGCCTCCGAGGTTCATTCAACAATTGAAGATTGTATCGGTCTTATCAGGAATGATAGTGACAAACTATCTGAGTTCCTTTCAGCTGTTAAAGAATTGAAGAAAAAGCTAGAAGCTGATACGCCATCACCAACTGCTGAGCTAGATAAGGATTCCTTAATTGCGAATTTGTTAGATGTTACTATCCCTGATAAAGTTGTTATTCAAACTCCTAAATCAATATTTAGAAGTAAAGGTAAGAGGAGAATTAAAAGCGCGGCTGAAATAAGGACATCCAAGTCAACAGCAAGAAGTAGTAGGAAAAGGCCTTACAAACAGCGTACGTGCAGCATATGTCATAAAAAAGGCCATAACAAGAAAACATGTGATGACAGGCCCAAAAAAAATATTGATGATGAAGAACAGGCCAGTGTTGAAAGTGATGGTGATGACGCAGACACGGTACAAGTTCAGGAAGAAGATGGAATCGACGAAGAATATGAAACTTACAATGAAGATGAAAGTCAAGAAGAAGACGAAATTGACGAAGAAAGTGAAAGTGACGCAGATGATGAAAGTGACGAATATGATGAAAGTGAACAAGAGTAAACATGTTTTGAGTTTTGACTTTTTTTATGTTTAAGCTGATTAGATATAATTTATTTCATGGATCATGTTCTTATACTAAGATTTGTTTTATTATGTTTATGCATATGGAAGATATGCAGGTATGCAACATGTAGTGAGCTTGTTTCATTTTCCATTTTGTTTCTATTTTATGCAGTCTTTTTTAAAAAAAATGATTATCGAACGATATGCAAATCGTTTATGCAAATTTATGGTAAACGAGCACAGGTTCATGGAGCTATTATTATTGATGGTCGGTATCATTATTTTTATGTTTATGGATGTGCTAGTAGTAAGTAGTAACCTTGCAATCATTATTATTATTGGTTCGCATTTTTTTATATACTTGTCCTCGTTGAAGTTGGTTATGGGTACTGCAAATTTGGTTGGAGCAACCATAGTTATCCATCTGGGTGAGCTGCAACATTTTTCGTAGCCATTTACATGCGTCGGGGGTTGAGACGGAGAGATTTGCTGTCCCCAATACTATTTGATATTGTAATTTGAGTGTTTGATCGTATCGATGTGTACGGGGATGTAGATTGGTCTGAGTGTTGGTAGCAAACATCGGATTCAGCTAAGAATTATGAAACGGGTATAGCATCATCCTCAAATCATGTCCAGACTTAAGATAAGTGTAGTGAGACATGAACTTGGTTAAAGGTTAGAAAAGAGATTGTCCGAAATTTAAGACTTATAATTTGCCTATGAGTGGGTATTGAGCGTGAAGTAAGTTGCATAGGATTTTGGTCGATGACAGATACTATGATTGAAACGGCAAATGCTTCAGTTGTGGATTTTTAAAGTCTGCAATATCATGTCATAATGCTATATGCTTTGGATTAATTACAGAAGGGGGTTCTATACCATTATATGACATTAATTGGTTGCTTCAAAATAACCATTTTTTAGTCTAGGTTAAAGATGACCCGTAAGAAGTTCGATGGAGTTATATTTTTAGTCGTAGATATCCTCAAATGGTTGGTTGATCTGTTGTTGACAGAGGCTGAACTGTGTGGTCATTATGAGATCATGTTTGGAATAGAAACTGGAAGCAAGGAGAGTGAGATCATTTTTAAGACTCTACTTAGAAAACGTGTATGATTTAAATTAAATCACGTGATAGTATCTGTAAGGAATAGTTTTTGAAACGTGTCTCAAAATAGGTGTGTTGGATCAAAGTTTTGTAACGTGTCTGTAATGCTGTCATTACTAACAGGGTCTACGTCGAAGCAATTTTGCACGTATGACAGGTTGAGGAAGAAAGACTAAGCTACTATGTATTGAAAACTGAGTGAATCTACACGGTGCACACTTACTACGTTTTTGGTGCCTTTTGGTTGGAGCAATTTTGTTGGTGCAAGTATAGTTCTCCATCTAGCAGTTATAGTTCTCCATCACCCGATCTCAGTACTTAATTTGGTGCCTTTTGGTTGGAGCAATTTTCTTGGTGCAAATATAGTTCTACATCACCCGATCTTAGTACTTAATTTGGTGCCTTTTGGTTGGAGTAATTATAGTACTCCATCCAGCAGTTATAGTTCTCCATCACCTTTTTTTTGTTTTTGGTGCCTTTTCATGGATCGTGTTCTTATAGTCAGATTTTTTGTTTTTGGATGTTTTCACACATCCTGTATCAGTTAACTGAGTCATTGTTTTTTTGCCTTTTTTTTTAAGTTCTGTTTGTGTTTGCTGTAGGTTAAGTTTTTTGGTTTTTTCTTAGGTTGTGTTTGGGTTTGGGTTTGCTTTAAGGTTTCTGTTTGATAATTTTGTGTTTGTTTTTGTGCAATTATCATTGCTGTAGGTTAAGTTCTGTTTGTTTTTGTGCAATTATCATTGGTAGTCTTTGTTTTTGGTGTGTTTGTTTAGAGGTTTATGTTTTAATTTTGCTGTATGTTACACATGATGTTTTGTCACATAATGAGTTGCCTTTATATACTTTATAAATATAGGGTAATGTGTATTTACAACAGGCTAGTGTGAATTTTTGTACCATAGATGCCATTCGGCACTATCCAACCACCATATATGCACTATCCTAACCTTTTAGTATTTTATTGTATAGTTGCAGCCTGCAACTTGCAGGTACACAGTATAAAACATATATGCAGTTATGCACTATCCAACAGGCTTGGTGATTGTTTTTATCATAGATGCCATTCGACATACACACATTACAATTGTACCATAACATTTCTACCCAAGCATGAATCTCTATCAATAGGTCGTTTGGTGAATAAGATTATACTCCATACCAGAAAATAATATACTGGTTTGAATTTTGATAAGAATAATATACACAATAACAAATACACATATGCAATAAAAAATAAACATAAACATAAACATTCTTAATGATTGCTGAATCATACATTGTTCAACATTGAAAAAAAAGACAAACAACAAAAAGTACCATCAGAACATTAAATCTGAAACCAAAAAGTACCAACAAAACATAACAGATAACAAAAGTGCAATTATAACATCTAAGTAGAAACAGAAGATTTATGATTCAGCAATTTGCACTTTCCAGTAGTGCTTCCCTTTAGCCACCTAGCTTTACTTTCTTTGATTTCATTTGATCCAGTTCAGCACGAATAATATCCTTGTGAATATTGCAATCTGAAAGTAGTAAAGTTGATGCGTACTTGTTTCTTAAGCGTGCCAATTGGGTATTCTGCTTTCTACCCTCATCTGCCAAGATGTCTTTCCATTTATTCAGGTCATTGCCCATATATGCATCCATGTGTCGCATCAAAAATATGCCACTATCTTTCAACCTTTTATCAGTCTGCCAACTAAACTCTCCGCGCACAAGCTCAGTACCCATAAGCGCAGCTGATTTTCTATGATTTTTTGCTATTAGGTATTGGAGGAAACTGTGGTGCTACAAACATTAAGGTGCAAATAATTAGTATACCATTTTTAACGAATAACTAATAAACTTATATAGCATCATTACGTACCAATATCGATGCCACTCTAACCGGAACAATATGCTCAGCTTGATTCTTTTTTTTCGATGTTTCTTTTTTTCGTTTTTCTTGTTATCAATCAAGTATACTGCTGGTTTCTTCAAGTTCACACAAACAAGGTATTTATGGTCTTCATTACTAACCGGGATAAAAACCTGCATTTGTTTTTATATTTTAAAAATATGAATGACACACATGCATATTCGAGTTTAAAATACACGTTATTTGGATATGCACTTTATTCACCGACATATTCATAATACATTACTGTCGGTCATATATCAATTTTATAGCATATACATAGAAAAATCGTATACATAGAAAAACCTTATCAATTTTATATCATATACATATTCCATAAGATGTTCGTCGTATATCAATTTAAAAATAAACCTCTTATCTTTAAACCGGATAAATTCCTATAAATAGTCCAAAACAGAAAATCTTATACGCGTATAAAAAGTCTTCCTACCCATATGCATATATGCACACTATGAATATACGCACATTTTCACAATCTGACCAATCACAAAAAACAGTAAAGTTCATTCTAATAAACAATGTTCATAAAATGAAACTATGCACATATGCATGATAATGGAATATGAGGTTCAATCATGCACTTAACTATTTTTTTATATATTAAATAGAAAATACTTACAATATCGGCTTTATCCAGCACAGACTGACCCCCGTAGGTTGAAATGGCGTTCTCAAAATATATCATACACATTTTTACCCTGGTAGTATCATCGTAGTCATCCTTGAAAACATTATTGTCCTGTTTGACATTCGATTTTGTTAGTTACATTTATTATTACAATTATGCAACACATTTAGGAAACGGAACACTTACCACTTCAAATACATGTAAAAACAATCTTAACGGTGAATTTGCATCTTTTTTACACTCCATGAAATTCAGATACGCAGACCATGAGTTCAAAATGTTGTTTTCTACCAGTTCCTGTGGACCAAGTGACAATACTTGTTCCCTTGTAGAACGGTGTCCGTTTTTTGTCTCGAACAGAACCTCACTGTAATGAAACAATATGAGATTAATAGTAATATTGCATTATATTTTTCAATGCGTATACGCAATAATTTAATATTAACGTACCTATAATCGCCATCCATACGTCTAAACAAGTACTCTGCCACCTTCTTTTCTTCAGTGTTTTCAACTCGATTGGCATTAACCTCCCTTTCTAAGTAAGGTGACTTCAGATTTTCAGGTAATTTACTTGTCCGCTGTTCACGCAAGTTCCTTTCACCGCCCATTTCATCCTCTGGGCTAATAGAATCCAGCGGCACTACATCCAACCCATCATCTTCATCATATCGACTCCTTTCCACAATTTCCATACTATATTGTCTGACAACATTGTCAACAGCCAATACAACTTCTTGTTGCGTTTCTGGTCCCATATAGTATTCATCTGCATCCAATCCGATCCCAATACCAAAATCCTGAGTCAGCCCAAGGCTAAAACTAGGTATATCAAAATCATTACATCTTCTCTTACGTTCAATCTCAGTCTCAACCTTTTCAACACTCTGCAATACTTCTAACTGCGTCTCTTCACCCATGTTGTATTCCGGAAAATCAAACCCTTGAAAGAAGTTATTTTCATTTTCCATTTTGGAGGTATCACGTTCAACGCTTCCAGTTGCTTTTTCTGTTTGCACACGTGATCCGCTTGCCCCATCATTTTTTTCTTCTTTATGATCAAGTGATTCAAAGTACCTCTTACACAAAGAGTCAACCAATGCGTTTCCAGGAAACATCAACTTTGCAGCATCCATAATTTTTTCAAATACAGCTCGTTCCTTAATTATAGATTCCACAGACTTGTTCATTTTCCAAAGTACATACTGCATAATTAAACTGATTATTGTTTCACATATATATATATACGGCGTATACCAAAAAAATTCAGTTGAAGTTCAAAATTGACCTCCAAATTTGTTGGAATTTGCTCGTTATGATCTTCAACATATGGTCCTGCAAGCTCACCCTTCCCAAATCCGTCTGCTTTTAACTCTTCAAATTCGCGTTCTTTCAGCAATTCATGTGTCCACATTGTATTCGGTGGCCTCTTTCTTACAACTCTAAGATTATTACACACTGTCCCATCAACGTAGAGCATCTGTTGTATGAAAAAAACACTCACATTATGAATGATAATCATTTTATTAGAAAACAAGTATGCAAATTTAATTGAACTTTAGAAAATATAAAGGATTACTTACTATTAGCACTGTTATTGGACCTAAGAAATAGCTGTTTGTTTTCTTTCGATCCCACCCAGTCTTGCATGTACGCAGACAACTCCAAATGTAACTACACCAATTGATACTTGATATATCAGTATTTACACCGATATAGTCAAGTATACCCAAATCACAGATCCCTGATGGTTTAACACCTCCCATCACTGAAGTAAATAGAACAATAAAATTTAATTTAAAATTCAAATCAGCAACGTTGGACTGCCTAATCATATGTTTAACTGCATTCGGGGTGATGTCTTTAAAATCTTTAAACTGGTCTTCCCAGTTTTTAAGCATATCTATGTCTCTAATGACATTACCAGCCAATATGTCAACACCTTCGTTGACAACTCCTATCATCTCAGATATCGACTGCATACTTATTTCAATATACTCCTTTTGCAACTTGATTACCATTTTTTTTTCGTCAAAGCTGTCTACTACATAGAACCCTAGCTTCGATGGAGTGCCATCTACTTTAAAATCAATTAGTTTCCCAAAACCTATTTGTTCTAGGCAAAACTTCTGGGCTGGTGATAGTGTAGCTACGGCATTGAATAATGCCTTAGGGCTCGTCCTGGTCTGGAATGTATATGAAGTACCACCATTTCCCCTTTTCTTTTTCAAAGGTATCTTTTTCAGAGTTTCAGTTTTCGGCCTTTTCATATCCTCATTTCCTGTAATTGTTAAACATAATACAAATTAGCACACTCATTTAAATATTTTACATGAACATTTATGTTAATAGTATAACTTGCATCTTACCAATTGGATTATCAGGATTCCGCTTTTTTGTTGTCTGTCTTATTACTTCCTCAATTTTCACTTTGTTTGCCCCTGTTCATATAAATAAAACGCTTTCAATAAACACATACGTAATAACTATATTATGTGATAAACATATAACATATAACAACTTACCACTTCTATCTATAGCCGATGTAGTTGTTGACGTTCCGATTACATCTTCATCACTTTCGTCGTCGTCAATATCTTCATCAACTTCAATAATTTCAATTACTGGTTGTTTACCTTTTGTCCTTTTACTTCTACGCAGTCCTGATAAAGTCATCATAATTTCAATATTATTAATGTGTCCACACTAATATATGTACTATCAACTACAATTTGTCAAATTCAATATATTTTTCAACTATATATCATATCAATACCAAGTAACTTTCTAACAACCATATTCAAAAAAGACAGAAACACGTTTGCAATTAATAACCTTTTAGTTTTTATAGACATTAATATTTAATATTCAAAACGACTAATATAATTTATTGTGTTGAGCTTAAAAAAAACGGACCTGCAAATGTATAAGATACAGCTTTAACAAGATTTAAAAAACAAACAAACATATACGCACACATAACTTAATCATCTTTATATTATAAACATATATTACGCGCACTATATAAAACACATTTGTATCTATCATACCTGTAGATGTTGACCCAATATCCAAGTTATCAAAATCAGGCCATATTAAATCATCCAAGTTAAGATCACCAGCTAAATATTCATCTACGTCGATATACTCATAGCATGTGTGTTCTTCAATAACTGGCAGTTTATGTTTAGAACTTCTACCTCTCCGCGCACCTGAAACAAGTATGCATACTTTTAACGTTTTAACAAAAAGTTAATAACTTTTCAAAAGTGAATCTACACGGTGCACACTTACTACGTTTTTGACTAAAAACTTAGTATGACACAGTATAACCCCCAAAACAACAGTATTGACTCCGAAAACATGTCTACACTATGGGGTGATTGTATATGATTAGGAAACATAAACGTATTTCGGCTTATATTTCATAAGCCTAAATTTGTGGCTTATTTTGATACTCATGAGCTTATATTAGTTTATGGTGTTAAGATAAACTTATATAAGACCAAAATTCTCAAACCAGCCACAAACATTGAGCCATATGAAATATAAGCCATTTTGTTTGCTTATTTTTTTTGCATATATGCTATAAACCCCAAATAAACTTTCATAACACAATGACTATCAAAATAAGCATCAAAATTGAGGCTTATTTAATCTTAGGCGAAATAGCTTATGATTATTAAGCCTAAACAAACACCCCTTACATCAAAACTGAATACTAAACAACTTTTAATAAACCCCTTTGTTCAAATACATATCCGCATCAAAATAAGCATCAAAATTGAGGCTTATTTAATCTTAGCCGCAATAACTTATGATTCTTAAGCCTAAACAAACACTCCTTACATAAAAACTGAATACTAAATAACTATTAATAAACCCATTTGTTCAAAAACATATCCGCATTTTGCATGATCGAAACCGAAATGACGCATTAAAGGTTGGAAATTTGATTGAAATCAAGGTGAGATTATGTTTATTAACCATAAACAAACAACTTCTTGTTGTTTGTTTAGAATTCCTAACTCTCCGCGCACCTGAAACAAGTATGCATACTTTTAACGTTTTAACAAAAAGTTAATAACTTTTCAAAAGTGAATCTACACGGTGCACACTTGCTACGTTTTTGACTAAAAACTTAGTATGACACAGTATAACCCCCAAAACGAACAGTATTGACTCCGAAAACATGTCTACACTATGGGGTGATTGTATATGATTAGGAAACATAAACGTATTTCGGCTTATATTTTAATAAGCCTAAATTTGTGGCTTATTTTGATACTCATGAGCTTATATTAGTTTATGGTGTTAAGATAAACTTATATAAGACCAAAATTCTCAAACCAGCCACAAACATTGAGCCTTATGAAATATAAGCCATTTTGTTTGCTTATTTTTTTTGCATATATGCTATAAACCCCAAATAAACTTTCATAACACAATGACTATCAAAATAAGCATCAAAATTGAGGCTTATTTAATCTTAGGCGAAATAGCTTATGATTCTTAAGCCTAAACAAACACCCCTTACATCAAAACTGAATACTAAACAACTTTTAATAAACCCCTTTGTTCAAATACATATCCGCATCAAAATAAGCATCAAAATTGAGGCTTGTTTAATATTAGCCGCAATAACTTATGATTCTTAAGCTTAAACAAACACTCCTTACATAAAAACTGAATACTAAATAACTATTAATAAACCCATTTGTTCAAAAACATATCCGCATTTTGCATGATCGAAACCGAAATGACGCATTAAAGGTTGGAAATTTGATTGAAATCAAGGTGAGATTATGTTTATTAACCATAAACAAACAACTTCTTGTTGTTTGTTTAGAATTCCTAACTCTCCGCGCACCTGAAACAAGTATGCATACTTTTAACGTTTTAACAAAAAGTTAATAACTTTTCAAAAGTGAATCTAAACGGTGCACACTTGCTACGTTTTTGACTAAAAACTTAGTATGACACAGTATAACCCCCAAAACGAACAGTATTGACTCCGAAAACATGTCTACACTATGGGGTGATTGTATATGATTAGGAAACATAAACGTATTTCGGCTTATATTTTAATAAGCCTAAATTTGTGGCTTATTTTGATACTCATGAGCTTATATTAGTTTATGGTGTTAAGATAAACTTATATAAGACCAAAATTCTCAAACCAGCCACAAACATTGAGCCATATGAAATATAAGCCATTTTGTTTGCTTATTTTTTTTGCATATATGCTATAAACCCCAAATAAACTTTCATAACACAATGACTATCAAAATAAGCATCAAAATTGAGGCTTATTTAATCTTAGGCGAAATAGCTTATGATTATTAAGCCTAAACAAACACCCCTTACATCAAAACTGAATAATAAACAACTTTTAATAAACCCCTTTGTTCAAATACATATCCGCATCAAAATAAGCATCAAAATTGAGGCTTATTTAATATTAGCCGCAATAACTTATGATTCTTAAGCCTAAACAAACACTCCTTACATAAAAACGGAATACTAAATAACTATTAATAAACCCATTTGTTCAAAAACATATCCGCATTTTGCATGATCGAAACCGAAATGACGCATTAAAGGTTGGAAATTTGATTGAAATCAAGGTGAGATTATGTTTATTAACCATAAACAAACAAAAATTATATAACATACTGTGCATTTACAAAAAAAATTAATCATAGAAATTATCATATTATAAACAATAATGCATGTTTCAATTGATCAATGAAAACCAATAAATTATGCACTAAGACTGCATATATGATCAGATTATAATTCATATTAAGTGAAAGAAAACTAATCAAAGGATTTACCGTCCATCGATGATGTTCTTGATACAAGATGATAGTTTGACTTTTTTGGAGGAAGTTTTATGATTATTGTGTGTTTATTTAATGAGAACAGTAACATCAATTTTTTAATTCTGATATAATATGGTGTGAGTGATGGTCGTGGGTGGTGTGAGTAGCAGTTACTGGAGTGTGAGTGAGAGTCGTGTATCTTCGTATATCCAAAACTCAAAAAATTGAAAAGTTAACTTCCTATTTTGCCCTTTTTATCTTTTTCCTGGCAATATTAGTTTTTCATTTTTTTACAATAATGCCATTATGCTATAAAGTCATGTACATAATGCATTTTTAGTGGTAAATATTTGGTTCTGTAAGTTCTGTAAAGAAAAACTGGTTCTGCATTGAACGCTCCCCTATATATATATATATATATATATATATATATATATATATATATATATATATATATATCTATATAGAGTGGAGTTATTCTAAAACAAAACTTATAATAAAATAAATGAGGTGAAATCTCAACCCTTGGATCAAAATCACCTAATTTGATAAAAAAAATGGTGTCTTTTTTGTAAACTCTCAAACTTTAAGGGTAATTGTTGAAAATAGTTAAAATTAAAACGTACCAATTAGGCCGATCAAAAACACACAATTCACACCTACCAAAAAACACACAGTACACTAAATCCACCAAATCAAACCTACTGAATCCTCTCGAATCAAACAAATTCAACAACGCATCGAGATGGTTCGTACGTTTACATCATCTCATCAATGGTATATTGATCTTCGTTACTTTAAAAGTAAGCTTTTTTATGTTCTATTTATTTATCGTTGATGAATACGGTATATTGATCTTCGTTTTTACTACTTTCGTAATGAATTTTGAGAGAAAAATAGCTGAAAGAGTATATATGAAACCTTCATACCAGGTGTTTGATAAAATGTCTATATGATTTTCTATAACTGTGATGCGTTAGTTCTAACTGTGATGTTTTAATTCACAATGTGATGCAGTAAGATATGTAGTAATGTAGTAGATCGTAACTGCAATGCGGTAGAAACATATATGTGACACAATAGGATATAAAGTAATGTAGTAGAACGTAACAGTAATGCAGTAAAAGTTATTTGTAAAAGTGATAAAGTATGCCTGTGATTGGGTAGAAATTGCACTGTGATGTGGTAGGATATTTGCTATTGGTCATATGAATGAGTTACGATTTATTAGTGTTTTTTATTACGGTAATGTTGTAGAATATACGGTAATGTTGTAAAACACTAATGTTGTAAAACACTAATGTTGTAGAATATACGGTAACGTTGTAGAATATACGGTAATATTGTAGAATATACGGTAATGTTGTAAAACACTAATGTTGTAAAACACTAATGTTGTAGAATATACGGTAATGTTGTAGAATATACGGTAATGTTGTAAAACACTAATGTTGTAAAACACTAATGTTGTAGAATATACGGTAATGTTGTAGAATATACGGTAATGTTGTAAAACACTAATGTTGTAAAACACTAATGTTGTAGAATATACGGTAATGTTGTAGAATATACGGTATGTTGTAGAATATACGGTAATGTTGTAGAATATACGGTAATGTTGTAGAATATACGGTAATGTTGTAAAACACTAATGTTGTAAAACACTAATGTTGTAGACTATAGTCACTATACGCTAATGTTGTAGAATATACAGTAATGTTGTAGAATATACGGTAATGTTGTAGAATATACGGTAATGTTGTAGAACCTAATAAGAGATCGATTACGCGCATCATTGCTGAATCTATTTTCTTGGAAGGAATTAGCTAACTAGCCTAGCTGACAAGGCATTACGGTAATGTTGTAGAATATACGGTAATGTTGTAAAACACTAATGTTGTAAAACACTAATGTTGTAGAATATACGGTAATGTTGTAGAATATACGGTAATGTTGTAGAATATACGGTAATGTTGTAAAACACTAATGTTGTAAAACACTAATGTTGTAAAACACTAATGTTGTAGAATATACGGTAATGTTGGTTACTTTCATTGTTCATAGGTAGAAAATGTGTAATGAAGTTGGTTACTTTCATTGTTCATAGGTAGAAAATGTGTTAAAAATGCACTATAATGCTCTAGAATGCAATAGGATATCAAACATATATAAGGTTTTGTGAAAGTGTGTGTTTATGATTGATGTATAAAATGTGTTTGATATAATGTCTCAATGAGAATTATAAAGTTCTCTTTGATATAGAAGTGATTTGGTAAAATCATAACTGTGATGTAGTAGGATTAACACTATAATTGAGTAGAATTAATATTACGATGGAGTAAAACTAATATTATGCATGTGATTTGGTAAATTAGAACTGTAATGGAGTACAATTATTTTTATTCTACTGCATTACAGTTAATGTTTAATGCACTATAATGCAGTAGGTCACTTGCATTGTTCTTTCTACTACATTACTGTTTAATTTTAATGTACTATAATGTAGTACGATACTTGCATTTTTCTTTCTACTGCATTACAGCTTAAATTTTAATGCACTGTAATGCAGTAGGTTACTTTCATTGTTCTTTCTACTGCATTACAACTTAATTTTAATACATTGTAATGCAGTATGTTACTTCCATTGTTCATATGCATGATTTACTGCATTAAAAACTTTATTTCTACTACATTAAGGTTTAAGTTTTAATGCATCGTAATGTAGTATGTTACATGGGTTGTTCATATACATGATTTACTGCATTACAATCTTATTTCTACTGCATTATAGTTTAAATTTAATGCATTGTAATGCAATAGGTTACTTAAAATGTTCTATCTACTGGATTACAGTTTAATTTTAATGCATTATAATGGAGTAGGTTACTTACATTTTTCATATGCATGATTTACTGCATTAAAACTTTATTTCTACTACATTAAGGTTTAAATTCTAATGCATTTAATACAGTAGGTTACTCGTGTTGTTCATATGCATGATTTACTACATTGCAGCTTTATTTCTACTACATTACAACTTTATTTGAACTGCATGCTTGTTTTAAATTCTAATGCATCACATAATATATATTGATACTTATATATATAATTCTTGAACTATTCTACAGGTAAAAAGGCACAGGAAAAAAACCCAGAGGACAAAAGAAGATGCATTTAACAAGCTGCAAAACAGTATATAGCTTCCTCTAATACCAAATGATATACTCTAATTGAAAGATGAAATGGTACAAGGATGCATTGGGCGCGCAACATGATTCTTGGAAGATACTTGTGCATCATTTAAAATAATGTTTAAATTTTATTATATGTAATACTTTGGAATATTGAATGTCTAATACGATGTAGTGTATATTTTAATGATGACATTGTTTGTTTGTAATCATATTTTATATTCTACTACATTATTATCGTTTATTTTATTGCATTACCATATTTCATTCTACTACATGATAGTTATATTCTAAGACATTACAATTATATTTTACCGCATTGTAGTCTTATAATTTACATATAACTGAGATGCAGTATAATATAAATTGAATGAGTAAAAATAAACACTAATGTAGTAGGATATGATCCTATAATGCAGTAAAATAAAATTTGCTTATTTAATGCATTATAGCTATATGCTACTGCATTGCTGTTATTTTATATTCTACTACATTACATTTACTTGTTACAGTTATTTTATTATAAAAAAAGGAATGATACACTAACAAAATAACTGTTGTAGGATATAAAATAACAAAAATGCATTAGAACATAACTGTAATGAGACAAAATCCTAAAATGCAATAGATTTAACGTTGTGATGCAATAAAACACATTCAAATCAATAACTATAACGTACTCATGTTTACATTGAAGTTGTAACATAAAATCATAATTTTATTTGTAAAAAATGACAAAAAAATTGAAAAACTATTCATTTTCGATGTACAAATTTTCTTAAACTAGCCTTCTTCGACATATCTTGTGTCTTTGCTTTCTTCGATACAAACAATAATTTATTCAACTCGTAGAACTGGAATTGTGGCCTCATTTATCTCCATATGTCGAACAACCCCTTCTCTTGGTTAGTCCTTCAACAGTTACTATCTGTTATAAAATGAAAGTATCGTACTGCATTACAGTGCATTAAAATTAAACAGTAATGTAGTAGAAAGAACAATACAAGTGACCTACTGCATTATAATGCATTAAAACTTAACTGTAATGCAGTAGAATAAAAATAATTCTACTTCATTACACTTCTAATTTACCAAATCACATGCATAGTATTAGTTTTACTTCATCATAATATAAATTCTACTCAATCATAGTGTTAATCCTGCTCCATCACAGTTATGATTTTACCAAATCACTTCTATATCAAAGAGAACTTTATAATTCTCATTGAGACATTATATCAAACACATTTTATACATTAATCATAAACACACACTTGCACAAAACCTTATATATGTTTGATATCCTATTGCATTCTAGAGCATTATAGTGCATTTTTAACACATTTTCTACCTATGAACAATGAAAGTAACCAACTTCATTACACTATAATTTCTACCACATCAAACGCGTAAGTAACTTACTGCATTACGGTCTCATTCCTAGTACATTAGAATGTTAAAGTAGTGCATCACAATTATGATGTCTTATTGAGACATTATATGAAACACATTGTATGCATAAATCATAACCACACACTTACCCATTAGTGTTTTACAACATTACCGTATATTCTACAACATTACCGTATATTCTACAACATTACCGTATATTCTACAACATTACCGTATATTCTACAACATTACCGTATATTCTACAACATTAGTGTTTTACAACATTAGTGTTTTACAACATTACCGTATATTCTACAACATTACCGTATATTCTACAACATTAGTGTTTTACAACATTAGTGTTTTACAACATTACCGTATACTCTACAACATTACCGTATATTCTACAACATTAGTGTTTTACAACATTAGTGTTTTACAACATTACCGTATATTCTACAACATTACCGTATATTCTACAACATTACCGTATATTCTACAACATTAGTGTTTTACAACATTAGTGTTTTACAACATTACCGTATATTCTACAACATTACCGTATATTCTACAACATTATCGTATATTCTACAACATTACCGTATATTCTACAACATTAGTGTTTTACAACATTAGTGTTTTACAACATTACCGTATATTCTACAACATTACCGTAATGCCTTGTCAGCTAGGCTAGTTAGCTAATTCCTTCCAAGAAAATAAATTCAGCAATGATGCGCGTAATCGATCTCTTATTAGGTTCTACAACATTACCGTATATTCTAAAACATTACCGTATATTCTACAACATTACCGTATATTCTACAACATTACCGTATATTCTACAACATTAGCGTATAGTCTACAACATTAGTGTTTTACAACATTAGTGTTTTACAACATTACCGTATATTCTACAACATTACCGTATATTCTATAACATTACCGTATATTCTACAACATACCGTATATTCTACAACATTACCGTATATTATACAACATTAGTGTTTTACAACATTAGTGTTTTACAACATTACCGTATATTCTACAACATTACCGTATATTCTACAACATTAGTGTTTTACAACATTAGTGTTTTACAACATTACCGTATATTGTACAACATTACCGTATATTCTACAACATTACATTAAAAATGAAAAACACTAATAAATCGTAACTCATTCATATGAACAATAGTAAATATCCAACCACATCACAATGCAAGTTCTATCAAATCACAGGGATACTTTATCACTTTTACAAATAACTTTTACTGCATTACTGTTACGTTCTACTACATTACTTTATATCCTACTGCGTACATATATGTTTCTACCGCATTGCAGTTACAATCTACTACATTACTGTATATCTTACTGCATCACATTGTGAATTAAAGCATCACAGTTAGAACTAACGCATCACAGTTATAGAAAATCATATAGACATTTTATCAAACACCTGGTATGCAGGTTTCATATATACTGACAATTTCATATCCAAAAGGAAACAATATGAATCTGAACTAAACTCCTAACATATCATGTCTATATCAATAACAATAACAAAAAATCCAAATCCTACTGACAATTTCGAATTATAATAAAAATATAATTAAAAACAAAATTGACTTACCTTCATTTTTAAATGATGAATCTACAGAGATCTTTCATTTTGAAATGAACACAAGCAAATATGATGTATAATTAGGGTTATGAAATCAAACAACTTAATCTTAAATGAATAAGGTGGATTAGGTGGTGGTTCACGACTTGGAAGGTGGGGAAGATGGTGGACAAGCTGAGGAAGGTGGCGGTTTGCGATGGAGAAGATGGTTATTAGTCCAGAGATTAGAGAGGATATAAAAGTATCGATCCAGATATTGATATGTGTGTGAAAAATAAATATTCTAAATCTGCCCCTGAAGTTTCTAAAATTACAAATGTACACCATTTTTTTTTGGAAAAGGGGGGGGGACACATGGCAGCATGTGGTTCCACCTCATTTATTTTATTATAAAAAATGTTTTATTTAACCCCAACTCTATATATATATATATATATATATATATATATATATATATATATATATATATATATATATATATATATATATATATATATATATATATATATATATATATATATATATATATATATATAAAGTCAACCATTGTGACTTTTATTAAACATTGTATTTAACCATCGTGACTTTTAAACAATAACTACCCTATAACTGCCTTTTTTAACTGCCATAGTATTACAACAATCTGATGTGAGCTATTTTCCAACACACATATAGGTAACTAATAGACACTGCAATGTTTCATATTAAAGATTAACCAATATAGCCACTAAGCAAAATACATAGAAAATGCAACAAGGATTGTACTGAACCAAGAATGCAAACAAGATTTTTACATGTAATGTATCGGGATTTTATGAAACCCCATACCAACTAGAAAGAACCAAACTCGGATAATTAAAATCAATTCTAAGTAATAGAGAAAATACTTGTACTAAATAATACCGATTCTTCTAACCTAATAACAAGCTTGGCCCCTCCCTCATGAGGTAGCAGATTCACTTCCTAGAATATAATCATATACAAAACAATCTGCATGATCATGCAAGAGTAGTGTTTCCATGTAAGAGCTCATGAAGAATGAATCAGGTTCTCCATCTATTTCAAGATTGTGGATGTGTTTTGAGGAGGGCGAGTAAACTTCAAGTGCTGCAGAATTTTCAAAAAGGTGATTTTCGATTATAGGCTCACCGCTCTTCCTATATCCATGTATCTGAGTTATGAATTCTGAATCAGGGATGTCAAAGGGGAATAGCTTTCTAAAAGAAGTTATAACCCCATCTTGCTCCATCATCCATGCACTACCAACTAGCTTATCGAGCTCCTCTTTCTGTTTAATTAGTCCTAGCAAAACAAGTGAATCCCTTAGCTTAGAAATAGTGACCCCACCCCGATAAAACTGCTTTGATAAGCTATATGGGACGTCTACCACTTTAAAGTCTTTGTTAATCATATCAAATGACAAGATATTAAAGTGATCAGTTAAACCATTATCACTAAAGGTCCTCTCACAAACAGCCAAATAAATAAACCTATCTATAACAACATGAGTAATTCCCGATATATAACTGTATGAATCACGATACATATTGCTACATGGAATCACATTCCAAATGCCCGAGCTCAATGTAAAAACCTCAATTTGGGTAGAGATTTTGTAACCATATGAAATCCTAACAATTGTAGGATCATTAGTAACAGGACAAATGCCGAAAGCAAAGTTCACATGGGGGACAACCATACCAACACATTTTCTAAGGAAAGGGTTCCAAAGAACAAACATATTTCTCCCATTGTTGACTCCATAGACGCAAAACACGCCATTACAACAACCAACTACCATTGAATACTTAAGCTCTTTTATTAAAACAGGAACGGATGGGTCTAATTCTTGCTGATGGGTCAATAATGTATCATCCATGAGACAAACATATTTTTCTTTAAAAGAGTCTAGGGAATCTTTGTACCTTAAAATAAAACGATTTGGGTCGATGTGATGGGTAAACTTATAGCTATCATAAAAGACTTCCATGGTTTCGAAACTGACCTGAATCGAAGCAAAGACTTGACATGAGGGACCCTTTGTAGGATTTCTAATTGGATGTCAAAAGGGATGTTGTCTGACATTTTTTAAGAAAATCTCTAGGGTTTTATGAGTTTAATTTGGGGTTTTGCTTAGAATTGACTGTTGTTAAACCGTTTGGTCTAAACTTGCATGGTCCATTAAATAAGCTGGAGGCCTGGAGTTATTATTAATGGTTTTACTTTTGGTCCTTCAAATTTAGAATATTGTTATTACTTTTGGTCCTACGTAGGTAGAGCTGATTGAATAACTCAAGCTCGCGTAGTTTCGAATCAAAATTCAAGCAGAAAAAAGCGATTGCAATATTCGTTTAGTCGAGCTTGATCTCGAGCTTATACAAGATATAGCATGGAGTTGTGGTTAAAACTCTTTTTTACTATGAAATTGATGTTAATAGGTTTATACGTATTTTGATCAAAGTTGTGTTTGTAATATAGATCTATATGTTGTATTCGAGCAGTCGGATACCTTGTAGTGAGCAATCAGCCTAGTCGTGGAGTAATATATGCAAATTGTGGCACGTTGTTCTGTAGGAATGTAACAACATGAAGTATACTAGTCGTGGAGTAATATATGTCTACACTTGAACTGAATCAGTTGAAGTGATTAGCAGCTTGTCTCTGCGTTTAGTTAGAAAAATGGGCACCACGTTACAAGCAGATGGTAATCATATAAAGGTGTCCTATGTTTTTTACTATAAATTGCAACTTATTTTTAGTCTTTTTTTTATTAACTCTTTGTTATCCAAATCTTCTATTTCAGGAGCGGGTCAGGTTCACTCAGACCAAGTTTCATGTTCAGCACTTGCTTCGTATCTGTAACCTTTATAGATGTAGAGGGTAACATGCACTTTTTTATAAAGGCAACAAAAATTTTAATTTATAACGAAAACAAGCTAAAGATACAGCACAATGGCATCCCAACTTCTCAATCAAGTAGATTAAGGAAGCCAGGATCCCAAAGGAAATCAACAACTTAGAAACATAAGCTTTGGATTCATCTTTACTAGCTAAAGTTTTATCTTAAAAGTGCATGATGAGCTTTTAAGTTAGAATCAGACAAGTTTGTGCGCTCTTCTGTAAAATCTCAAGTTGCAGAAGCTACTTGTTGAAGTACACATTAGACTTTAAAAGATAGCTGCTTACTAAAATGAGAAAATCAGTGGTTGCTGCAGCTGTTTCAGGAGTGGGTAACTTCAATCCTTCACGCTCGAAAAGGACTTCAACTGTTAGAAAACAAGTGCGGGTTTTACAGTATATACATGGATCATGTAATTGGGTTAATTGGCAAGCTAGTGGGTCAGTCTGCATCTCTTCAGAAGCTCAACCGGAACGTTTGTTGGACATAATGTCTTCTATGCCAAAAGGTTCCAGGCCCAAAACATATTTTATTTAGGCCTGACAAAGCCCATAGCCAAACCCTAGAATAGGTCAACAGTTATATACGGTTATAACTGTAATATGTCGATTACTTTTGTAGAACCGGTACAATCACACCGATTCATGTAGTATAAATAGGGCAAAGTTCTGTAATCGAACCAACCCACTTGATTCAATATATCAGAAAGTTATTAGGGTTCATATCCCTTTGTTCTTTATTTTCTTATTCTATGATGATATGATGTTTGCTGAAAATCATGATGCTTGTTTGGTTGATTCGATCCTGGAGATATGACGAAGAAGACCTGTGCAACATTGGTATCAGAGCGCCAAGGAACCAAGCAACACCACATCATGATTGAGTCACAAGAAGAATAGAACGAATGAATGAAAGAAGAAAGAAAGGAAAGAAACGATTCGGGGAATCGTTCCAAAAGAAAAGAGGAAGAACAACAATTCTGGGAATTGTTTTTCAGAAAAGAGAGACAGATAATTGATTCAGGGAATCAAATACACCAACGATTCAGGGAATCGTTCCAAAAATAGAAAGCAACGATTCGGGGAATTGTTCAAAAAAGGGAAGAACAACAATTCTAGGAATTGTTTCAAAGAAAGAAAGACCAACGATTCAGGGAATCGTTCGTGAAAACAGGGAGGAAGACATGCGTAAGGCGGGACTGAATATCAACAGCGAACTAGTTAGGATTAATAGCGGGATGCAGGTTTGATTGTCGGAAACAAAGAAGCAGGATTGATTGTTATTAGCAGAAGGCGGGATTAAAAATCATTGGCAGGACGAGTTTGACTTTCAACAGCAAGGCAGGCTTAATCAAGAACTAGAGGGAACGTTGTTGTGGAAGATAAATACTAGAGGAACATAAAGCATGAGATCAACAGCGGGGAGAAGCGGGTTTGATTGTCAATAGCGGTGAAGCGGACATAGTTGTCATTAGCAGGAAGCATACGTGACAATTATTTGCTAGGCGGATTTGACTCTCGACAGCGAGGCGGGTTTGATCACATACCCAGAAATCAGCAGTACGCGGGGATTGCAGAAATCAGAAACCGCAGGGAGTGCAAGGAGAAAAGAAGTTTTTGGCATCTCGACATTAGGGGGGAACTGTTGGACGTAATGTCTTCTATGCCAAAAGGTTCCAGGCCCAAAACATATTTTATTTAGGCCTGACAAAGCCCATAGCCAAACCCTAGAATAGGTCAACAGTTATATACGGTTATAACTGTAATATGTCGATTACTTTTGTAGAACCGGTACAATCACACCGATTCATGTAGTATAAATAGGGCAAAGTTCTGTAATCGAACCAACCCACTTGATTCAATATATCAGAAAGTTATTAGGGTTCATATCCCTTTGTTCTTTATTTTCTTATTCTATGATGATATGATGTTTGCTGAAAATCATGATGCTTGTTTGGTTGATTCGATCCTGGAGATATGACGAAGAAGACCTGTGCAACAACGTTCTTCAAAACTTATTTTGTAAAACAACATTTTTAGTTCTCTTTCAGTCTCTTTCGGTTATGTTTATTTTCATGTCAACCAGTCAATTAGGCTCCCAGATATTCTTTTTACGTTGGTGTACAAGTGTTTTGCCGAATGTTTAATGGAATTCACGTTCAGACCATACATTCCTTTTGTCATTACCCCAAGTCTATATTAACAGCTCCCTTATATAAAGTTTGCCTACATTTGAATTGAAAAGATTCATGAAATATTCATATTCATTAAAACACAAGACCCAAATGTAAAATGACAATAAAAAACCATATGCTCAAGAGATCCTCCTCGTACATGAAGAGTTGTCTTGTGACACTTGACCATGTCCTATCATTTATACAAGTTGAATTATTAGCTGCAGGGCTGAGAAAAAAATGTAAAAAGACCTTGAATATAAATTGAGCTACACACCTGCTGGTATCCTCACAGGAATCACAAGAGTAATGTCAGCGGATTTGAATGGTCTAATGCAGGTGCAGAAGAAACTGGATTGGCGCTGCAAGTCATAGCTCTGTTTTTGCTATGTTTGTTAACAAGGATGGTACTGAGCCAATAATGCGAACAAGCTTAATACATGTATAAACATATGTATAAAAGGATTTCAAACGCAATACCAAATTAAAAGAAATAAACTCTGATACTGGTAATCATAATGACTATGAAATATAAACACGTCACTTCTTCTTGCCTAATAACAAGCTAGGCCCTCCCTTGAGAGGGAGCGGACCACTTCATAGAATATTTATTTGGGTAAACGTGCTTTAAACTGCGATAATTGTATTAAACAAAAAAAACGTTAAAGTACAAATGGAATGTGGCTGAGGTAACCCTTGCAATCACTAGCAACATAAATCAAAAGGAAATAACAATAGATAAAATGCCAACATGGCTATAATTAGACAAATCATGTCATGGTAGTATCAGGAGCCAAGTAACTGTCCCTAATTTGGTAAATCATCAAAACAACTTCAACTCTCTCTATCACCCAAAACATCATAAGAGTTGGAAGTGGGGATACAAGACGAGCTAGTAGGAACCTCAACACCTCCCTTTCTAACAACCGTATGGAAAGCAATATGGGCCCCCTTATTTCCACTCTTCCTCTTGTTAACAACCGTTTGGAAGCCATCGTTTGTGTTTTTAGCAGCTGGAGTTAGAGTAACCTTAATATTCTTAGGACGTTCATCACCAGTTAGAGTTGGAGTAACCTTAACATTCCTAGGACATTCATCATCATCATGCCCAAAATCATTTCATAAATCACATCGAGGTGGCTTCCGCTCGTACTCAACACGCACCACTTCCTTAGTAAAACCCGAACCATCACTTGGTAGAATATTATCATATATATAACAATCTGCATGATCATGCAGGAGTAGTGTTTCCATGTGAGAACCCAAGCATAATGAATATAAGATGTTCCATCTATTCCAAGATCGTGGATGTGTTTTGAGTAGGGCGAGTAAACTCCAAGTTCTGCAAAATATTTAGAATTATGAGTTTCAATTATAGGTTCACCGCTATTCCTATATCCATGTATCTTCTTTATTGATTGTGAATCAGGGATGTCAAAGGTGAATAGCTTTCTAAAAGAAGTTATAACCCCATCTTGCTCCATCATCCATGCACTACCAACTAGCTTATCGAGCTCCTCCTGCTTAATTAATCCAAACAAAATAAGCGACTCCCTTAGCTTAGAAATAGTGACCTCGCCCCGGTAAAACTGCTTTGATAAGCTATACGGAATGTCTACCACTTTAAAGTCTTTTTTAATCATATCAAATGACAAGATATTCCAAGGAAAGTGATTCAAACCATAATCACTAAATGTCCTCTCACAAACAGCCCAATGAATAAACCTATCGATAACAACATGAGTTTCTGATATAAAACTAAATGAACCACTATACATATTGCTACATGGAATCACATTCCAAACACCCGAGCTCAACGTAAATACCTCAAATTGGCTAGATATTTTGAAACCATAAGAAATCCTCCTAACAATTGTAGGATCATTAGTAACAGGACAAACGTCGAAAGCAAAGTTCACCTCTCTATCATCCGGGTCAGGCGGGACAACCATACCAACACATTTTCTAACGGAAGTGTTCCAAAGAAGAACCATATTTCTCTCATAAATTCTGTTAATTCCGTAGACGCAAAACACGTCATTACAACTGCCAACTACTATTGGACCATAAATCTGATATATTAAATTAGGAACAGTTAGGTCTAATTCTTCTTGATGGGTCAAATTGTCATGTTCATCCATGAGACAAACATACTATTCCTTCAAAGAGTCTAGGGAATCTACGTACCTTAAAATAAAACGATTTGGCTCGAAGTGACGGGTAAACTTATAATGACTTGACATCCGTGACCTTTTTTATGATTTCTATTTGGATGTCGAAAGGGATGTTGTCCGATATTTTTTTAAGAAAGATCCTAGGGTTTTATGAGGGCGTTGCTTGGAATCGACTTTTGTTTGTTTGGTCTAAACTTGCATGGTCCATAAATAAGGTGGAGTTATTAATGGTTTTACTTTTGGTCCTTCAAATTTAGAATATTGTTATTACTCCAACCAAGTGACAATATGTCGGTCTCTGTAGGTAGAGCTGATTGAATAACTCAAGCTCGAGTATTTTCGAATCAAACTTCAGGCAATTTAAAAAGAGATTGCAATGTTCGTTTAGTCGAGCTTGATCCCGACCTTATACAATATTGCATCAAGTTGTGGTTGTAAACTCTTTTTTACTATGAAATTGATATTTATGGGTTTATTCTTATTTTGATCAAAGTTGTGTTTGTAATATAGATCTATACTCAAGCAGTCGGTTACCTCGTAGTGACTAGCGAGTAATCAGCCTAGTTGCGGAGGTATCGACTAGAGGTGGCAATTTCAACCCATTCCACCAAAAGTAGGTCATTTGGGTTCAATTTCATAACCTTATTGGTTGAAATGGGTTGAGCAAAAAATAGAGTGATGGGTCAAATGGGTCAACCCCTTTCTTTGTGTAAAATGAAGTTTGGGTCAAATGGGTTTGAGAATGGGTCAAATGGGTTTAAAAATAGGCCACATAGTTCCTATTATTGTACCAAAAACCTAATAGTGTAAAAAATTAGTTTTTATTATTAAGTCACTAAATTTACGTTTTTGTCAGTAAATTTACGTATTCGTCAGAAAATTTACTTTTTCGTCAGTAAATTTACGTTTTCGTCAGAAAATTTATGTTTTCATCAGTAAATTCACGTATTCGTCAGAAAATTCACGTTTTCGTCAGAAAATTTACGTTTTCGTCAGTAAATTTACGTTTTCGTCAAAAACTTTACGTTTTCGTCAGTAAATTTACGTTTTCGTTAGAAATTTTACGTATTCGTCAGAAAATTTACGTTTTCTTCAGTAAATTTACGTTTTCGTCAGTAAATTTACGTATTCGTCAGAAAATTTACGTTTTTGTCAGTAAATATAAGTTTTCGTCAGTAAATTTACGTTTTCGTCAGAAAATTTACGTTTTCGTCAATAAATTTACGTTTTCGTCATAAAATTTACGTTTTCGTTAGTAAATTTACGTATTCGTCAGAAAATTTACGTTTTCGTCAGTAAATTTACGTTTTCGTCAATAAATTTACGTTTTCGTCAGTATATTTACGTTTTTGTCAGTAATTTAAAGTTTTCGTCAGTAAATTTACGTTTACGTCAGTAAATTTACGTTTTCGTCAGTAAATTCAGTATTCGTCAGAAAATTCACGTTTTGACGAAAAAATTTACGGACGAAAACGAAAATTTTCTGACGAAAACGTAAATTTACTGACTAAAACGTAAATTTTCTGATGAAAACGTAACTTTTCTGACGAAAATTTAAATTTACTGACGAAAACGTAAATTTTCTAACGAATACGTAAATTTACTTACGAAGACGTAAATTTACTGACGAAAACGTAAAGTTTCTGACGAAAACGTAAATTTACTGACGAAAACGTAAATTTTCTGACGAATACGTGAATTTTCTGACGAATACGTGAATTTACTGACGAAAACGTAAATTTTCTGACGAAAATGTTAATTTTCTGACGAAAACGTAAATTTACTGACGAAAACGTAAATTTTCTGACGAAAACGTAAATTTTCTGACGAAAACTTAAATTTTTCTCAACGAAAACGTAAATTTTCTGACGAATACGTAAATTTACTGACGAAAACGTAAATTTACTGACGAAAACGTAAAGTTTATGACGAAAACGTAAATTTACTGACGAAAACGTAAATTTTCTGACGAAAAAGTGAATTTTCTGACGAATACGTGAATTTACTGACGAAAACTTAAATTTTCTGACGAAAACGTAAATTTACTGACGAAAACGTAATTTTACTGACGAAAACGAGAATTTACTGACGAAAACGTAAATTTACTGATGAAAATGAAAATTTACTGACGAATACGTATATTTACTGACGAAAACGTAAATTTTCTGACAAAAACGTAAATTTTCTGACGAATACGTAAATTTACTAACGAAAGCGTAAAGTTTCTGGCGAAAACTTAAATTTACTGACGAAAACGTAAATTTACTGACGAAAACGTAAGTTTTCTGACGAATACGTAAATTTCTGACGAAAACGTTAGTTTTCTATCGAATACGTGAATTTACTGAGGAAAACATAAATTTTCTGACGAAAACATAAATGACGAAAACGTAAATTTACTGACGAAAACGTAATTTTTTTTACGAAAACGTAAATTTACTAACGAAAACGTAAAATTTTCTGAGAAAAACGTAAATTTACTGACGAAAACGTGAATTTTCTGACGAAAACGTGTATTTTCTGACAAAAACGTATATTTACAGACGAAAACGTAAATTTACTGACAAAAACGTATATTTACTGACGAAAACGTAAAAATACTGATGAAAAGTTTAAAACGTAAAAAAATCGATGAAAAATTTAAAAAAACTGACCAAAACGTAAAAATCGAACGAATACAGATAAAAACGTTTGAACATGTTAAAAGATAGAAAAATATTGTAAGTTAGTAGGTTGACCCGACCCAAACCATTTGACCCATAACCCATTTGACCCATTATTAAATGATGACCCATTTGACCCATAACTCATTTGACCCACAACCCATTTGACCCATGAACCAAACCCAACCAAACCAACCCATTTGCCACCTCTAGTATCGACTAACTTTTGGAATATGGTTAATTTATCATGTATACTTACTACTTGATCCAGATTAGCGAGTTTTTAGTATCAGATTGCCTAATAAGTTGGTCGAAGACAGATGAATTCACAACAGGTAAGCACACATTTTCTCTAAGCAGGTAACCTTGGTGCGGATTTTGGTAAAAATCAAATTGAAGAAGCATATGTGGATTTTAAAAAATAACGTTACATAATCGCCCGTTTCTTCAATTTCGATTCTTTTGATTTTGAATTATATTTTTTTTTCAAATTTTTCTTAGATATACGTTTGTTTTATGATAAAGACTAGCTTAAAGACCCGTGGAATCACGGGGTTTCTTAAAAGAATTATTTTTATAAGAAATTATATGTATGAATCAAGTAAAAACAACAACGAATGTTTTGTGTGAATTATTTAATAAACATTTGAGTTTCTAACAATCGAAATAATAAATGTTCATGCTCATCTTCTCCAAATGATAGATAGGCTTGAAAAGAAAATATAAGTAGTCAACGTTAAACACGTGTGTAGTCCATGTTCATTCCGTGAAAACCTAAAAAAACAAAGTAAACCGAAAAGAACGTTGTTGATAAAAATATATGTGAAAGTCAATAAAATGTTATAAAACATGTCATTTATATAATTTAGCATAGAGGTCACATAAAAGCATGATCTGGAACCCAATCCATAAGCGGGCTAGCTATATGATTTTGTTTTTTACATTCAATTCAATGTATAGTTCAAAACATGTACTTAAACACACTGATATAAATGATCATTTGATGATAGAACTTATAGATTTATTTTCTACATTACAAAATAGATACGAATTTCATGAAAATAAGTATCAAACAATTCTCTGTAAACAATAAGATGACAATCGTGCAAACAATTCTCTGTAAATAATATGACAATCCTACTAATCATTTCTTCAAAACTTCTAACATTTAATATAGCCCGCCGTCACTTGCAATGCTCTACTAAATCTCTTGAATTGGCATTCTAAACAAATTATAAGATGAAAATAGGAAAGATAAAAGAAGTATAAGAAGAATTCAACCAACACCAAAATACAAAAAGAAGGAAAAGGGGCCAACTCACCTTTCGTTTAGCTAAAAAGGTAGGGCAAATGGGTAAAAGATGGTCAAACCATGCCCATGGTTGATACTTGATCTCATTCTGTGACAAAATGATTACGAATATATCTTATTCTAATCTAAACGACTCATACTCAAATCTTATAATCTTGATACGTGTCGGTCATCAAGTGATTATGTATTAAGGTAATTAATCGAAACACGGAAGTCAAAGTTTGAAAGTAGACTTTAGTGTCAAAAGTGTAGAAGTAGCTAACAAACATGCCTACTTAACGATCCAACAAATATTAAATAATAAAGCAAATGTACGATTGAAATCTTGGAAATCAAAATGAATATTGTTCGTCCATAACCACATTGCATTACTCAAATCCACGCATCGTGCATAAACATGGTTAAACATTATCAAGTGTTTTAAAAATAATGACACAATAAGGTATAAAGACCTATTGATTACTATCTTGCAAATAGAAAGCTCCTTAGAGTCACACATTTTTTCACTCTCTGGCCCAATTGACTAAAAGGTATATTACAGTTGTAAAGACATGTCCTTTCTTGTTCTATTACCTGATTTCTTTGCTTCACCGATATAATCTTCTCGACAACAACAACAGTTGGTTGAATTGTGCCCAAAGTAACGAACCTGTGAGAAATGAGTGATATATTGGAAGGCATAAGCAATGATATATAATAATGGGAAAATTAATAATTAAATTGAACAAAAGAATTGGACAAACCTTGTTAGCACCCGGTCTTTCAGGTAGAGATATTATGTTCAAAGTTCAAGCTATGAATTAATTAAACTCCATATGCCCAATGCTTTTTGTATGGGTTTATATAAGCTTCTAAGTTGCAGAGCGTTATACTTAGTTCCCAATCTCATGAGCAAAACAATTAGTTTACGATTGCTTATTAAAGGCATTATTGTTTTTTGGACAATCAGGTAATCAATAGTAAACAAACCCAATTTAAATGAAGGGTTTTCCATTAGCTTCTTTTGTAATGAAGACCGATTCAAACATCAGTGTTTTGTCTATTGTCATGAAATAGACCTCAACTCTTTCCATAGTTATATTTATCACGTCATACCATATAAGTAGAGCCTATACATTTATTTTATTTAAATTGAATCTAGTAACATAAAATGTCTAGTTTTAAAGCAATAAGAACATAAATAAAGGAAGATTACCTCAAGCTCCTATGAAGGCTAATTCCAGCATCAATCATCGTCCTTTTTGTGAGCTTAAAAATCTGTTCGAAGAGCCAAATATCAAATATCAACCACAATATATATTCCAACTATCTAATAACCCAAAGACAAATGTTAAAAAAAATTGTTGACCAGTAGTATATGGAAACTTTGAACAAAATATCAAATTAGGTTTAACCAAAAAGAAATACATAAACCACTTATTTGCCGTTAAGTATGAATTGTAGTTAGCCTTGTAATGTAAGATTAGGTAAGAGAGATAATATATGTAAAATCAAAAGTCTTCTAACTTGTATCAACTATCAATATCTTACCATCATAAAACTCTTTTAATGCTTCCAATATATCTAATAATAGCCACTATTCATCATCATCGTTTTACAATTCAAAAAGAAAGATAATATAATAAATTTTAGATTATATATCCACTAACCAATTAATTAGAAACAACTTTACACAAAACAATAGAGTGGATTGTGTTAACTCGGCAGTTTCTAGTGAAAAAATGTTTATATTACCTTAAGATGTCACTTCCATACATGTATATCAAGACTATAAGATTTTCTATCCTCGCACAAGTGTACTTTCCAGGCCCATTTAGCTCACTGAAAAAAAACACCGTTAACTGATTATTAAAAATCTACTAAGAGCAATTACTTACCGTTCAAACTGTTGGTCAAGCTGGACTCCTCACCAACAAAAAGTCAACATCAACTTCTTTTTTGACTTTAAGAATATCCTTAGAGATATATACAACCAATTCAAAAAAAAGGTCAATATATCAATTTGTGATGTAGGCATTTCATCAAGCACTTAGTATTAAGGTGACACTTACATTACTACGTCTTGTGTAGTGGTCGGTACTTGAATCTCTACCTGCCACAAAAATTCAAATATGAAAACCTTTATAAACAAAAGGTAGAACCCCATATTTTCACAAATTGTTACTTGTAGATTAACATTAATGAAAGCAAATTCTATGATAGCAAATGACATAAAATTCTAACCGGCAAAAATGAGTTATGTACAACTACTGGCCCTCCAAATCGCACCTATTTCATAATTCCTTTTGTCCTAAACAAACACAAAAATGATCCACAACTAATAACATAAGCATGTGTGAAAATAAGCATCACACAAGTACATATCAGTTATTGTTAACTTATTTTGGCAAGGTAAACTTTTTATTACTATTGGTATGTTTAATGACATACGTAGCCAAAATCATCAAACTAAACCCACCAATCCTATTTTATTTTAACATTATATTAAGAAAATGTATCTAAACATAATATTCGTGAATAAAAAGTTCCAATAGGTAGCTTGGTATTTATACAAAATAGTGAGTGGCCTTTTGAAATGAACCTCATCAAAAATAGTTATTGGCATTGATGATCTTGAACATGTATATCTTAACCAAAACATATCAATAATATAATGGCAGTCTCTAAGATTTATCATATATAGATATGTGTTTAGTTTAGTTTGAGGATATACAAAGTAGTTGAACACATTTTATTAGCAATGAATCACAATACATGAATATTATAATTAATCACGATAGATAATTAGGTATCCATTCTATCAACATCAACATTTTCATAGAAAAACTTGTAAGCATATAGTTCTAGAAACCACCTAACTCGATTCTTGCAAACAGACTTATTCAATGGAGTATGAGGTATCATATGTGATTCATTATTCCTCTACAAATATCAATTACACAAACACAATACATAAAAATATTTGGTGTGCATAAAAAAGTTAACAAATTATCTGTTTCATCATTCGATATCATCTATAAACAATTAAACTAATTATACATAAAAAAAACACACATAGAACATAAACTGAATTGATTCGATACAGTTGAAACTTACAAACATTATTTGGATGTATTGTAACACCTTTTACTTCAACCAAATACAACTTCCATCCGCTACAACAATAAAAAAATTGAAAAAGCTCACATTCTATATGTGGTCACGAAAAATATAAGCTAAATATGAGAAGTTAATTTATATTAAAAAAAAGTTTGAACCTTTCTCATGTGTCTTCATGATCACCCATTGCTCTACAACTATTAACAACAACGCACGTGTTCCGAGTATACATAAAGCATCTTTACCCTGCACATAGACCAAACACCATAAGAGATAACAAACATATATATGTTACCAGTGCAACTAATACATTTTCATCACCCTTTGTACAAAAATAACAGAACCAAATTAAGTATAACTACCTATATTTGAACAAAAATAACAGGACAACGGTTAGAAAGATGAGTAACTTACCATCGAATAATTGTTAAAATTTTAATATGTGTGAACTCAATTCAATTTGGCGATGCCTGTAAGAAAATAATACGAAAACTCATAACAAAAAATAAAAATAGACTAAAGACATTTCATCAAACGCTTGATGTGTAAGTTAAACTTAACACTTGAAATTTGATTTAATCACCTTAAATTTAATAGCTTGTTGACTAAGTTTTCCTTTTCCATCACCTACAACAATGATAAAAATACTCGAATACAAAATCATGATTACAAAATTACAAATATAAACTAAAAAACTTGAGGAATATAGAAATCAATGGGATAGTTATAGCAAGAAGTGAACATTACCGATTTTAAGGTTCGGGTAGCATAAACCCGGCTGCCATCGACTTTTTAAGGACGTTGAATATGGTTGCATTGAATCAACATTGCGTTTGTTAAGATGTTGTTAGTGTTAGAATCAATTGATGAAATACAAATAGATCAATAGATCAACTAAACTAATTACACTAACATCAATGGAATCTAAATAAAATCATATTGATTATTAAAAACATAAAAACGAAAATACTATGTGATTTAAATCGAAACCCAAAAATTAAATATCTGTTTTGATTACCTATTTTATGGCATGGACATGATAGAATCACTTGCAGGTTCATATAACGTAAGTAGAGATCCATGGTGCTTTTTAATCAGTTGATTTTGAAATGGTGATGGAGTCTGTATTATTGTTTTGAAATTGTGTGAGAGGATTTGTACAACTTTTTTGGTTTGATGATTTAAAAAAATTAAATCAATGAAACGCGTTTTCTTTAAAAACTTTCCAAAAAACGTTTTTATTAATAACATGTTACAAAATACATTTAATGTGACCTTAACATCAGACGATTCAAAATAAAGATTGTAAAACTTTTCACAGTTTTTTTAAGAATGTAAATATAGTAACTTCTATGTAAACATTACGTGTAAGAATGTTATGGGCTTGTTTATTGCTTAAATTGTTGGGCTATTTTGTTACAACATGTCCATTTACAGTACTAAATCAGACGTATATAACAAATTGTGGCATTGGGTTGTTGTACTTAGCTTATTTATGGTATGTGTTTTAATTCTTGCATTTAATTTTCATGCTTATAGGAGTTGTAACATATTCTGTTTTATTATATAAAATAGATATCGCAAAGTCACATGAATGGTCGAAAGATAAACGATGTGGCCCGATATGTTAGGTATTATCTACAAAAGACTTGCATAGTTTGAAAACTGATTTTAATCGAATCAGTCACATGACATTCGAGACCATTTGTATAATTTTTACGTGATGGCTTGCTCATTTTAGTCGAGGGCAACAAGGGTTAATAGGGCAATCATGTGCAAAGTGTGTCACATTTTGTTTGTTGTTTTATTTTTTGAGGTAATTTGTCAGTGTTGTGCTACTTTTTTGAACACTAGTTAAAATCTCCCGCATGTTTTTCTGTTTTTTCGATTCCCCTGAGTCTATATTAATTTTTTTTTGAATGTTAAGAGCATCTATTATAATAGTTTTAGAATAGGTCTAACAATTCATGAAAAAATTATAAATTTTTGTACCATAGTGAATAATCATTTTAACTTTTGGTGACATGAATAGGTATAATATATTGAATATGTTTATAAATTAATACATTGTATGAGTGAGAGAATTTTATAAACCAACTAAAAGCTTTATTCATAGTGATAATATGTTTATATTATAAAAAAATTTGTAAATGAATAATATTTAAAATATATGGTATTTTTATAAACTTTTTTATATGTATTATGCTTAAGTGAAAAGTTGACAGTATTTTTTTTGACCTTTTCAGTAATTTTCCAAAACAAATAAAATTATTCACTCATTTAGCCATTTTTCATTAAAAAAACTCAAATACTCGCTAAAAAGACACATTTTTTCTCTCAGTGATTGTGGGCAAAATGACGTCATTACAACCCAACCACCGCCGCAAACCACCGAAACCACCGCTGCCGGTGTTAGCTTCGACGAACAGCTGACACCAGCAATGGCTAGATAATATCAAATGGAAACGAAAGGTATATAATTAACTCAATTAAATTCATTAACTAGTTTTGTATTTATTAATTAGACTTAAACCATGATCTCATTCAATTTGAAGGTATTAAATATATATCAATGTATTTTTATTTGAGTGTTTGATTTATATATCTATCTATCTATCTATCTATCAGAAAATCTGCTAACCTTTCCTCAATGTTAAGTGATTAAATTTCTAATGCTAAAACTACCTTACCAAACACTTATATAAACGTCTGAAGCGACAGGCTAAACGTGAGGGGGATAAGGTTACTTTACTTAAACTTGAACCCATCAATGCCAGCACAAGTTCAGCTAATAACACCATCTCTACACCCATCCCTCTCTAAGTTATCACACCTGTTGTTATACATGATTGTTGTCTCATATAATATGTGATGATTAAACAAGAAAGATAGATAGAAGATAGATAAATTCTAGAGAGAGAAAGTAGAGAGAGAATGGTTGGAACTAGGTGAATATTAGATTGTAAGAAGAGAATACAAATGAGCCAACACCCTTCCTAACGTGCTAGGAAGGGTATTTATAGTCCCCCTACATCTAGGCTTGCTTATGGACTATATGTTTGGGTCGGGCTTTCCTTTTAGGCTTTAGTTACTTATCAATGAACTTTAACTTAAAGTTAAGCCCGTAAAACACGACTAATCTACTACCTATTACAACCGTCTTAAATACGATACCTAATAAATATATGACCGAGCATTCTTGTTTGACTCAATATTTTGAGGCTAACAATCTCCCCCAATGACATGTCATTATCCTTTATGAGAGACCATTACCCTTTGTCATTTGGAGATTTGTAGAGATTAATAATCCCGCCATAAATGAGTCTTGAACGTGTAATAGTTGTCTTGTTCCTTCATGCTGTGATCTTTGAGCCTTTGTCGTTGTCTTTCGACTTTGTCTATAATCTTGAGATCTTCAAATCATCCTTGACTTGTCTTTGCCATCTTGCGATCTTGTGTCTTCATCCACATGCTCACACTATTAATTGTTGAATATGTCTTTAGGCATGAGTATGTGGTTTTGAATCTTTGACTTTGCTGAGTACACCGTAATGTCACCTTCTCAAGACAAAACATAGAGACGGACTAAATGGCTTTGATATTCATCCTAAATCGGTAGCGTTTTACCTCCGGTCAGTGAAGACCGTGTTGTCCCATATATTACGTGATGATTAAACAATGAAAGAAAGGTAGAAAATAGATGAATTCTAGAGAGAGAAACTAGAGAGAGAAAAGAGAGAGAAGTGTGTGAGAACTTGTGAAATGTTAGATTAAGAAAAAGAATGACCATCCAACCTCTCCTTACATGCAAGGAGAGGTTTATATAGCCTTGCCTACATGTAGCATGATGGGCTATATGATAATGGGCCGGGCTTTCCTTTTGGGATTTGGTTACTTATGAATGAACCTTAGCTTAAAGTTAAGCCCGTAATACACGACTAACCTACTACCTATTACAACGTTCTAATATACGATACATAATAAACATATGACCGAGCATTCTTGTTTGACTCAATATTTTGAGGCTAACAATCTCCCCCAATGAGAGGTCATTACCCTTTGTCATTTGGAAATTTGTAGAGATTACTGATCTCGCCATAAATGAGTCTTGAACGTGTAATAGTAGTCTTTTTTCCTTCATGCTGTGATGTTTGAGCCTTTCTCATTTTCTTTCGACTTTGTCTTTTGATCTTGAGATCTTCAAATTATCCTTGAATTGTCTTTGCCATCTTGCAATCTTGTGTCTTCAGCCACATGCTCACATTATTAATTATTGAATATGTCTTTTGGCATGAGTATGTGGTTTTGAATCATTCACTTTGCTGAGTACACCGTGACGCCACCTTCTTGAGACAAAACATAGACACGGACTGAATGGCTTTGACATTCTCCTAAATCGGTAGCGTTTTACCTACGGTCGGTGAAGACCGTTATACGATATTAAATACCGTTCCTGTGATAGGTAGATTCAGTTAAGAATCTCCTTGACAGGGTTTCGCGGCTGTACTAGCCGTACTCTTTACTCGACCGTCTCAAAGCAAGACTGCGAACATAAAGAGTGAATCAATTGGATAGATATCCGCTTGATTAAAGTCGTCAATTCAAATTCCTAGAACAAGTGTGATTCGTAAAGAATCTTACCATTGTTGCTTTCCAGATGACACAAGCTTGATTTATAAGAATCTCACAAGTCACCTACCGTCGCGCTGAATGTTCTGGCAAGACCATAAAGATATTATGTAGAAACCCGAAACGAGTTTGAGTCAATTCAGAATCAAACCACTGTTGCTTTTCAGTTCTACATATGTTTAATTCATAAAGAATCTTACATATGACCTACCACAGTGCTGTTTGATGTTAACACTGGAAGGATTTCCACTCATCATTGTGAATACTAAGTAGCATCACTCTGAGTGTTCTAGCAATATCACAATGATATGGCGTAGGACTCTCTTGTTCGTCTGTCCTAACGAGATTTAATTGATCTCTTGGCTCTAGACTCGATTTGTGCACTTTTAATGGTCGGAGGCTGGAGCAGATGCCACCTATTCAATATCAACTATCTCGAAGTGAGAAAGCTAATAGAAGTCATGTTGTTCTCCGTGACAATAAAAGAAACTTCTTTTGAGAGAAGCCTGAGTAGCTAGGAAAGGGTTGTGTTGCACATCACTGGGTCCATGATGAGTTGTCTTCATGATGTGTTGACCCGGTTTCTGCCTAAGTTGTATGGAGGACTTCTTTCTTTACACCCTTTATCCTTACAATTCTTTTTCATTCTTCAACCCCTTCAATGCTTACCAAGACATCATTACTAGCACCTTGTTGTGATTGTTCCAGTGCTAGCATCAGTACTTAGTCGGCATTCAGCTACGTTCACATTATACTCCATCTTTCCTAAGGACTTCTAATAATCTATTGGATTTTCCCTGGGAAGATCCCTCCGGTTCTGGTTGGATCATAGGACTTAAACCTAACCACCCTTTTGACACCAATAACGTCATGAATTAAAGATGTTGTGGGTATTTGATCGTAACCATAAAAACCACTTCAAATATCTAACAAGATGTTTGAAAAACATTTAACACCTTGATAGTTTTTTGTCGTTTCAGAAATGCTCCCCCTTCACATGTGCATCGATAAGATCACATTTTAATCACATTTTCTCCCATATCTTTAATATAAAAAATCTTTTGATATTAGAGATACAAAATTTGATTAAAATATATTTTGAAAAATAGTTTTGAAAGTCTCCGGGAGAAAGATGTGTTAATCTTTTGCATGAAGTTGAAATGCTCCCCCTCAAAAATTGATCCAATTGAATTGTCATTGTGAGGATTTGATCCACATTTCGCTTTTTGAGGATGGGAGTTGTTGAACACACAATTTTTGAAATATTTTGAATAATCATTGAGAAATTCTTGAAAAAAATTGTGTTCAACGCTTTTTGAGAAATCCTATTTCTTTTTGGCGAAGAGGTTTTTTAAAGCATAAACTTGAGTTCATAGACTTTGAATCTCTTGACAAATCCACTCAAGTGTAAGAAGGTTTCTCTTCTTTTGTTGAGGGTAAGGGCACTAAAGCGTATATCCCCCCGTGAATATAGAACCGGGTTGCAATTTGAAAGTGATTACAAGCCATTGTGTTGAGCTCAAAACGTGGAATGTTTTGTGACAAGCTCAACCCGTGATAGATTGCTCTACCCGTTGTTTGGAAATATTGTCCAAAATAGACAATTTCCTTTATTAAAAGTGTAACACCCCACTTGGATAAGTGGACCGTTACGTGTATTTATGGCGTGTCATCAAAGCATAAGGTAAATGTCCTAAAACATTAAATGACCATAACGAAAATACCGGAATCAAACATCGGTAATCCAACCTAAGCTCAAAACATGAAAAAAATAAAATACTAAAGGAAAGGACTAAACAATGTCCAAATAAGCAGAATAATGTAAGAAGTGCATAAAAGAAGTCCGGATAGCTTCCATTCAATGCACATGCTCTCAGAATCCTAAGAGCGTCCTGGTGCACCTGCCGTTAGAACATGAAAGAACTACGGTTGAGCATAACGCTCAGTGAACGGATATAAAGCATGATAAGGAATTACTGAAATGAAACAGATGATAAAATACTAGAGCTGTAAGACTGATAAGTAAAGTTGAAGCGGAAATCTGTGTATAATCTGTAAGGTCTTATTTATAAATAATAAAACTGAACTGTTATCTGTTAAATCTGAAAACATGCATTTACTGTATTTTAATTGACAGAGCTTATATAGGTCATGTACTGTAACAATTGTGCATGAATAACTGGAGGGGTGACCTCGTCATGCTGTAGAGGGGTGACCTCTAAATAACTGTAGAGGGGTGACCTCTAAATACTATGCTGGGTGGAGGGATCAGCTCCAATGTGAAGGATGTAGAGCACACACCACATTCACCCTGATAACTTGTAAACTGATAAGCCTAGGATGCATCCATACGCCCCACTAAACATACATATAAAAATGGCCAAACTGAACATGAGTGGGAAGATGCAGGATATCACTCTCCTGCATGTGAGTCACGACACCGGTGCCTCTAGTGCCATGGTTACGGTACCTCCGTAACTAGTACATAAACTGGTCATGCTTGTATATAATGCTCAGGCAATTTATTTAGTTATTAACATGATTACTGATAAGCTTAAACATATACTGAGGAAAACATTTGGCTGTAGACGGGGAATCCTAATCATGTGTAGGAGAAAGTCCATACTGAAGGACGGAAATCCGTACCTCTTGTCCAGTAACTGACTGAATGGAAGACTAAACGAAACTACTCGGGCTTCACGTAAGCTACAATAATAATAGACGCGAATAAGTGATCTGATCTTTTTTTATTTATTTCTGAAATTCTGTACGGATTTTAACAGATAAATTTGATCTTATAATAATTCTTGCTAATGTATTAACGACCTACTAATAATTATGATACTAACGTGTTCTGACATTATTTAATACTAAAATAATTAACTCGTTAATACATAATGTTTCCAACTAGAAAGTTTCTAAAACAATTTAATTTATATAATAAATTTATACCCTTTTAAAATATTAAAAACTATTTTAATTTAATTCATTTAAATACAATTTAAAACATTTATAAAACAAATAATAAAAAAGTATAATATAAAAATCTTCATTTTTATTAACTATATCTCGAGCCTACCGATATATCCCTTTCTCGGTCGCACTAAAACAATTCAACAAATATATTAAATCTGCCTATTTAACTTAGCAATAGAAAATCTGTCACTAAAGAAGTGTGACTAAAAGCTGAGTTTTTAAAACTGTCAATAAACTGTTTTAACCAAATTTGCGACGGAATTTAGTGTCACAAAAACCGTCGCTAATCTCAAAATAAAGTCTCCATTTTATGTTTAACTTACCCGCTGATTACCTATACGGCTTCCCACTGATTTTTTTAAAGTTCCCACTGATAACACAGTGGTTCCCACTGCTTATTATGTTGTACCCACTGTTCATAAACCCAAACGCACCCTTATTGCCCGACAATCCCAAACACTCCCTGTTTGTGTCCCTTTTTTATGTTGTTTATTAAACAAACACCCCTCGTGGGTATATGTTGTTGTTGACAACACATCCAACCAAACCGCCCCTTATGGGTCACGGCTGGTCCATAAGCAATCACACCGAGACCTCTTAGGTCTCGGTTTTCGTGAAATTAATCAGACCCGGCGCCCTTCCTTTGATTAATATAGTGTTTTTAACAATTAATTTCATGTGATCCTGAATTCACCCTAATAATTTCGTGACATAAAAACAAGAGGGGAGGAGAAGGAATACCGCTATGTGATTTGAGAGTAACAAAGAACGAGGCCTCGAATCAAGACCAAAAGTCCCGATCCTTTTTTTTCTTCTGTCGGCAGCCTGCTCAAACCCTACTACCGTTTCTTTTTTTTTTGTTTACTGATGACAAGAATAGGAGGCTAAAACCCCCGTATATTTTTTTTACAAAAATGGGCTGGACTTCCAAGGCCCGTCTTCTCTTTTTCTTTTTCTTAGAAAACGCAACCCCCTTTTAATATACACCCTCTTTTAATTTTTCGCAACGCGTTTTAATATGCGTGTACGTGTTCGCGTATCGCGTTTTAATTTCTGAAAGCGTAATACTATTTCCTGAAATAAATAATACATAGATAATACATGCGTAATGTTTTCTGAACTTAATAATTATTCGCTGAATAATTATTTTATTGTAGTATTTAAATAAACTGAGACTGCGAGTATTTAATATTCGAGGATTTTAAATACGGGTTTTACAATTCTTCCCCTCTAAAAAGAATAATTCGTCCCCGAATTAAGAATATGACTATACTGGGTTTTACAATTCTTCCCTTCTAAAAAAGGAGAAATTCGTCCTCGAATTAAAAGTAATTTAAGCTGATTAGATTTAAATAAGCTAAAAGACGCATAGACTGAAAGGGCATGAAAGATGAAAGACATATAAGCTGAAGGACCATTCGTCCTTGATTTAGAACATACTGTTGCTGAAAGGGTATAACGTGACATGACTGACGTGAACATGGAACGTGACATGTCTGGAAGAACTTAACTGAATTATTGAAGGAAAAGGGTGAGAGGTCCGGATGGACTCCTCCGTTCCGAGTGGCTTCCCGCTCGAAACGACTCCTTCGAAGGTCTAAGCAAAATGAAATCTTGGTCCTGCTGACCCTATCCTGATGAATGGTGGAATAATTTCTGGTTCCATACTTAAGATGGATTTTTTGAATCTGCTAGAATAGTAAGCTATAGCATGTAAGGATACAAGAAACGGTACGTACAAATATCCTGAAACTATAACCTTTATATCTCTGAGTAAGCTGCTGAAACATATAGGGACGAACTACGTGAACAATTGTGAACGTGCTACGTGAGCGATTGTGAACGTGGTTCATAATTATATGAGGGACGCTGACATGGAATATATCGTGAACGTGATCTGTGGATCATACTGTGAACGTGATACTAGACATATCATGAACGTATGTTGACTGAGGAAAAATGCCAAACGATACGGCTTGAGACGTGAACCGTCTGCTTGAGTATGGAAACGTTGTGTTAAACTTGAGTCTGGTTTCTTAAGTTTTCTGTGACCATACACGTTTAACAAACTGGGTAAAGTTTATCGTGAGATGAAACACGAATCTGGACGTGAACAATGTTATGAATGCGAACGTGAGCTTAAATCATGAGATAGCATAAAACATGAACTGAAATGGCATCATACTGCGAATGAGACGTAACATGTGAAATTAAAAACAAAACGTGAACGTGAATGAGAACGTACACATGATCGTGAACATGAACGTGAGCGCGATTTCGTGAACGCTAATTTCTATCTGACAAGATCATTGATGGAATACTTTGGAATCATACGACTTACTACTGAATTCTCCGCAGGTCCACTACTGCGTAATCCTTCCGGATGAAAGAAAACGCGTAGGCTGATTACATGGTCGACAATGACTTAGATAGTATTATACTTTTTCTGGGTTTGTGGTAAACTGATAACAAAGGATTGTAGCAACTCACTACCACGACGACGTTCAATCTTGAACCTGCGGTATGTCAGGCATCTAGGTATAAACATAGCTGCATCAATGTGTGATACTGCTTCTATCAAAATTCTGCCTTGGAAATCTGGTTGACTAGTCATGGGAAATTTTAGGGAGAACTGTCAGCAATTTCTGCGGTAGTAGTCAATTAAGTTCTAGAAAATTTGGTACTTCGATCACAGGCGTCGGTCGAGACCATCAGGTGACGGCCTTCACCTTCTCAGGATTATCTGAAATTTCTTCTAATGAAATAGGGTGGCTCAGAAATGCTACCTTGTTCATCTGGAATTCATATCTAGAAAGCTGCATATATAATTTTTCTCCTATCGGAGAATCTATACAACTGTGAGAAGATGATTATCTTGTACCTCTCTCTAAAATTTAGAAGATCAAAATGTTACCAAAGTACATACTGACGATTTTGTCTGCGAAGTCATAAAAAATTTATTCATAAATTTCATACTATAGCTGGAGCATTAGGGAGCTCAGAAGTATAATTCAAAATTTTTAGAGTGACTATAATATGTATCTCTCACCACTGATGGTGACATGATCATGAATTGTTCTGGAAAATATATAAGAAGTCATAGCAGATCAGATAAACCTGTTATTCGTGGAATGAACATCGATTAAAATGATGATCTTGTCAAAATATCGGTGGTCGATACATGATCTCATGTTACCGGCCTTCTTCCTGATAGACAGAAACGGTACACCTCATGGTGGTGCGCTAGGGCGAATAAAGCCTCGTTCCGATATCTCTTGCAGCAATTGCTGCAACTCTTTTTAACTTAGCTGAAGCCCTGGAATAAAGAGTTTTGAAAACAGGTTCTATTCTTGAGACAAGCTTGATGTTTAACTTTGTCTCGTGGTTAGGAAGGAATTTCTAGAACACCTTCTTAATTACTTCTGGAAATGCAAAAAAATCTGCTGATCATAAATTTTAAGAACTTCAGAAGTGGATTATAACTTGTGGCTAGAATGTCTTCGTAGCTATGGACTGATAGGTCACACGCTTGTAAGGCAGAAACAATTTGTACTGATTTTCCGGGCAAAAAACATAATGACTATATTTGGGATTTAGTAAGATGGATCTTGTCGTTATTTGAAAGGATAACTTTAATAAACATGGTTAATACTGTGGAGTCTTTTCTGGCTGGGAGGTCGGTAAATACATGTTTTAAAATAAAGTTTTCATAGGAATACGTGAAGTAAACATGACGATTTTTACTGAATGTGTTCATCTGTAACCTCACAGAATGAATATTGTGTGTCTAACCTGAGTAATACTCTAGGGGTAGTGACTGAATTTTTTTTTGGTCTGATTTATGCATGGCATGACAAAACAGGTATACCCCCTTGGAGGGTACCCTGAGTTTCTGAGAGCCTGATTTAGCAAACGTACGGAGTTATGAGTTATGACTCGTGCCTTGAGAAGATATTCGTATGACATGTATCATGACTGGTGTCCTAGTGTCTTCTGAAACGATAATTGAGAACTGTGTCTTGACTGTTGTCTGGACATGTATTTTAATGGATGAACCTGAACAAGGCGGAAAATGTTTGGTAACTGTTAGGATTGGCGGACCGGTTAGACTACTGACCTCTTGTATTTCTGGTCACATCCGTGCCAGAGTTCCGATGGTTACTGACTGATTAATTATAAGTACGATGGTTGTTACTTCTGTTTTGTCTGTCACCTTTTGACGGTCATTATCATGATCGTGATTCGTGTAACTATTCTGCTGAGTGGCCGGCTGGCTTCCGGTTCCCACTCTTCTGAATGAACGGTTAGCTGAGTGAAGTGTCCCATCTAGCTGAGAAAGTAAGAGTATGGAATGGAATGGTAGTGTCTGATGGTTGAAATTTATTCTTGTTAAAACTTTCAAATTTATAGTTTTTGTTCTTGTTCTGCAGAGTCTTCATAGTATCAACAACATCAGCATCTTGAGAAATCTCCAAAGCATCAGCAGCATCAGCATTTGTGAGGTCTTCAAAGTGTTAGCAGCATCAATATCTGGTAAAATCTTCAACTCACGAGCAGCGTCAGCATCTGGTAGAATATCACCAAGTGGAAACGCCTGATATGATTGTGGATCGATTAGCAATATCCATGGGGTAGTGTACCTGGAGTACACCTAGACTACTGTACATGAAGTACAAAATGAATACTACACATGGAGCATATCTGAGACATTGTACGTGGAGTACACATGATTTATTGTACATTAAGTATAACTGAGACACTGTACATAGGGTACATATGGAATACTGTTCATGGCACTGGTGGAAATTTTATGGGATGATCAATAAGGGTGTCGCCTGTCTGACCTGATCAAAGAAATAAAATTGATTTAAAAGGTAGTGAACTGAACTGAAATGAGTATCATGTTGGCCTGGTAATTCCTGAGTAGACTTAATGCTGGTTGCATAGAGGTTCACAAATATGATTAAACGAATTTTCAACAATGGTCAGCATGAAGACATAACTGATAAAGACCAGAACATGATTTATCATGAAATAAGATCTTACTGTAGTTCTTTTCTATCTTATCATGAAAACATCATCACTTTGTTGAAAACATAATTCTCGTAAGGAGACATGAATCTTATTCAGCATGAAAACAACCTTTACGTGAGAGCATGAAATTTTGACTACTACAAAATACATAAAAAGTCTAATCAACTGAGGTTTAATATCAACTGATGTGGATGGTTATGGTTCAATCCATAGAATCCAAGGAAGAAAACATGTGACTAAGTATGGGCGATTCTGGTTTGATCCATACCTGTCAAAATTTTCTGAGAACTGTCATGTATAAAAATTTACCATCTGGGACTAAATATGGATGGCTGTAGTCCAATCCATACTTGTCAAAATTTCTAATATGTCATGATATGACAAAGGTGAACAACTATGGATCGGTTCACAAAACAACATTCGACTGTAAAGCATGAAAATTTGATCTGAATATTGGTGAGTGTATATGGGTTGGTTCACCAAGTAATATTCGACTGAAAACATGAATCTGACCTGAGTAAGGATAAACGCCTATGGGTCTTTTACCAACACAAAATCTGAACGGCAAGGGTGAACGCCTATGGGTCGGTTCACCAAAACAAAATTTGCAAAAAAGCACATGCGACTAAATATGGCCAGTCCTGTACCAACCTTTTACTTAGTCAAAATTTTAAGAAAAACTGAACGATACATGAAGAAAACTGACTGATAAATGCATGAGAAACATAAATGATAACAACGCCAAAATCTGAGAATTTCTTGGTGACTACTCACTAGTCACAGGTCAAGTTTTAGAGCTTACAGGTCGAACCTGGCTCTGATACCATAATTGTAACACCCCACTTGGATAAGTGGACCGTTACGTGTATTTATGGCGTGTCATCAAAGGATAAGGTAAATGTCCTAAAACATTAAATGACCATAACGGAAATACCGGAATCAAACATCGGTAATCCAACCTAAGCTCAAAACATGAAAAAAATAAAATACTGAAGAAAAGGACTAAACAATGTCCAAATAAGCAGAATAATGTAAGAAGTACATAAAAGAAGTCCGGATAGCTTCCATTTAATGCACATGCTCTCAGAATCCTAAGAGCGTCCTGGTGTACCTGCCGTTAGAACATGAAAGAACTACAGCTGAGCATAACGCTCAGTGAACGGATATAAAGCATAATAAGGAATTACTGAAATGAAACAGATGATAAAATACTGGAGCTGTAAGACTGATAAGTAAAGTTGTAGCAGAAATCTGTGTATAATCTGTAAGGTCTTATTTATAAATAATAAAACTGAACTGTTATCTGTTAAATCTGAAGACATGCATTTACTGTATTTTAATTGCCAGAGCTTATATAGGTCATGTACTGTAACAACTGTGCATGAATAACTGGAGGGGTGACCTCGTCATGCTGTAGAGGGGTGACCTCTAAATAACTGTAGAGGGGTGACCTCTAAATACCGTGTTGGGTGGAGGGATCAGCTCCAATGTGAAGGATGTAGAGCACACACCACATTCACCCTGATAACTTGTAAACTGATAAGCCTAGGATGCATCCATATGCCCCACTAAACATACATATAAAAATGGCCAAACTGAACATGAGTGGGACGATGCAAGATATCACTCTCCTGCATGTGAGTCACGACACCGGTGCCTCTAGTGCCATGGTTACGATACCTCCGTAACTAGTACATAAACTGGTCATGCTTGTATATAATGCTCAAGCAATTTATTTAGTTATTAACATGATTACTGATAAGCTTAAACATATACTGAGGAAAACATTTGGCTGTAGACGGGGAATCCTAATCATGTGTAGTAGAAAGTCCATACTGAAGGACGGAAATCCGTACCTCTTGTCCAGTAACTGACTGAATGGAAGACTAAACGAAACTACTCGGGCTTCACGTAAGCTACAATAATAATAGACGCGAATAAGTGATCTGATCTTTATTTATTTATTTCTGAAATTCTGTACGGATTTTAACAGATAAATTTGATCTTATAATAATTCTTGCTAATGTATTAACGACCTACTAATAATTATGATACTAACGTGTTCTGACGTTATTTAATACTAAAATAATTAACTCGTTAATACATAATGTTTCCAACTAGAAAGTTTCTAAAACAATTTAATTTATATAATAAATTTATACCCTTTTAAAATATTAAAAACTATTTTAATTTAATTCATTTAAATACATTTACCCATTTATAAAACAAATAATAAAAAAAGTATAATATAAAAATCTTCATTTTTATTATTTTAACTATATCTCGAGCCTACCGAGATATCCCTTTCTCGGTCGCACTAAAACAATTCAACAAATATATTAAATCTGCCTATTTAACTTAGCAATAGAAAATCTGTCACTAAAGAAGTGTGACTAAAAGCTGAGTTTTTAAAACTGTCAATAAACTGTTTTAACCAAATTTGCGACGGAATTTAGTGTCACAAAAACCGTCGCTAATCTCAAAATAAAGTCTCCATTTTATGTTAAACTTACCCGCCGATTACCTATACGGCTTCCCACTGATTTTTTTAAAGTCCCACTGATAACACAGTGGTTCCCACTGCTTATTATGTTGTCCCCACTGTTCATAAACCCAAACGCACCCTTATTGCCCGACAATCCCAAACACTCCCTTTTTGTGTCCCTTTTTTTCTGTTGTTTATTAAACAAACACCCCTCGTGGGTATATGTTGTTGTTGACAACACATCCAACCAAACCGTCCCTTATGGGTCACGGCTGGTCCAAAAGCAATCACACCGAGACCTCTTAGGTCTCGATTTTTGTGAAATTAATCAGACCCGACGCCCTTCCTTTGATTAATATAGTGTTTTTAACAATTAATTTCATGTGATCCTGAATTCACCCTAATAATTTCGTGACATAAAAACAAGAGGGGAGGAGAAGGAATATCGCTATGTGATTTGAGAGTAACAAAGAACGAGGCCTCGAATAACGACCAAAAGTCCCGATCCTTTTTTTTTCTTCTGTCGGCAGCCTGCTCAAACCCTACTACCGTTTCTTTTTTTTTGTTTACTGATGACAAGAATGGGAGGCTAAAACCCCCTTATATTTTTTTACAAAAATAGGCTGGACTTCCAAGGCCCATCTTCTCTTTTTCTTTTTCTTAGAAAACGCAGCCCCCTTTTAATATACACCCTCTTTTAATTTTTCGCAACGCGTTTTAATATGCGTGTACGTGTTCGCGTATCGTGTTTTAATTTCTGAAAGCGTAATACTAGTTCCTAAAATAAATAATACATAGATAATACATGCGTAATGTTTTCTGAACTTAATAATTATTCGCTGAATAATTATTTTATTGTAGTATTCAAATAAACTGAGACTGCGAGTATTTAATATTCGAGGATTTTAAATACGGGTTTTACAATTCTTCCCTTCTAAAAAGAATAATTCGTCCCCGAATTAAGAATACGACTATACTGGGTTTTACAAAAAGAAATGACATGTTTTGAAAAATATTTGCAACTTTCAATCGAGCTTTATGTACATACCCGTGTCGTTATTGAGCGACATTTCTAGGCACGTCCATATTATCGATACTGAAAGACATGTCGAGAAGAATATTTTTGAGGTAAGAAAGAAACCGGTTTCCCTCGGATACCAGAGTCCCAAATGAATGGTATTCTTGAGGTACCGAAAGATCCGTTTAACCTCCTTGAGGTGCTTTTCAGTGGGCCATGCTTGATATCGTGCACAATAACACGTAGATGTGAAATATCAGGTCTACTTGCTATCAAGTACATGAGGGAACCGATCATGGAACGATATCTCGTTTGATCTATGGCATTTCCCTCCAAGTCAACATCTAGCGATGTGGTTGATAAGGGTGTCCCAACGGGGTCACATGAGGTCATACCATGCTTTTTTATTATCTCTTGACAATACTTAGCTTGGTTTATAAAGATACCACTTGGGGATTGGTGAACTTGAATTCCTAAAAATAATTTTAGTTCGCCCATCATTGACATTTCAAATTTGTTGTGCATGACTTTTTCAAACCATTTTGAAAGTTTTGGGTTTGTAGACCCGAAAATAATGTCATCAACATAAATCTGCACAAGCAAAATGTCATCCCCGTATTTATAAGTGAACAAAGTTAGATCAATTGACCTTTTGAGAAACCTTTGGATACCAAAAATTTCGAGAGCTTGTCATACCACGCCCTTGGAGCTTGCTTGAGTCCATAAAGTGCTTTGTGGAGACGATACACCTTGTCAGGATAATGAGGATTGGCGAATCCTTCCGGTTGTGTGAAATAGACTTCTTCCTTCAAAGGACCGTTAAGAAACGCCGTCTTTACGTCCATTTGATAGACAATGAATCCCTCATGTGCAACATAAGCAAGCAAAATCCTGACCGCTTCCAAACGAGCTACTGGTGTAAATGACTCTTCAAAATCAATACCCTCTTTCTGACCATACCCTTTAGCCACTAGCCTAGATTTATTCTTGATGATCGTGTTCTCTTCATCCATCTTGTTTTTCAGATCCATCGAAGATTTAATGGTATTACATCGTATGGTCTGTCAACAAGTTCCCAGACTTTAAGTCTTTCAAATTGTTGAAGTTCACCCGTCATCGATTCAATCCAAGCATGATCAGCCATGGCTTCTTTGATGTTTTTCGGTTCAGCTGAACGCACGGCGAGTGCGAACATACAAACATCGCCATCGGTGTTAAGCTGTCGTCTTGTACGAACGGGCTGTGAAGGGTTTCCAATTACTTGAACCAAAGGATGATCTCGGGTCTAATGATGTGTTGAAGGATGTCGTTGGTAGAACGTGTGCATATTTGACGGATCAACATGGCGAGTAGAAGACTCTCCAGTTTCGTGTACCGGTGTACCGAATGGATTGATAAATTCGTCTTTGTCAGATAATGCATTGTCTGCTTGATTTGTGTTCTCTAGAGCAATGACAGTATTTCTTGATGTTGTAGTAGCGGTTTTTGATGTGATATTCTAAGGAGATAAATCTGCAGCAACCCGTGTTAAAGTAGATAAAGTTGTATCCTTGTTGACGATGATCGGTATCATCATCCTTATCATGAGTGACAGTGGAAGACTTTGATACAACATGTTTCTCCCCTGTGAAATATTCATCATACATAGGTCCAAATAACATTTCCAACTCTTCAAGTGTCGTGTCCACTGTCATATCTGCTCTAGGAACATGTTCAGGAACCAGCTTTGAACTTGATGGTTCTTTGTTGTGGTCTTGAGTTCCGAGTTCCGTGTGGTTGTGCACAAAAGTCTTTTGTCGTTATGGATCGGGACTTAAACTGTTTTGTTCAAGTGCCATTTCTTGTAATTCATCAAATCTGATATGAATAGTCTCGACTATAAATTTTGTTCTCTTGTTGTATACTATGTATCCCTTAGACTGAGTTGCATATCCCACTAGAATGCATGCATCACCTTTCTCTTTCATCTTGTCCAGATTTTCACCATCTCGAATAATGTAACATGTACATCCAAAAACATGAAGGTGTTTGAGGGAAGGTTTGCGATCATTAATTATGTGATATGGTGTCTTTTTGTGTCTAGGGATAATTAAGGATCGGTTTTCTATGTAGCATGCGGTTGATACGGCTTCGACCCAAAAGAATAATGGTAGTTTTGAAGCAGATAATAATGTTCGAGCAGTCTCAACTAAAGTACGATTTCGTCTTTCAACAACACCGTTTTGTTCAGGTGTTCTAGCAATAGATGTTTCGTGTTTAATCCCTTCGGTTTCAAAATACTTCTTTAGAGATAAATTCAAGAATTTTGTGCCTCTGTCAGTACGTATCACTTTTACTTGAGCTTGAAGACCACGTTGTATCAGCTTAAGGAAGTTAATGAGAACCTCAGGTGTTTCATCCTTGGACCATAAGAAGAGGGTCCACGTGTACCTTGAGTAATCATCGACAATTACCATAACATATTGCTTCCTATTGATGCTTTGAACACGCATGGGACCACACAGATCTATATGAAGAAGATCTAACCGTCTTTTAGAGCTTGGTGTAGTCTTTGTCTTGAAACTACTCCGTTTAGCTTTACAAAGCTAACAAGAAGAACAAAGATGATCCTTGATTAATTTCAAACTTGGAAGGCCTCTCACAATATCTTTCTTGGATAGCAAGTTGATGGTATCAAAATTGAGATGAGATAAACTTTAATGCCATAACCATGCCTGAGTCGTTGAAGCTTTAGCCATGAAGCAAATTGGAGTTGATGAAGTTGTGTCTTATAGTGAAATTGTGTAAAGATCAGTACTCCGTGAACCGGTGAGTAAATCATTCCCATCATAATCACGAACAAAACATGTCTTCTTTCTAAAAGCAACTTCCAAATCTGCATCACAGAATTGACCAACCGAGAAAAGATTTTGATTGAGCCCTTCGACGTAGTATACCCTTTTGATCGGTGCAAATTGATCATTTCCAAATCAGACCGTACCCAGGAACTTCACCACGAAGTTAATTAGAAGCTTGAGATTCCCCGTCATGTGCTTCGTGCATCCGGAGTCTAGCATGAAGAGAACAATTTGTATCACCTGCAGAAGAGTTAGAACACGATGGAGCATTTGCTAAATTGGATACCACATTAGTTGTGATTTTAGAATCATTAGTGTCCTTAGCAACATTTAATGGCATACTAACACTCGTTGTCACATTTTCTGTCATAACTTTAGGCATCCATTTATATCTTAGAGGATATTGATTAGCAAACCACCATTTCCACGACTTGCTAGCAGACTCATATAATTCCCTAATTCTGCTTCTAGTGGTCTTAGTGGTGGAGTCTGATGCAATACTTTTTTCAGGGGGGTTACACCAGAATGGTTCACTTTGCGTTTGGGTTTTCTAGCACTAATAGGCATCGCAGTTTGCTTCTTAGTTCTAGTATCTACGCCTTTGACATTATTCGAAACACACATAGCATGATTAGCATTAGCACACTTTCCACATTTCGCACAAACAAACTTAACATTCAAAGCATTCAAAGTCTAATCATTCAAATCGTCATTACACGCGATTACAGACGTTTTATTCTTAGAAACATTAAAAATCCTAGGGTGGTCTTCTACTGTCTTCATCTTCCCTTGACTTTTTTTGCCAAACCTTTTCATTCATGCAAGTGCTCTTAAGCTAAGGCCGGCTAACACTATCAGTGGGGATTACTCCTGTAGTAAAATACACACGTCTATTAGTGTTTCTAGAAGTCTGAGGTTATTGACTTTCTTTGTTGTGTGTGGGTTTAGTGGCCAATCTATACATCCCTGGTTTAACCACATTTGTGTTCTTAATGCTTTGTGATCGAATATGTGTTTTAGGAGTGTTTTGTGGTAACCTATCCTTCCTATCCGTCTTGGGGGCAAACGCAGGTTTTGCAAATGCAGAATTAGAGAAAACAGATGGTTTTCCCAAGACAGAGGGTCTAGTCACTTTTTGCGCATTGGGTTGTCTTACAACAGGTTTCTTAACACTAGGTTCCACAATTTTCCCACCCATCTTAGCAACGAGTTTCTTCAACTCTGCTATCGCTATTTCCCTGTCTTGTAACCGAGCTTTCAACCCTTTAATTTCTAAACTCTGTTCATTCATTTCTCGAAATGTTTTGGAAAGTTTTTCTTGCAAGTTATTATCATGTGGAAAACTACCAACGTCTTTTTGCAAAGCAAGTTCAAGAGAATGACAATGTTTTTGAAGGAAATCAGTTTTGTGTTGAATTAACTCAAAAGCCTTTTTATCAACATTTTCTTTACGTTTCGAAAGCTCAAGTTCAAGACGCTCACATTCTTTGATTTTATCAAGATTTATGCATGCAACATCAGAATATTCATCGATATCAGCACACGATTGAAAAGTAACACACAAAATATCTTTGGAGAGACATTCTTCTAAGAGTAAATCATAATCATTAGAAAAAACGGACTTGTCCATTTGAAGATCGTCAATTTCTTTCTCAATAGACTCAACTATTTTAAATCATCAAACATTTCAGACCGAATTAATCTTTCAAATTCAAGCATATTTTCTTTTAATGTGGTCGTGTTCGGTATTAAGATTTGTTTGATAAGCACAGTTATATCTTGAGGAATTGGTTTTTTCCACTCGTCATTTTCTCGTTGTTTCTATTCATTGTCAACAATGGATTCAATATTATCAATGTAATGTTGTAGGAACCCAAGTGTCTGCCTACTCTTTCTTTTAGAAGCAAACGTTAGTTTTCTTAGTAGCAAAAGCTTTCTTCTATTGAATTCTTCTTTGTTTGCATTCTAAAAACAATTCCTCACGAGACTTTTGTTTTTGTGTAGTGAAAAGACCATATAGACTATTCTCATAAGCATAATTGTATGGTTTCACAAAATCTTTATTGACCGGTGATCTACTCTCCTCTTCCCAAAGGGATTTCTCATCATAACCAAGAGGATATTCAGGATCGGTCCATTCGGACTCATCCATATAAAGGCGCGGGTTCGCAGCTTGAGCTTGGGCAAGGTACTCAGGACTTGCAAAGCTAGCTTGACCCTTAAACATAGACGGAGGTGCTATCATTCTAACGGTTTGAATAGATTAATGCGTTTTATAAACAACTTTCTTCAAAAATTAGACTTGTGCCTCTAGTTCCGTTACTTTTCAGTATCTTTTTTCATGTCGACTTTTGAAATCTTGTTTTAACGTTTCAACCTCTTGTTTCTTAACCTCAAGAATTTTAGCAGACTCGGTGTTATCCATCGAAAGCCGTTGTTCAAGTTCGTTAACTTTGGTGGTAGCAAGGTACGTTTTTTGACGTTCATCCATTAATAAAACATTAAATTGACGTTTCTCTTTGGTTAATAACTCAAGTGTTTCGTTGTATTTCTTTTCAAGATCGTCCTTTTGACTTTTTAACGCACTACCCTTGTACCCCTCAAGCTCTTTGGTTTTCTGAAGAAGCTCATCTTTATAGCGTCCAATGACCTCACTAGATGTAATTAGTGCGGCTTTGCATTCTTCAAAATTTTGAGTGAGCGCTGCGTTTGCCTTCTTTAATTGCTTTTAACTTTTTCTAGTTCCATTGACATCTTTTTGTAAACTAGCAATTAAATTAGCAAGCGCGGCATGCTCCTCATCATCATACTCATTTGCATGTTGATCATCCTCAAACTCATTATTGCACATGTCTGATGAATCGGGTGTGGTATTGCTATCAACCTTTTCCGTCATACATGTGTCATTAATGGCATTGGGTAGCTCACTATGTCATGAATATCTTCAAACACATTATATTCATCAGTGGTGTGTACCTTATCGAGTGGCTCAATGTCAAAGATAGCGCCATTGTCATCTTCAGTGACGTTGAGAACTTCGTCAACCTTTTCCATGTACGAGTAATGTTCTTCTAATTCTTGGTCTAAGGCTTCATCATCAGTATCATCAAGCATTTCTCCTTCCTTAGCCGACAATGTGACCCATGCTTCCATCTTCTTGCATAACAACATCTTCTCTTTATGATAGCTAGAGTCCCTAACCCGTTTTGGTTTTCTGCATTCCTTTACCATATGCCCATAACCTTGGCAATTATAATACTGAATCCCACTTTGTTGAAACACTTGTGTTCCAATAGTTTCCCTATTCCCAGTAGCAGCAGCAATCCTCTGAGTATCATACTTGGCAGTTTGTCGATCATACCTTGCAGAACCCTCAACATGTGTTGGATTATGTCGATCATACCTAGAAGGACTTTCACCACGTTGACGTGTGTCATACCTTGAAGGATTCTCAACATATTGGTTATTTGTGTTAGATGATGTTCGAAGATTTTTGTTGGTGGGTTTGAAGATTTTCTGGTAGGTCTTCATAATGAAAGCAATTTGTTGTTTAATTTCCCGATTCTTTTGAGCTTGATCTTCATCACTATCCTCTTCAGATGATGAATCAGATGGTGGCGATGGTGCTCTTGGTTCTTTGCCGCGTGATCTCGTGGAGGATGAAGACTTGGATGATATGGAATATCAGGGTGATGATGATTGAATGGAGTATGACTTTGGAGTACGAGATTGATGATCTTGAGTGGTAGACACTAGAGCAAGTGGATTATCCGTCTTTGCAACTCGTTCAGCTCGAATTTCATTTGCCTCACGCTGAAATTGTTTCAAGATATCAAAGAGAGTGTGATAGTTTACCTTGTCTAACTGCTTCTGTTGTTTCACCAAAGTAACAAAACGTGTCCACTCTGGTTGAAGTTGCTGAAGAAATTGCACATTGACTTGCATGGTGGAGACCTCCAAGTTGTTTCTTGTCATATCGTTCATCATCTTGTAGAATCGTGAATAATAAGACTCAATTAATTCTCCATCCAATGCAGTAAACTTACCAAAGTTCCAAAACAAGTTTGTTTTAACATCTTGCTTGTTGAGTGATTCTCCTTGTTGCAAGCGTTCAATAGCCGTACACATTTCTTTTGCCGTAGGACATGCATCAACCGTGGAATAAATATCTTTAAAACCCGTAAAAATAAGGTCATAATTTAATTCTATTTTCAATTATTTTGAAGTATTTTATAACGTTAAATATTATTATGTTTAACGGTTTAAGTTGAAACCGATATTAAATATTATATTTTAATATTTTGACGAGCAACGAGGACTACTAGTGATCGCGATACCGACGGATGCCAAAAATTTTATATTTTATTATCGATAGTTTCGATATTTAATACTTTCGACGATATCGTTTCAATTACGTATCGAGTCGTTATATTATTATTTTTCGTCTGTGTTTAAACTTTTAAAAAGTACAATCTAACATTTTCAGGTAGTGAAATATTTTCTCGTATAATATTTTGAAACTTATTTTTGTGTTGGTTGACGAACTCACAATTTACAGATTTAAATTTGGGCTTACGTGCATAATTTAGCGCCCCTTACGACTAAACCGGAAACCTTAGGATTACGTATTTACGTTTTTTATGAGACAACTTTTATTGGATTCGTTTTGTGTCGTTGATTCATAATTTATAAAAACGTTTTTCGTAAAACGACCCGAGGGCACGCAAATCGAGAAAACTAGAATCGAGGAATACCCGTAAATTAGTGAGGTGGGACAAAATATTTTATCCCACCCCACTAGCTAACATGGGATGGCACACATGACACCACATCTAAGGATGTGGCATCATGTTAACTAACTAGCTACAAGTGTAAGCATTAGCTTAACACTTAAGCTTATTCCTTCCACTCAAACCAACAAAACCACTAGCTACTCACACATACCATTTTACACTCATGCAAACAACCTCAAAACTCTCTCAACACCACCACCTTGCCGTCCATATTCAAGCTACAAACACCCCTTTTGATCTTTTCTAGCCATGAAATACATGTTTACTAGCTCTATCATGGAGTTATCTTGAAGCCTTGATCATTTGGTGGCCATATTAACAACATTGGAGGTGATTTGCTTGTGTCCTAGGGCTGATTTCTCAACTATTGTTCTTGGTGTTTGATGATCTTGGAGTTACTTGTGGTGTTCATCAAGTTCTTGTCTTCCAAAAACAAGAAATACACTTGGTTGGTAAAGAAGATCATCCTCTCCATTTTCTCTTGTTATTTTTGTAAAGAACAAATGTATTTTATTTATTTTTGTATATGTATATGATGTATATATGATGATAAAAATGTTGTGTGGGGATCAAGTGTTGATAAATATGCTTAAAAATGTTAATAACCATGAGAAATAAGGCTAAAATCATGCTTATTTAGTTGGCTGTATAAAAACAGTATATAACTAAAACTTGAACTGATAAAATTGCATGGTATGATCCATTTACAATAAGTACAAGATGTTATACACATGTGAGAGTTGGCCATGCAATGGAATCAATATAATGAGTGAGATATGATCAAAACAAGTTAGGTGTTCTAATCTGAATAAGCAGTTTTGTAGGGACTGTTAAGGCAAGATGAACTTAAAATGAGCAGTAGCTATATCTAAGTTAAATGTAGCACATAATATGAAGAACATGTCACCCAAAAATGAGCTTCTAATTCATTATAGAACTCCAGATATGGTAAAAATGGTGAACATGAAGATAAAAATCAGATTTTAAGAATTAATGTTTATTATTATTATATAAGAACTCACTTTTTATTGTATAAAATGTAAAATAAAAACCCACTAACTTATGAAACTTATTTATATAAATATGTAAAAGGTTAAATAAATGGATAAATTATATAAATGGTAGTGGAATAATACTTATAAGTAATAAAAACTATAAACTTGATTTTTATGACTTTTTCGGTTATCACCGTAAAATTAACATTTTTCGCCAATTAAAACATAGACGATCAAACCCGTCTAATGTAAAGTTTTTAAAAGTCGTATACTGATATATAAGTAACTAATACAAGTAAAAACCGATAAAACCCGAACTATAGGACATACGGACATTAACGAGCTAACTAAGCATATTGGACTAATAATTGGACTAAATAAGTTAAACACTTATAAAAAGAACTTATTGGGCTTAACCCATTTGGGCCCAACATGGAAAGTATAGATACTGATAATATAGGTATAAAATGGATTAAAACAAGTTAAAGAACTTATACTAAGCTTATTGGACTCAAAATAGGTAAATAGGTAAAACTAGTAAACTAGTAAAAAGTTACCAATACGTAAACACTAAAATGAGTAAACAAGGATATATAAGCCCACTTGATCATCATCATATGTACAAAATCATCATATGTATATTGTTATTTTGATAAAAGTCATTGGACAAGAGTCTAAGACCGATTATTATTTATATAGGTTTCCGTGACCGAAGCACGCCCGTAGCCGATAATCCGCCTTTCATTATCAACGTGAGTCTATAGCCTCGCTTTATACTAGTTATTAAATGATTTTAAACCCGCGAGGGGGAATACATGTTTTATAAACTTAGAACACAAGATGTTTATGGTATGCTTTGTTCCTCTATGAATGGACCCGTGGTTGCCTTTAAATTGCATTAAGTGATTGCCTTTGTTAAAACCTTAATTATGGACCGTTCATTAACCTAGGATGGGTTAACCGCTAGTACAATTAATAGATCTATGGGGGAAGCCGCCCCGGTTCAGTTTTTGTGGACTTGTCATAGAAGCTTAGGCCCGACCTCCACACTGTTTGAACATATTGTATTGAGAAGTCAGGTATACGGCAATGTACCAATAATCTGGAGGTAACCGACAATTAATAAATCTCTCGTCTTATTAGACTGATATGGGAGTGTCTAAGGGCTCGGTTCCATGAGCTTATTGCAATTTATGCTATATACAATTATTATTGTTGATGCGAATTATTATTTGATGCTTATAAGCATGCCACAAACTTATAATCTTTTCTTGTTTTCAAATTGATTTCATAAACCTATAGATTCACTCGGCATTTTTGCTGATTGTTTTACTCACATGTATTTCAGGTAATCAAGAAGTGGAAGCTTGGAGGCCACGGGGGAATGAAGTTGTGCACTGCTTTTGTTGTTCAAACTCTTTGATTTATTTATCGTTCCATTTTCAAAACAAACCAATATGTTGGTTTAACTTATCTTTTGGTAACGGTTACTTGGGACTACGCTACTCTGACAAATGTTTTAGGAACGATAAATCTAAAACGTCTCTTTTCGAGTCGTTCTTTATAAATTATGTGCTCTGATACCAATCTTTAACACCCGATAATATTTTTAAGGCGACTACTATTCAGCCTAGCATGGCTCCTTCTAAATTAGACATAGGTGATCAGGCCATGTATAATTTAGGGCTAGCAATGCAGTGCTTCATTTCGTCGAAAAGTATTACGTTTCTTATGTTTATATAAACCATGCCATTTGTAAAATGAAATTTAAAAATATTTTATAAATTTATAGGAAACAGGTAATTTGTGAAATACTCAATAAGCAACTTTTTACTTGTAATTATGATAAAGATAAATAAAATGAAATAAATTGAAAAGAAGTTTTGAAAACCTTTAAATTTTATGCAAGTAGCACAATTTCTATGCATCCGCATATGTTTTCTTGCCTTTCGTTAAACGAATTACGTGATTTTAAGTACGTTTTTACTCGATGATTGTTTTCCACTTGGTACTTCATTTTGTCTTATAACTGATTTCTTTTGACCATTCGTCTAATTACTGACTGTTGATAAATGACTTGAAAGTCTCAATGTTTTATCCTTTCTTCTCGTCCAATCTTCTTTATGCGACTGGGTAGATCTTTGGAATGTCTCCGCACGTGAATAATGAATTATCACTAGAGTGAACTCCGTATATCCGGGATGACGTCCGTCACTCTCGTTTGTCTCGAGATCCACTCTTGTGAACCGTGCCTTGACTTATCTCTTTAAACACTAACACCGTTCATTTGATTCATTTTAATTACAAGTGATTATTAGGAATTTTATTTTATTAAAATTTTTGTATGGATCTTATTTCCGATCGTGTAACGACCACCGCTAAGTTAACGAGCTGATATTGGTGAACCATCGACCGCACCAACCAAATTTGACAACTTGTTTAATCTATTATTTCTTATCGTCATACCATCAATGCCTTTATTTTATTATTCTCTTTAAGAATTCATACGACATTTGCTTCGTTTTCTTTCGTACCGCTGATTTCGTGCTAATTGTTGACCATTATTTCCATTCGTATTCATTTATTATCTTGTCACATTTTTAAACCCAAATATACCCCATGTTTATTTTGAAATAATAAACACCTTTATGTATTTCTACAAAGTATTATAAAATTTTCATGGAACTTTTATATATTTTTTTCCAACGATTTTCAATTATCGAAATAACCATCACAAGTAAAAGGTCAAATTATTACATCATATTCTGTATAACTAAAACTAATGTTTAAAAAAATAAAATTTTGTTCTACCTTTTGAACTAATTGACTTATCATACTTTACTTTAAATGTAATGAAATTACCGGTTTAATTTATATTCCTAATAATGATTTAATTTGGAAATTATATCTTCTAATTGTAACCAACAATATGAGTTTAATTTATAAAATTCATGTCATTCTTTCAAAGTTTCTTAAGACAACCAAAATAAATTATGAAGCTATTTAACTTCTATTTTTAATATATCATCTTTATCAAGAAAGTACCTCAATTGCGTTTTAAGGTAATACCAAATCCGGGACGGATAATTGTGACAAATGTTATTTTAATGATAATGTATAATTCATTCTTCGCTCTCATTTTTCTAGTATTGCGAATTATTATGTTTTACGGTAACGTGATTCGAGATCTCTCGTCGATCGTTAATTTTAAATCATTTTACCACATCTTGTTCGTTTATGCGTTTATTGAAGTCATTTTTATCTCGTTCTGTTCCTCGTATTGAAGATTACTATTTTATTTTGAGTTTAAAATGAATCTCGGGAAGCAGTGTATAAGAAGAAACGATAAGTATCACCAGGATTTATGCGTGTACTTGTGGAATGATTGAGGACCGAATCTCTTAATGAATGGAGTTAATAAATTCGTTAAAACCTCGAGGAGTATGTTGAAGCCGACACCGCAAGTGGAAAGACTCTTGTGATCAAGTGGTTATGATCAAGGGTTCGTTCAAGGTTTTCTCGATGATTAACGATGGAAATCTATACTTGATGTTATTGTTCGACCTTTTATTTTTATGTACTTATGTGGTATGTGATCTAGTCAAATGATCGTAAGTTGTGAGAACTTGAGACGGCATCATCCGATGACGTCCGATCATGTAGAACACATATTATGTAATATCTTCTTGACTTTCAACGACAATGTTTATTGAGACTTTAATGCGCGTTGGCGAAAGTGAGGCGAGTTGAGCGCCGGGACGTCGCTCCCTTAAGGGAGTGAGGATGTAAAACCCGTAAAAATAAGGTCATAATTTTATTCTATTTTCAATTATTTTAAAGTATTTTATAACGTTAAATATTATTATGTTTGACGGTTTAAGTTGAAACCGATATTAAATATTATATTTTAATATTTTGACGAGCAACGAGGACTACTAGTGATCGCAATACCGACGGATGCCAAAAAATTTATATTTTATTATCGATAGTTTCGATATTTAATACTTTCGACGATATCGATTCAATTACGTATCGAGTCGTTATATTATTATTTTTCGTGTGCGTTTAAACTTTTAAAAAGTACAATCTAACATTTTTAGGTAGTGAAATATTTTCTCGTATAATATTTTGAAACTTAATTTTGTGTTGGTTGACGAACTCACAATTTACAGATTTAAATTTGGGCTTACGTGCATAATTTAGCGTCCCTTACGACTAAACCGGAAACCTTAGGATTATGTATTTACGTTTTTGAACTCTGTTTTTTATGAGACAATTTTTATTGGATTCGTTTTGTGTCGTTGATTCATAATTTATAAAAACATTTTTCGTAAAACGACCCGAGGGCACGCAAATCGAGAAAACTAGAATCGAGGAATACCCGTAAATTAGTGAGGTGGGACAAAATACTTTATCCCACCCCACTAGCTAACATGGGATGGCACACATTGTTGATCCCAAACTTAGATCGATTAGCTTTGTGTATACGAGATTAGATCAAGTACTACACGTAGAGAAACCTTTGCTTATGAATAAAGTAACAAAGTGTTATGCGGAATTAACACTTGATCTAAAACACAATGATGTTAAACAAACTTTCACTTGTATTAGAATAATCGTGTTGATTACAATGAAAGATTTAACTTGCGAATACTATGAAAACTGATATATGACTTTAACCTAAAAGACCTTCTTTTATAGAACAAGAAGTCTTGTACAATAAACTATGAATCAACTATTCTAGGTAAAGATAATAATAGAAAATACAATGTCGTGCTTATCTTCACCATACATAAATAAAGAAACAAATAAACAAAAGATATTCTATCAGTGTCAATCTTCAAGGCTGTCAGCGTTGACTTCTATCAGCGTCCAAAATCAATCTATCAGCGTTGACTTTCTTCTTATCAGCGTTTGGTGATCTGACCCATATTTTATTCCCAACAATCCTCCCCTAAACTTGATATCCATACCAATGATCAAGTTTCTGAATAAAAACTAAAGGCTTAGGAGGAATCTTTCAATAACTTCTTATGTTGGTGATAAACATATCTGATCAAGTCCTTGGCCACATCACTCGTATAATCAATCTCCAAGGGTGTCTCTAACATCTTCTCCAATACTTCTTTGGACAAGAAATAGTCAGCATCCACAAGCAAATATTCTGAAAACTTTGTAGAGCTCATATGAAATACACCACAAGTAGAATATAGCCTCCAATGAAGATTACTGAGATCATCTTCAAGATCCTTCCAAATGGCAGGATCTGCTTCTTTTGGACCACACAAAGTCATAAATGTGTTCCAAAGTCTTATTCCATTAGCTGAAGTAGGTGCTTCAGCTGTATACTTGGCCTCTATTAACCTCCATAGATGCACCAAGTCTTCCCTGTCTATGCTTGCAAATATAGAAATAACTGAAGTGAAAGTATGTACCTCCTTTCCAAATCGTCCAACCTTCCAAAATCCACACTCATCTTCATCAAAACTGATAATTGGATTTCTGTCATCTAGAGGTATCACATTTACCAAATCTGAAGCTTCCAAAGGAGAAAGCTTGAGATGTTTCCTTATAACACCTTCAGTTGGAAAATACACATCCATGTCTTTAGGAAATTGAAAAGGATCTCCTTTCTTCACTGGTCTTTGAGCAATCCTTATTTCCTTTTGAATTTGCATCTCCTCTGCAAGCTCTTGTTTTCTTTCTTCTGAAAGAAACTGGTAGACATTCTGTTCTTGCACCTTCCTCCAAATAGGATGTGCCCTATACTCTAACTCCTCAAAAGACAAGGCCAGCAACTTCTTTGATGTCCAATTAGTCTGATGACATCTAAGCAACTTATAGTACTACTGCCTTCTATCTCTTTTGAGCCAGGTCTTGACCTCTTGTGCATTAAATCTCATAATCACCTTTATGTCTTCTTGTACCCTAAGAAGAACTTCCAACCCCCAAATTTGATCTGATAAACTCATACCTGGGTTGTCCAGCACCTGGTCTTCCCAAGCATGGTACATTCTGGTGATTTCTGGTAGGTCCCAATCAACCTGATTCTTCAACTCACTCAACCTTTCCTTTGCTAGCTCATCTCCATATTCAAGCCTTTCTGGATCTTCAATAATTTGAATGCTTGAATCTGAGCTATCATCATCTTTATCATCACCACTTTCCTCCTCACTCTCAGAAACAACAAATGGTGATCTTCTACTCCTCCTCAAATCTCTTTCCACAAGTTGTGCAGCCAACTGTTCATCAAATGCTATTTGTGCTGCATCTTTCTTTGGAATATCTTCTTCAATCAAAATACCTTTACCTTTGTCTTTTGGATCAATAATTGGTAAAGTAGAAGAAGAAACCTGTGTGGACACATCTCTGATAATTGTTGATGGCTGGAATACATCAACACTACCTGCAACTTTGTCAGCGTCCAAGTTGCTCCTATCAGTGCCACGATTACCTTTATCAGCGTTGGATGTGTCAGCGTCCAAACCTGTATCAGCGCCCAATGTTTCTTTGAAAGATCCTTCCAAGTTCTTTGGTGTCATCTTGGATATATCAACAACTGGATGCTTCTTCAAGTTGGTGAGAGCTTCAGCAATCTGCAAAGATTCACTAAATTGTGAACTCTTTTCTGAACTCTTTTCACTAGCTGTGTGAATCAACTCATCCTCCTCATCCTCTTTTTCCTCCCCTTTGGAAGATTCCTCCATTAGACTCCTGCTACTTGGATTCTCCAAAACAGTTACTCTCTCCCTCAAAGCTTGGAGTTCTCTTCCCTGGCTGTTGACAGTTTGTACAAGACTGACATTTTGCTTTTGCAAGCTAATGACAGCCGCCGTCAATTCAATTATGGTCATAGGTTCCAATCTGCCCTCAGCTAGAATGGGGATTTGACCTCCCAAAATAGAATCATGGGGCATGGATGAGGTCTTAATGATGTTAGGACTGTCTTGACCAGCTGCTAAGCCTGTGTCAATAGCCCCAGCCTCACCCATATCACCAGCCACACTTGTGGAGGTGGTTCTCTCTGCTACAAGGCTAGGATCACTAGAGGAGAACACTCCAGTAACCCTTTGGCGTTTAGTCAACCTAGATTGTAATGGGGTAGAAGATGAAGTAGATTGTGTGGGTGTAGGTTGATTAAGGGGTGTTTGGGATTGTGCAGGAAGTGTATCAGTGTTGGGATTGGCTGTGTCAGCGCCCACATTGTGAGTGTCAGCGCTGGGTTGGTCAATGTCCATGTTTGCTGGTGAAGGTGATGGGTCATGAATAGGCTCAAGTTGGGGTTCAGGGTCTGGTTGTGGGTCTGGTTGTGGTTGAGCAGCCTGAATTACTTCAAGCATGGGTTGGGTAAGAGGTACGGGGTCGTTTGTGGAGCTCATTTTAGCAAAAATGGTTTTCTGTTGTTTAGGGATCTCATAAAAAGTGTCATGATCCCTAGAACAATATTCTTGTAAATCAAAGACCATTTGCAAAAATCTAGGGTAAGCCAAAGTCATTTTACTTCCCTTGTTTTTACACATCCCTTCAAAAATCATTTTGGAAAAATTATACTTAAGCCCACGTGTTATACAAACCAAAGCACTTGCAATTGACCTGTTTATCTCATTAAAAGAAGTACATTTTGGACTTAAGCATTGTAAAAGGACATGTATCAAATATTTCCAGTCAGAGGGAAATTCCTGCTTATGATATTTATTTAAAGTGACATCAGCAGGAATAGGATAACCCAATTCCCTAAGACCCTGTTCTATTGTTGCTATGGCAAGAGTAGTCACACCATCAGCGTCATCAAGACGCAAAGCTTGGCGAACCAAAGCTTCAGTGACCACCCATGTTCGTCCATGAACAGTAGAGGTTAATGTAGTCACTCCATTAGTTGTTGTGGAACTAACATTGTTCCAAAACTGTCTAATGTGTGCGACAGGGACTAATGGTGTATGAGAAAGTGCATACCTCAATGAAGATGCATTTAAAAATGCCACCATCTGTGAATACTGAGGAAATAAAGCATCATCAGCAGTCAAGTAAGCGATCATATTGTGTTGGCTCTTGAACTCCAATGTTAAATTCTTTGAGTTGAATTTGGGTGCCATGATTTAAAGCTGTTTAGGTTATATGAGATGGGAAAAATCTAGGAGGAAAAGTGTTAGACAAGAAAATATGAATACCCAGAATAAAAAGATTAGCCAAATTTATAGGAGAGATGCATGATTTTGATTGGTCAAAAATGAGGCGGTTATATTCAAAGAGCAATCATGAAAATCTTGAATCAAATATAACTTATCTCATGCATTAATTAAAAGTAACTTCTCCCCAAAATTACGGCCAAAGATTAGTCAAAAAATAACAACTGGGTAGGGCCCACTAGGTGTCAACGGTCAAAAATAGCCCATCAGCGCCCAACGGCTATATTTTCTTGTCAGCGTTTGCCTAAAGCCTTGTCAGCGTCACAATTGGACGTAACAGCGTTTGGAGAAAAACTTGTCAGCGTCTAAAAAGTAAAAATAAAAATATTTAAAAAGAAAAAGACCTTAACAAAGTAATTTATCCTAAGGGAAATATCTTACAAGTTGATAATAATTACTGGGCGGCAAGCACTGTCCATTTATACACACTTGCATAAGCAAGATAGACACAAATGTCCTCTAGAGTCCCTTGCTAACCAAAATACTTACCAACAAAGTTATTTCATAAAATTCTTTGTAACCCCCAGGTAAACCCATATCCAAAGTATTCCCAAGTCTCCCATCAGACCATAACCAATTCTAAGTCAGAAATGTCTTGGCAGCATGCAAAGTTGATATACTATGCATGCTACAGTGCCTCATGGTTTAGTAAAACTAACCCATACTCACCTGTGGACACAATCTAGAATTGTGATGAGAGTATTCTAAGAATACCCAAGAGTCCTAAAGGTTCCTTAAACCTCCCCTTAAACTATGATACATAAGTTCTCAAAATATATATGTGAACATTAAAAATTTATGTCAAGATAGGAATATAAATATTCCAACCATCATCCATAAACAAAACATGTCCAAATAACTCTTCAAAGATCCATAAGCAACTCTGTATCCAATGGCATAAAGCTACCATTACCTGCACATTTAGATGAAAACCACAAAACTAACACTTGTTGCTAACAGCGTCCCGACAACACTTATCAGCGTTGAAGGAATTCTTGTCAGCGTTAGACAATAATATTTCTAACAACGGCAAAATAACACTTGACAGCGTTATATTTACCTTTGTCAGTGTTAGAAAAAGAATGTGGAAAATCTAAATCATCACAAAGACCAATAACAATGCATTATCCTGTACATACTTTTACAAAAATGTTCCAAAACACATATTAAGTGAGATTAACCATTCCAATATTTGTTACCAAATATTGAAATCTTCCAGCATCAAAAGGTTTAGTTAATAAATCTGCTACATTATCATCAGTATCTACCCTATCTGGTTGTATTAAACCTTTCTCAAAGCAATCTCTTATAAAATGATGTCGAATTTCTATGTGTTTGGTTTTAGAATGATGTACAGGATTTTTAATAATGCATAAAGTACTGTTATTGTCTACAAAAATCTTGGTATGCATAAAATTATACCCATAATCCAACAGCTGGTTCTGAATCCATAAGACTTGTCCACAACAAGCAGCTGCAGCAACATATTCTGCTTCAGTTGTAGAGTTGGCCACCACTGTTTGTTTCTTGCATTGCCAAGATATTAATCTGCTCCCAAGAAACTGGCATCCACCAGTTGTGGATTTCCTATCAAACTTGTCACCACCATAATCACTGTCTGAATAAGCAATAAGGTCCAATGGAGAATCTTTTGGGTACCATAACCCAAGATCTGGATAGCATCTTAGGTACCTAAAAATTCTCTTCACAGCAAAAAGGTGACATTCTTTGGGAGTCACTTGATGGCGTGCACATGCACACACAGCAAACATGATGTCAGGTCTTGAGGCTGTAAGATACATCAATGAACCAATCATTGATCTATAGTGCCTAACATCCACATCCTTTCCAGCTCCAAGTTTTCCCCAGGGGTGTTGTCTGTCCATAGGAGTAGAAGCCTCCTTCTCATGTGGAGAAAAACCATACTTCTTCAAGATTTCAGCTACATACTTGTCCTGGGAGATGAAGATACCATCTTCTTTCTGCTGAACTTGTAAACCTAGAAAGAAGTTCATCTCACCCATTGCACTCATCTTGAATTTATCTGTCATGAGCTTGGAAAATTCCTCACTCATTTTTGGATCAGTAGAGCCAAAGATGATGTCATCAACATAGACCTGCACAAGTAACACATGTTTTCCCTTCTTCTTTGTAAACAGTGTCTGGTCTATGGTGCCCCTCTTGAAACCATTTTCCACCAAGTAGGTGGACAATGTACCATACCATGCTCTTGGGGCTTGATGAAGGCCATACATTGCCTTCTTTACTCTATAAACCTTGTCTGGATTCTCAGGATCTTCAAAACCAGGAGGTTGCATGACATATACTTCCTCAACAATTGTCCCATAGAGGAAAGCACTCTTCACATCCATCTGGTAAACAGTAAAATTCATACAAGAGGCATAAGCTAGAAAAATTCTTATAGCTTCAATTCTTGCAACTGGTGCAAAAACTTCTTCATAATCAATTCCTTCCTCTTGTGTATAACCCTGAGCTACCAAACGTGCCTTGTTTCTGACCACAATGCCTCTTTCATCTTTCTTGTTCCTTAGAACCCATCTTGTCCCAATTGGTCTCACATATCTAGGACAATCAACCAGCTCCCAAACATCCTGTATAGCAAATTGGTGAAGCTCATCCTGCATTGCTTCCACCCAACTTGGTTCCTTAAGAGCATCAAAAATTTTCTTGGGTTCTTCCTGTGACAGAAAACAGGCAAACAAACATGCTTGTACAAGAGGGGTATCAACCTTCTTGTGGATATTGGCAATAAATCCACCAAGACCTTGATGGGATCTTCTTGTTTGTACTGGAGCCATAACATCACCTATGATTTGAGATGTGGGGTGATCTTTAGCTGTGGAAGTGAGAACTCCTCCTTCAATAACTCTGGTGTCCTCAATTTCACGCTCCATGTTGCCAATATCTTCTTCAGATTCTTCTTGATCAACAGAGATCTCTTCATGGACATTAGAAGGTCCACCCTGTTCAAAATGAGAAGAGAAAAGCTGTGTAAAGGTATCTCCAAAGTCTGAACCTTGCTTGTCAGCGTTAGGGCTAACAGCGTTTGAACTGTTGTTGTCAGCGTTGGAGCCATCAGCGTCTGAATTGGTCGTGTCAGCGCTTGATTTCCCTTTGTCAGCGCCTGAAGAATCATGCATGTTTGTAGTTGGTGGTATCTGAACACCACCATTATCTTTCCTTGCAGCAGTAGCAGCAGCATAATACTCATCTGTCCATATAGGAAGTGTAACAAATTCTTGTGTGGGAGATGATATAGCTGCTGGTGGTCCATCCTCCTTAGCAACCTGTATACCTGAAACATTACCAATTCTCTTTTCCAAAACACTTGAAGTTACCTTCACAATGTCTGGATCAGTAACAGGCATATAATTTAAAGCTCTAGACAAAGGTTCTAAGTCAAACAACCAATTTGGACCACTCTCAGGATCACTAGGTTTACTTTCTAAAAACCTAACATGTACCTTTTCAAGTATACGTTTTTCCTTTTTAATGTAAACCCTATATCCTTTACTCTGCACTGAATAACCCATGAAGTAGCCTTCATCACCTTTTGAATCAAATTTACCTAGGGCCTCACTAGTTTCTAACACAACTACATGACAACCAAAAGGCTTCAGAAAACCAATATTTGGCTTCCTTCCCCAAAGTAATTCATAAGGTGTCTTATTATGTATCTTGTTGACCAATGCCCTATTTTGAACATAGCAAGCTGTGTTAACAGCTTCAGCCCAAAAAGCTATAGGAAAGTGGGCATCAGCCAACATGGTTCTGGCTGCTTCAATAAGGGTCCTATTCTTCCTCTCAGCAACTCCATTTTGCTGAGGAGTTCTAGCTATGCTGAACTGCCTAGTAATCCCTTTCTTGGCACAAAAATCATCTAATAACTGATTTCTAAACTCACCCCCATTGTCACTTCTAATAATTTTGACCTCATTACCATTCTTCTTTTCAATTTGGGTAATGAAATTAATCAGACTTAGGGCAGTTTCACTTTTCTTAGCTAAAAAGAAAGTCCATGTGAACCTGGAGTAATCATCAGTAATGACAAAACAATATGATTTACCCTTCAAACTCTCTATATTAGTAGGACCAAAGAGGTCCATATGCAATAAGTGAAGGGGTTTAGAACTAGAGTGCACCTGTTTAGACCTGAATGAGACCTTGTGCTGCTTGCCCTTAAGGCATGCAACACAAGAGTGGTCATTGTGGAAAGCCTTTTCAGGCAAACCATCAACTAAACCAAGCCTCACAAGTCTATTAATATTCTTAAAGTTTATGTGCCCTAGTCTCCTGTGCCAAAGATTACTTTCATCTACTGAGGCCTTAGCATACAGACATGACATTTTATTATTTACCTTAATTCCATTAAGATTCACATTATATATGTCTTTATGCCTTGGTGTTCTAAAGTCTATGTATTTCTCATCAGGGAGCTTATAATCTTTGCTTAACACCAAGCACTCAGTATCTGTGAAAAGAACCTTATTTTTGTTATCACACACTTGTGATACACTAAACAAATTATAATCCAGGTCTTTCACCAAGAAGACATTATCAAACCTTAGATTGTTGGTGACAAGGGTTCCTTTTCCTGTGATTGTGCCGTAGCCCCCTCCAAAGTATACCTTATCACCATCTTGAATAGGAGAGAAATTGGTCAGATAGTCTTCCTTTCCTGTCATGTGCCTTGAGCATCCACTATCCCAGTATCCATAGTCATTGATCTTCTTCTGAATGCCCTGCACATAAAGAAAACACATTAGTTTTCTTTGGGAACCCAAGCCTTGGAAGACTTGGATTCATTTGGTTGTTCAACAAGAACAGACTTGGTTCTCATAACAACCCCATTTTCATCCCTGTTTGAATGAAATTCCCAGTTAACCCCAATTGGTGTTGACAATGCCTTAGAAATATAATGAAACCTGTTGCATGTCATAGAAATACCAGTATTATTAGGGTTCTGGTCTTGTTTTGGTCTCCATGTTAAGCTAGTAGAAGCTTTAGACCTATTTCCCTGTGGCTGCAAATACCTAGGTTTGTCAGCGCTGAAATTTCTCTTGTCAGCGCCCCGATTGCTCCTATCAGCGTTGTACCTAGGGTTTGCTACAGGAACCCATTGCCTATTTGACCAAGTATTTGACTTTTGAAAAGGTCTTAGGCCTTGTGTGTTAGACCCTCTAGAAAAGAATGGGGCTGGTCTAACAACTTGTGAACTTTTGTTCACAAAGGTATTGGTTCTGACAGTGTTTGACCTATGTTGACTTTTGTCAGCGCTGAAATCTCTCCTGTCAGCGTTGACATTGGAAGCATTGACACATTTGTAGGCCAAATGTGAGAAGCTACCACATGTATAACAAGCTTTTCTAGACATAGTCTTAGGTCTAGAGGCAAAGAAGCCTGTTCCATGATTACTTACTTGGCTTTTTGGTGACCTAGAATTTCTATACATCTCTGCATATTTAACACTAGGTTTTCTAACATTTTGTGGGCCAAGGTCAACAGGTTTGCCAGTGGTAGGGTGTGTGATCTTAATAGGTTTAGGATCATAGGACTCCACAATTGGTATCATGTTTGGTGTGGGCTCATTTGGACTTTCACACAACAATCCTCCCTTAACAAACAAGGTGTGGTTAGCTTTCTTCCACTCTTCTAGGTCAGTCAGCTTTTGCTGATATTCCTCAACTGGGGAAGTCACTCTAGGTGGAGGAATAAATTCCTCCTCTTGGAATTCTGGCAAGCCAGTCCAAGATAAGTCCTTTGATTGGACACCATAGAAATCCCCAGCTGGTGGTGGAACAACAGTATAATTATTCATCCCAATCCCACTCATATCCTTAGAGTCTCTTTGTTTACTAACACACTCTCCTAGGGATTGTGTGGCCTTATCAAATCTCTGGATTTTAAGACTCACATTATCTTTGTTTTTGTTAGCCTCCTCTAACTGAGCTATCAAATCAAGATTAACCCTATTTACAATATCTTGAACATCCTTACTCTGATGTAACTCATGTTTTAAGATATTTATTTGATCCTTTAAATCAAACTCCATTTTCTTATACTCAGTTACTGTCTTTTCTGTTTGGGTAAGAGCAATTTGATAGTTAGATAATTTGCACCTTAGAGTACTTGCTTCATCTAATAACTTAACTATCTCTTGTTTTGACTTTTCAGTATTTAAACGACAACCCTTAGAACAGAAAGCATCATCATATACCTCATTATCTGATGAAGAGGAGGAGTGTGCCATGAGAGCATATTCAGCATGCTCTTCTTTAACTTCAGCAACCAAAGCTCTGTCCTCTTCCTCATTCTTAGCCATCCAGCTCCAATCCCATTCCCCAACGCCATCAATTTGTTGAACAGCAACCATGGCCTTGGGATCTGGGTTCTTAATCATTTGACTAGAGGGCTTCCCAGCATCAGATCTCCTTGGAGATCTACATTCCCTCATAAAGTGCCCCATCCTATGACAGTTGTAGCACTCCACCTTGGACTTGTCAAATCCAGCAACATCCTTAGCATTAAAGGTCATCTTCTTCTTGAACCTTTTATTGAACCTGTTTGCTCTTAAACTTACAAGAGCCATAGTCCACTTTATATCCATCTCTTCCAATTGTTCATCACTTATCTGCTCAAGATCTTCATAAGTGATCCTTGAATCACTAGGCAAAGAAGCAATGAAGGCACACACAGTATCAAGATCAAAACCAGCAGGTTTAATTCTATCAGCGCCATGATTGTATGTGTCAGCGCTTGAGTACAAAGCGTTGACAGGGTATGATCCAGCGCTGACAGATTGGCATCCAGCGCTGACACCTTGAGATCCAGTTGCTGAATGTCCATAGAAGTTCATGGAATCAAATTGGCCTTCACTTTGTGAAAAGAAGGCCATGTTGCTGCTGGAAGATTTGTTATCACTCTCCAATTGCCATTCATTCTCCAACAGCCTTAACTTGTTGAAGATGTCATCAAACCTGGAAGTCTTGTGGGTGTTATTGACAAGAGTAGATCTTGTCTCAATCTTCCATACATCACCAAGGCTTTTGAGAAACGTAGCATTCAATTCAGGATCATCAATCTGTTTTCCCATGAAGGCAAGTTGACTTGTGATGTCAAGAAGTCTACTTCTCACACTGCTGAGGTTCTCATTAGGTTGAGCTTTAAAGACAACATACTCATGCAAGAGTTGCTTCTTCTTTTCTTCTTTTGTGTCAGCATTGCCACCATGTGCTACTTCAAGAGCTTCCCAAAGCTCTTTTGCAGAATCAAAACGTTTGTACTTATGCTGATTCTCATGACCTAGGGCATGTTTCAAGATGTTCAAAATTTTCATGTCCACCCTCTTCTTGGCTATGTCTTCAACAGCTACTGCTCTCCCATCATCAGGCTTTTCCACTTTATCAGCTTCTGGACAATTAGGAATAGCTGACCTTGCCTCAATAGCAGCAGTAATCTTTGCTGCTTTATCGAATGTGTTCCCATATTCGATAATTTCCCAAAGAGTGTAGTCATGAATAGCTATGTATTGCTCAAAATTGGACTTCCAAAGTTCAAAGTTCCTGGCATCAAACATGGGAATTTTGATACTAGGATTTGAGAAGTTGTTTTGTAGCAAAGCAGGAGGTTGATTTGTGCCAGACATGGTGTTTTTAGGGTTTTGAGATTTTAGGGTTTTTAGGGTTTGGTGTTTTAGGGTTCTGCGTTACTTAAAGATCAAAAGTTTCTCAACAAGCTCTGATACCACTTGTTGATCCCAAACTTAGATCGATTAGCTTTGTGTATACGAGATTAGATCAAGTACTACACGTAGAGAAACCTTTGCTTATGAATAAAGTAACAAAGTGTTATGCGGAATTAACACTTGATCTAAAACACAATGATGTTAAACAAACTTTCACTTGTATTAGAATAATCGTGTTGATTACAATGAAAGATTTAACTTGCGAATACTATGAAAACTGATATATGACTTTAACCTAAAAGACCTTCTTTTATAGAACAAGAAGTCTTGTACAATAAACTATGAATCAACTATTCTAGGTAAAGATAATAATAGAAAATACAATGTCGTGCTTATCTTCACCATACATAAATAAAGAAACAAATAAACAAAAGATATTCTATCAGTGTCAATCTTCAAGGCTGTCAGCGTTGACTTCTATCAGCGTCCAAAATCAATCTATCAGCGTTGACTTTCTTCTTATCAGCGTTTGGTGATCTGACCCATATTTTATTCCCAACACACATGACACCACATCTAAGGATGTGGCATCATGTTAACTAACTAGCTACAAGTGTAAGCATTAGCTTAACACTTAAGCTTACTCCTTCCACTCAAACCAACAAAACCACTAGCTACTCACACATACCATTTTACACTCATGCAAACAACCTCAAAACTCTCTCAACACCACCACCTTGCCGTCCATATTCAAGCTACAAACACCCCTTTTGATCTTTTCTAGCCATGAAATACATGTTTACTAGCTCTATCATGGAGTTATCTTGAAGCCTTGATCATTTGGTGGCCATATTAACAACATTGGAGGTGATTTGCTTGTGTCCTAGGGCTGATTTCTCAACTATTGTTCTTGGTGTTTGATGATCTTGGAGTTACTTGTGGTGTTCATCAAGTTCTTGTCTTCCAAAAACAAGAAATACACTTGGTTGGTAAAGTAGATCATCCTCTCCATTTTCTCTTGTTATTTTTGTAAAGAACAAATGTATTTTCTTTATTTTTGTATATGTATATGATGTATATATGATGATAAAAATGTTGTGTGGGGATCAAGTGTTGATAAATATGCTTAAAAATGTTAATAACCATGAGAAATAAGGCTAAAATCATGCTTATTTAGTTGGCTGTATAAAAACAGTATATAACTAAAACTTGAACTAGTAAAATTGCATGGTATGATCCATTTAAAGTAAGTACAAGATGTTATACACATGTGAGAGTTGGCCATGCAATGGAATCAATATAATGAGTGAGATATGATCAAAACAAGTTAAGTGTTCTAATCTGAATAAGCAGTTTTGTAGGGACTGTTAAGGCAAGATGAACTTAAAATGAGCAGTATCTATATCTAAGTTAAATGTAGCACATAATATGAAGAACATGTCACCCAAAAATGAGCTTCTAATTCATTATAGAACTTTAGATATGGTAAAAATGATGAACATGAAGATAAAAATCAGATTTTAAGAATTAATGTTTATTATTATATAAGCACTCACATTTTATTGTATAAAATGTAAAATAAAAATCCACTAACTTATGAAACTTATTTATATAAATATGTAAAAGGTTAAATAAATGGATAAATTATATAAATGGTAGTGGAATAATACTTATAAGTAATAAAATCTATAAACTTGATTTTTACGACTTTTTCGGCTATACCGTAAAATTAACATTTTTCGCCAATTAAAAATTAGACGATCAAACCCGTCTAATGTAAAGTTTTTAAAAGTCGTATACTGATATATAAGTAACTAATACAAGTAAAAACTGATAAAACCCGAACTATAGGACATACGGACATTAACGAGCTAACTAAGCATATTGGACTAATAATTGGACTAAATAAGTTAAAAACTTATAAAAAGAACTTATTGGGCTTAACCCATTTGGGCCCAACATGGAAAGTATAGATACTGATAATATAGGTATAAAATGGATTAAAACAAGTTAAAGAACTTATACTAAGCTTATTGGACTCAAAATAGGTAAATAGGTAAAACTAGTAAACTAGTAAAAAGTTACCAATACGTAAACACTAAAATGAGTAAACAAGGATATATAAACCCACTTGATCATCATCATATGTACAAAATCATCATATGTATATTGTTATCTTGATAAAAGTTATTGGACAAGAGTCTAAGACCGATTATTATTTATATAGGTTTCCGTGACCGAAGCACGCCCGTAGCCGATAATCCGCCTTTCATTATCAACGTGAGTCTATAGCCTCGCTTTATACTAGTTATTAAATGATTTTAAACCCGCGAGGGGGAATACATGTTTTATAAACTTAGAACACAAGATTTTTATGGTATGTTTTGTCCCTCTATGAATGGACACGTGGTTGCCTTTAAATTGCATTAAGTGATTGCCTTTGTTAAAACCTTAATTATGGACCGTTATTTAACCCATGATGGGTTAACCGCTAGTACAATTAATAGATCTATGGGGGAAGCCGCCCCGGTTCAGTTTTTGTAGACTTGTCATAGAAGCTTAGGCCCGACCTCCACACTTTTTGAACATATTGTATTGAGAAGTCAGGTATACGGCAATGTACCAATAATCTGGAGGTAACCGACAATTAATAAATCTCTCGTCTTATTAGACTGATATGGGAGTGTCTAAGGGATCGTTTCCATGAGCTTATTGCAATTTATGCTATATAAAGTTATTATTGTTGATGCGAATTATTATTTGATGCTTATAAGCATGCCACAAACTTATAATCTTTTCTTGTGTTCAAATTGATTTCATAAACCTATAGATTCACTCGGCATTTTTGTTGATTGTTTTACTCACATGTATTTCAGGTAATCAAGAAGTGGAAGCTTGGAGGTCATGGGGGAATGAAGTTGTGCACTGCTTTTGTTGTTCAAACTCTTTGATTTATTTATCGTTCCATTTTCAAAACAAACCAATATGTTGTTTTAACTTATCTTTTGGTAACGGTTACTTGGGACTACGCTACTCTGACAAATGTTTTAGGAACGATAAATCTAAAACGTCTCTTTTCGAGTCGTTCTTTATAAATTATGTGTTGTTGTATCATTGTTTAGCACCCAAAGATGTATTCCGCTGCGTGTAAATTTTGGGGTGTTAAAATATCATATCCAATTCCACTTAGAATCATATAGATCGCTTCTTTTTCTGCATCATACCAAGCACGCTTCTCTGGTGTAAGATCAGATAACGTTTCTTTTCTTGTGGTTGCGGGTATTTCTGGAATAGTGTCTGTGGCTGGTGTATGAGGAACAGTGATATCGGAGAAAACATATGGTCCATTGTTAATACATTGCCTCAATGCATCACCATTAGGTCTTGTATCAAGATAGCGAAGAAAACGTGATTGCCATTAAGCATATCGACCGGCCACAAGCATTGGCGATTTCTCTTTGTTACGCGCCACCATGATGTTGTTGTTCGTCATACGATATTATGCAGTAGAATCCTTCTCAATATTCTCTTAAGTGATGAATTGAATATGGATCTTAAGTAGTTGAGTTGTGATTGTTTTGTTGTTGAAATTCCGAAAATTCTGATTTTTTCTCAATCCGACAATAAATTCCTCAGTCCGACAAAACGGTAGACCTAAAAAATTATAATCACCAAATTTTGAAATCGAGCTAGAAATAGCCAAAATCTAGTATGGAATTTTTTTATTTTACTTGACCTAAAAAATCTTAACTCTTTTTTTATTTTTAATCTTCGTGTAAACTACGTTCCAGGACTAGTATAGATAGTGGCTAAGTCTAAAAAATACTCTAACAAAATGTAGATGTCCATCGCAATGTCACCCATCGCACTCATTGATCGTACTCTTAGATCGTAGTCCTTGATCGTACTCATAGATCGTACTCTTAGATCGCAACCCTGATCGTACTCTTAGATCGTAGTCCTTGATCGTACTCTATGATCGTAGCCTATGATCGTACTCACTGGTGATCGTAGTCTATGATCGCACTCTGTGATCGTATCCTGTGATCGCACTCACTTGATCGTAGTCTATGATCGCACTTGGTGATCGTATCCTGTGATCGCACTCACTTGATCGTAGTCTATGATCGCACTTGGTGATCGTATCCTGTGATCGCACTCACTTGATCGTAGTCTATGATCGCACTTGGTGATCGTACTCACTTGATCGCACTCGTCGATCATGACCTTGATCGTGGTAATGGATCGCAGTCACTAGATCGCAAGTAGATCGTAAGATGTGATCGTGATCTTGGATCGTAAGTAGAAACCCCAGGGTTTATGCAATCGCAACAATCAGATCGAAACAAGAAAATAGTTCGAGACTTGTAAGCAACAAGAAAAAAGATATTTTTACCTTGGAATTCGTGTTTCAATCCAAACCAAAGTAACCAAAATCTTACCACAAGTATGTAGATATCTAAAGTATGATTTAGAACACGAAACACAACGAAAAACAAGAATATACTTGAATTCGGGATAATGTTTGGTGTAAATCACACGAACCCAATATAATAGCAACAACGAATCACAAAAACTACCCAATGGCGATTGATACCAATTGTTGTCCCATATATTACGTGATGATTAAACAAGAAAGAAAGGTAGAAAATAGATGAATTCTAGAGAGAGAAACTAGAGAGAGAAAAGAGAGAGAAGTGTGTGAGAACTTGTGAAATGTTAGATTAAGAAAAACAATGACCATCCAACCTCTCCTTACATGCAAGGAGAGGTTTATATAGCCTTTCCTACATGTAGCATGATGGGCTATATGATAACGGGTCGGGCTTTCCTTTTGGGCTTTGGTTACTTATGAATGAACCTTAGCTTAAAGTTAAGCCCGTAATACACGACTAACCTACTACCTATTACAACGTTCTAATATACGATACATAATAAACATATGACCGAGCATTCTTGTTTGACTCAATATTTTGAGGCTAACAGCCCGTTATACGATATTAAATACCGTACCTGTGATTAGGTAGATTCAATTAAGAATCTCCTTTACAGGGTTTCGCGGCTGTACTAGCCGTTCTCTTTACTCGACCCTCTCAAAGCAAGACTGCGAACATAAAGAGTGAATCAATTGGATAAATATCCGCTTGATTAAAGTTGTCAATTCAAAATCATGGAACAAGTGTGATTCATAAAGAATCTTACCATTGTTGATTTCCAGTTGACACAAGTTTGATTCATGAGAATCTCGCAAGTCACCTACCGTAGCGCTGTTTGAGGTTGATGCTAGAAGGATTTCCATTCGACACTGTGAATATTAATGAACATCACTCTGAATGTTCTGGCAAGACCATGAAGATATTGCGTAGAAACTTGAAACGAGTTTGAATCAGTTCAGAATCTAACCACCGTTGCTTTTCAGTTCTACATATGTTTAATTCATAAAGAATCTTACATATGACCTACCGCAGTGTTGTTTGATGTTCACCGGAAGGATTTCCACTCATCATTGTGAATACTAATTAGTATCACTCTGAGTGTTCTAGCAATATCGCTAGGATATAGCGTAAGACTCTCTTGTTCGTCATTCCGTGTGTCCTAACGAGATTTGATTGATCTCTTGGCTCTAGACTCGATTTGTGCACTTTTAGTGGTCGAAGGCTGGAGCAGATGCCACCTATTCAATATTAACTATCTCGGAGTGAGAAAGCTTATAGAAGTAATGTTGTTCTCCGTGACAATAAGACAAACTTCTTTTGAGAGAAGCCTGAGTAGCTAGGTAAGAGTTTTGCTTTACATCACTGGGTCCATGATGAGTTGTCTTCATGATGTGTTGACCTGGTTTCTGCCTAAGTTGTATGGAGGGCTATTTTCTTTTCACCCTTTAACCTTACATTTCTTTTTCATTCTTCAACCCCTTCAATGCTTACCAAGACATCATTACTAGCACCTTGTTGTGATTGTTCCAGTGCTAGCATCAGTACTTAGTCTGCATTCAGCTACGTTCACATTCTACTCCATCTTTCCTAAGGACTTCTAATAATCTATTGGATTGTCCCTAGGAAGATCCCTCCGGTTCCGGTTGGATCATAGGACTTAAACCTAACCACCCTTTGGACACCAATAACGTCGTGGATTAAAGATGTTGTGGTTATTCGATCATAACCATAAAAACCACTTCAAATGTTATAACAAGGTGTTTGAAAAACATTTAACATCTTAATAGTTTTTGTCGTTTCAGAAATGCTCCCCCTTCACATGTGCATCGATAATCGAAAGTGTTTCGCACAGGTGGGTAAGAGTTAAAAGTGCTTGAGTCTATAGATCACATTTTAATCACATTTTCTCCCCTTATCTCTAATATATAAATTTTTTTGATATTAGAGATACCAAATTTGATTAAAATATATTTTGAAAAATAGTCTTGAAAATCTTCGGGAGAAAAATGTGTCAAACTTAGCATGAATTTTGAAAGCTCCCCTTAAAAATTGATCCAATTGAATTGTCATTGTGAGGATGTGATCCACACTTCGTTTTTTGAGGATGGGAGTTTGTTGAACACACAATTTTTGAAAGATTTTGAATAATCATTAAGAAATTCTTGAAAAAATTGTGTTTAATGCTTTTTGAAAAATCTTATTTCTTTTTGGCGAAGAGGTTTTTCTAAAGCATAAACTTGAGTTCATAGACTTTGAATGTCTTGACGAATCCACTCAAGTGTAAGAAGATTTCTCTTCTTTTGCTGAGGGTAAGAGCACGAAATCGTACACTCCCCCGTGAATATAGATCCGGGTTGCAATCTGAAAGTGATTACAAGCCATTGTGTTGAGCTCAAAACGTTGAATGTTTTGTGACAAGCTCAAACCAATATAGATTGCTCTACCTGTTGGAAAAAAATTGTCCAAAATAGACATTTTCCTTTATTAAAAGTAGAAATGACATGTTTTGAAAAATATTTACAACTTTCATTCGAGCTTTATGTACACACCCGTCGTTATTGAGCGACATTTCTAGGCACGTCCATATTATCGATACTGAAAGACATATCGAGAAGAATATTTTTGGATTTAAAAATATTTTTAATTTTGTGTTTTGGTTTTATATGTTCTATATTTTTGTATTTTGCTTTTTCAAAGATATTTACAGGTTGATGTTTGATGGATAAATCAAGCAGGCACCTTTGCCAGAATCCCCAGGTCTGCTGGAGTCAAACATCTCATACCGATTTGCCTAACGTGGTACTCAAACCTATCTTTTGATAAAGCTTTAGTAAAAAAGTCGGAAAGTTGGTAATCCGTTCCAACAAACTATAGTTCAACGATCCCTCTTTCAACTTGTTCCTTTATGAAGTGATATCGGACATCAGTGTGCTTCGTGCGAGAATGCTGTACCAGATTACAGGAGATGGCTATGGCCGACTTTGAGTCACAGTACATAGGTACTTTATCAAAGTGGAAGCCATAATCCGTGAGTTATGTTCTCATCCATAGAACTTGAGCACAACACGCAGATAGAGACACATACTCCACTTCGGCTGATGAAAGTGACGTGCAATCATGCTTCTTGGAAGACCATCCCATGAGCTTATCTTGACCTAGGAATTGTGCACCACCAGAAGTACTTTTTCGTGTATCAAGACACCCTGCATGATCAGAATCTGAATAGGCCGTTAGAAAGAAACCGGCTTCCCTCGAATACCAGAGTCCCAAATGAATGATATTCTCGAGGTACCGAAAGATCTATTTAACCTCCTTGAGGTACTTTTCAGTGGGTCGTGCTTGATATCATGCACAATAACACGTAGCATGTGAAATATCGGGTATGCTTGTTGTTAGGTACATGAGGGAGCCGATCATGGAACGATATCTCGTTTGATCTATGGCATTTCCCTCCAAGTTAGCATCTAGCAATGTGGTTGATAATGGTGTCCCAACGGGGTCTCATGAGGTCATACCATGCTTTTTGATTATCTCTTGACAATACTTAGCTTGGTTTATAAAGATACCATTTGGGGATTGATGAACTGGAATTCCTAGAAAGAATTTTAGTTCTCCCATCATTGACATTTCAAATTTTCTGTGCATTCCTTTTTCAAACCATTTTGAAAGTTTTGGGTTTGTAGACGCAAAAATAATGTCATCAACGTAAATCTACACAAGCAAAATGTCATCCCCATATTTATAAGTGACCAGAGTTAGATCAATGGAACCTTCTGAGAAACCTTTGGATACCAGAAATTTCGAGAGCTCATCGTACCACGCCTTTGGAGCTTGCTTTAGTCCATATAGTGCCTTGTGGAGACGATACACCTTGTCAAGATAATGAGAATTAACGAATCCTTCCGGCTGCGTGACATAGACTTCTTCTTTCAAAGGACCGTTAAGAAACGTTGTCTTTGTGTCTATTCGATAAATAGTGAATCCTTTATGTGCAGAATAAGCAAGGAAAATACTGACCGCATCCATACGAGCAACTGGTGCAAATGATTTGTCAAAATCAATTCCCTCTTTCTTGCCATACCCCTTAGCCACTAGCCTAGCTTTGTTTTGGATGATCGTGTTTTCTTCATCCATCTTGTTTTTCCAGATCCAACGAAGATTTAATGGAATCACATCGTATGGTCTGTCAACAAGTTCCCTGACTTTAAGTCTTTCAAATTGTTGAAGTTTATCCGTCATCGATTCAATCCAAGCATGATCAGGCATGGCTTCTTTGATGTTTTTCGGTTCAACTGTACTCACGGCGAGTGCGAACATACAAACATTGCCATCGGTTTCTAGTTGTCGTCTTGTACGAACAGGTTGTGAAGGGTTTCCAATTACTTGAACCAAAGGATGTTCTCGGGTCCAATGATGTGTTGAGGGGTGTCTTTGGTAAAACATATGCATATTTGACGGATCAACATGGCGAGTAGAAGACTCTCCAGTTTCATGTACCGGTGTACCGAATGGGTTGTGAAAATCGTCGTCGTCAGATAATACATCGTTTGCTTGATTTGTGTTCTCTGGAGCAATGACAGTAGTTGTGGATGTTTTAGGATCGATTGTTGAAGTGATATTCTGAGGAGGTAAATCTGCAACAACTCGTGTTGAAGTAGATGAAGTTGTATCCTTTTGTTGATGATGATCGGTATCATCATTCTTATCATGAGTGACAGCGGAAGACTTTGATACAACATGTTTCTCCCCCGTGAAATATTCATCAAACATTCGTCCATATAGCATTTACAACTCTTCAAGTGTCGTCTCCACTATCAAATCTGCTCTTGGAACACTTTGTGGAACCAACTTTGAACTAGATGGTTCATTTCTGTGGTCTTGAGTTCCGAGTTCCGTGCGGTTGTGCACATAAGTCTTTTGTCTTTGTGGATCGGGACTAAACTACTTTGTTCAAGTGCCATTTCTTACAATTCATCGAATCAGACATGAATAGTCTTGACTATCAATTTTGTTCTCTTTTTGTACACTCTATATCCCTTAGATTGAGTTGCATATCCCACTAGAATAGATGCATCACCTTTCTCTTCCATCTTGCCCAGATTTTCACCATCTCGAATTATGTAACACGTACATCCAAAAACATGAAGGTGCTTGAGTGAAGGTTTGTTATCATGAATTATGTGATATGGTGTCTTTTCGTGTCTTGGGATAATTAAGGAACGGTTTTGTGTGTAACATGCGGTTGACACAACTTCGGCCCAAAAGAATAATGGTATTTTTGAAGCGGATAATATTGTTCGAGTAGCCTTAACTAAAGTACGGTTTCGTCTTTCAACAACGCCGTTTTGTTCAGGTGTTCTAGCAATAGATGTTTCATGTTCAATCCCTTCGGCTTCAAAATAATTCTTCAGAGTTAAATTCAAGAATTCTGTGCCTCTGTCAGTACATACCACTTTTACTTGAGCTTGAAGACCATGTTGTATCAGCTTAAGGAAGTTAATGAGAACCTCAGGTGTTTCATCCTTGGACCTCAAGAAGTGAGTCCACGTGTACCTTGAGTAGTCATCGACAATTACCATAACATATTTCTTCCCATTGATGCTTTGAACACGCATGGGGCCACACAAATCTATATGAAGAAGATCTAACCATCCTTTAGAGCTTGGTGTAGTCTTTGTCTTGAAACTACTTCGTTTAGCTTTACAAAGCTCACAAGAAGAACAAAGATGATCTTTGATGAATTTTAAGTTTGGAAGGCCTCGCACAATATCTTTCTTGGAAAGCAAGTTGATGGTATCAAAGTTAAGATGAGATAATCGTTGATGCCATAACCAAGCTTGAGTCGTTGAAGCTTTAGCCATGAAACAGATTAGAGTTGTAGAAATGGAGTCTTGAAGTGAAATAGTGTAGAGATCAGTACCCCGTGAACCGGTAAGTAAGTCATTACCATCATAATCACGAACAAAACATGTATTCTTTCTAAAAGCAACCTCCAAATCCGCATCACAGAATTGACCAACCGAGAAAAGATTGTGATTGAGCCCTTCGACGTAGTAAACCCTTTTGATTGTGATATTCCCCTGAACCAAATCTCCATATCCTAGGATCGGTGCAAATTGATCATTTCCGTATCGGACCGTACCCAGGAACTTCTCCACGAAGTTAATTATAAGCTTGAGATTCCCCGTCATGTGCTTCGTGCATCCGGAGTCAAGTATGAAGAGAATTATTTTGATCACCTGCAGAAGAATTAGAACACGATGGAGCGTTTTCTAAATTGGATTCCATGTTGGTTGTGATATACGAATCATTAGTTTCCATAATTTTATCACTTAAAGGCACACTAACGCTCGTTGTCACATTTTTTGTCCTAACCTTAGGCATCCATTTATATCCTGGAGGACATTGATTAGCAAACCACCATTTCCAAGACATGTTAGCAGACTCATATAATTCCATAATTTTGCTTCTAGGGTTCTTAGTGGTGGAGTCTGATGCCATACTTTTCTTAGGGGGGGAGGGGTTACACCATAATGGTTCACTTTGCGTTTGGGTTTTCTAGCACTAATAGGTAGCCCGCAGTTTTCTTCATAGTTCTAGTATCTACGCCTTTGACATTATTCGAAACACACATAGCATGATTACATTAGCACACTTTCCACATTTCACACAAACAAACTTAACATTCAAATCATTCAAAGCAGAATAATTCAAATCGTCATTACCCGCGATTACAAACGTTTTATTCTTAGAAACATTGGAAATCCTAGGGTGGTCTTCTACTTTCTTCATCTCCCCTTGACTTTTGTTTTTTCCAAACCTTTTCATTCATGCGAGTGCTCTTAAGCTGAGGCCGACTAACACTAGCAGTGGGGACTACTCTTGTAGTAAAAGACACACGTCTATTAGTGTTTCAAGAAGTATGAGGTGATTGACTTTCTTTGTTGTGTGTAGGTTTAGTGGCCAATCTATACATCCCTGGTTTAATCACATTTGTGTTTTTGGGAGTATTCTGTGGTAACCTATCCTTCCCATCCGTCTTGGGGGCAAACCCAGGTTTTGCAAATGCAGAATTAGAGAAAACAGATGGTTTTCCTAAGACAGAGGGTCTGGTCACTTTGTGCGCATTGGGTTGTCTTACAACAGGTTTCTTAACACTAGGTTCCACAATTTTCCCACCCATCTTAGCAACGAGTTTCTTCAACTCTGCTATCGCTATTTCCTTGTCTTGTAACTGAACTTTCAACTCTTTAATTTCCAAACTCTTTTCATTCATTTCTCGACACATTTGGGAAAGTTTTTCTTGCAATGTATCTTCCTTTGGAAAACTTCCTATGTCTTTTTGCAAAGCAAGTTCAAGAGAATGACGATGTTTTTGAAGGAAATCTGTTTTGTGTTGAAGTAACTCAAAAGCCTTTTTATCAACATTTTCTTTACGTTTTGAAAGCTCAGTTTCAATCCGTTCACATTCTTTGATCTTATCAAGATATTTTCATGCAACATCAGAATATTCATCGATATTAGTACAAGATTGAAGAGTAACGCACAAAATATCTTTGGAGAGACATTCTTCTAAGAGTAGATCATATTCATTTGAAAAATATGATTTGTCATTTTGAAGTTCATCAATTTCTTTTTCAAGAGACTCAACATATTTCAAATCATCAAACATTTTAGACCGAACTAATTTTTTAAACTCAAGAACATTTTCTTTGATTATCTTCGTATTTGGTATTAAAAGTTCTTTCACAAGCACAGTTATGTCGTGAGGAATCTCTGTTTTCCACTTATCCTTTTGACGCTTTTCCCAATCGCGTTCAACAATTGATTGAACATTATCAATGTGATGTTTAAGAATATCAAGTGTTTTTCGACTTTCGCATTTAGAAACATCAAGAGGCAAATAGTTAATATATTTAAAAACATTTGATTTCTTAGTGGCAAAAATTTTCTTCATTGAATTCTTTGTTGTTTGCTTTCAATAAATAATTCCTCACGAGACTTCTGTTTTTGTGGAGTGAAAAGACCATAAAGACTGTTTTCATAGGCATAATTATATGGTTTCACAAAATCTTTATTGACTGGTGATCTACTCTCCTCATCCCAAAGGGACGTCTCTTCACTATCGATCCTAACTACTGGGCAATCATGATCGATCCTAACTACTGGGCAATCATGATCGATCCATTCGGACTCATCAAGATATAAGTGAGGGTTCGCAGCTTGAGCTTGTTCGAGGTACTAAGGACTAGCAAAACTAGCTTGACCCTTTAAAAATGACCGAGGTGCTATCATTCTGACGGTTTGAATAGAGTCATGCATTTTATAAACAACTTTTTTCAAAAAAATCGACTTGTTCTTCGAGATCCTTTACTTTTTAAGTATCTTTGCCTTGTATATTTTTGAATTTTTTTTTTAAATTTTCAACCTCTTGTTTCTTTTCGTCAAGAATTTTAGCAGAATCGGTGGAATTCATAGAAAGCCTCTGTTCAAGTTCGTTAACTTTTGTTGTGGCAAGGTACATTTTTTGACGTTCATCACGTAATAAAATATTAAATTGACGTTTTTCTTTAGTTAACAAAGCAAGAGCTTCGTTGTATTTATTTTCAAAATCGTCCCTTTTAACGTTAATAACACGACTTTTGTACCCCTCAAGCTCTTTGGTCTTTTGAAGAAGCTCAGCCCTATACCTATCAATGGTCTCACTAGATTTTATAAGATCGGCTTTGCTTTCTTTAAAGTTTTGAGTGAGCGATGCGTTTGCCTTCTTTAATCGCTTTTAACTCTTTCTAGTTTTATTGACATCTTTTTGTAAACTAGAAATTAAATTAGCAAGCGCGACACGCTCCACGTCATCATACTCATTTACATGTTGATCATCCTCAAACTCATTATTGCACATGTCTGATGAATCGGGTGTGGTATTGCTATCAACCGTTTCCATCATACATGTGCCAGTAATTGTTGTTGGTAGATCACTATGCTCATGTGTATCACCAAACACATTATATTCATCATCATGTTGTACCTTATCAATTGGCTCGGTATCAAAGATAGGACCATTGTCATCTTCAGTGACGTTAAGGAACCCATTAATCTTTGTCATGTATGTATAATGTGCCTCGAGTTCTTGGTCGGAGAGTTCATCATCTGTGTCGTCAAGCATTTCTCCTTCCTCGCCTGATAACTAGATCCCAGCTTCCATCTTCTTGCACAACAGCATCTTTTCCTTATGATAACCATAATCTTTAACCCTCTTTGGCTGTCTGCATTCCCTAGCCAAATGCCCATAACCTCGGTAGTTAAAACACTGAATCCCACTTTGTTGCACAAATTGAGTACCAACAGTTTCCCTATTTACAACAACAGTAGCAACCCTCTGATTATCATACTTCGCGGGTTGTCGATCATACTTTGGAGGACTCTCAGCACGTCTTCGTGTGTCATTCCTTAGAGGACTCTGTACATAGGTGTTCCTAGGGTTTGAAGATGTTCGAAGGTTGTTGTTCGTGGCTTTGTAGATTTTCATGTATTGCTTCATAATGAAATCCATTTGTTGCTTGAATTACCTATCCTTTTGAGCTAGTTATTCATCACTGTCTTCTTTGGATGATTGCTCAGGTGTGGGTGATGGTGCTCTTGCAACTTCTTTGCCTCGGGATCTTGTTGGAGCATGCGACTTAAAGACAGTGGATGATCGTGGTGATGATGATTGAATAGAATAGGTCTTTGGAGCACGAAAACGATAATCTGGAGAACGATAATCTGGATAATGTTGAGTGGTAGACACCAAAGCAAGTGGATTTGAAACCTTTGCAACTCGTTCAGCTCGAAGTTCACTTGCCTCATTTTGAAATTGTTTCAAAATGTCAAAGAGCTTGTGATATGAAACTTCATCTAACTTTTGTTGTTATTTCACCAAGGTGACAAACCGTGTCCACTCTGGTTGAAGTTGCTGTAGAACTTAGACATTGACTTGCATGGTGGAAACTTGCAAGTTGTTTCGGGTCATGTAATTCATCATTTTGTAGAATCGGGAGTAATATGAATCAATTGATTCCCCATCCTTTGATGTAAACTTGCCAAAGTTCCAAAACATCTTGGTTTTCACATCTTGTTTGTTAAGTGATTCACCTTGTTGCAATCTTTCAATAGCCGTCCATATTTCTTGAGCAGTAGGGCATGCATCAACCGTGGAATAAATGTCATCTCCAATGCCACTGAGAATTAAGTAGATTGCTTCCTTCTCTGCATCAAACCAAGCACGGTTCTCTGGAGTGAGGTCGTTTCTCTTTTCATCACGTTCATAAGCTGGTTGTTCATCAGTTGTGTATGTGGCTAGTACTGCAAGAACTTTTATCCTTGAGAATTTATAAGGTCCATCCAAAATGCATTGTCGTAAAGCATCACCGTTAGGTTTTGTGTTAAGATAACGTAGAAAACGGGATTTCCATTGATCATATCAACCCGACACAAGCATTGGTGGTCTTTCTTTGTTACCTGCCACCATGATGTTGTTGTTCGTCACACGATATTTTGCAGTAGAATCCATCTCAAAATTCTCTGAAATGATGAAGTGAAAATAGATCTTAAGTAGATGTTATAGTGATTGTTGTTGAAGAGAAAAAGTGTTGAAATCCCTTAAAAATGTTCTTGAAAAACCAAAAAATTCTTCAAGACCAAAAAACACACGAATAAAAGTTTTTCAAAAACACATTTTTGAAAAAATAAAATCTTGGAATACTTGTCGCTGTATCGCAATGCCAAAATTTAATCCATCGGAATACCCATCGCAATAGCACCCATCGGAATATGGATCGCAATGTCGATCAGAATGCTATCGGAATGCTGATCAGAATGCCATCGGAATGTAGATCGCAACGTTCTATCGGAATGTAGATCACAATGTTCTATCGGAATGTAGATCGTAATGTTCTATCAGAATGTAGATCGCAATCCTGATCGGAATATCGATCGCAATGTTGGATCGGAATACTCGATCGCAATGTTGGATTGGAATACTCGATCGCAATGTTGGATCGGAATACTCGATCGCAATGTTGGATCAGAATACTCGATCGCAATGTTGCATCGGAATACTCGATCGCAATAATAGATCGGAATACACGATCGCAATGTAGAAACCCTTAGGCTTTTGCGATCGGAATACACGATCGGAATATGAATACCCTGAAGCTTTGCGATGGATATAAACAGGTTCGAGACTTTAGGTAAAAAGTTAAGATTTTTCACAAGAAATCCGCGTTTTTAACCAAACCAAAACAACCAAATTCCTACCACAACTATGTAGGAGATGTATATCAAGATTTAGAGCACGAAAAACACAAAAAGATTTGAATTCGAGAGATGATAGGTAGATCAAATCATACAAATCAAATATAAAAACACAATAACCAATCATAATTATGCCACATGGCGATTGATACCAAGTGTTGTCCCATACAATATGTGATGATTAAACAAGAAAGGTAGATAGAAGATAGATAAATTCTAGAGAGAGAAGGTAGAGAGAGAAAAAAGTGAGAATGGTTGGAACTAGGTGAATATTAGATTGTAAGAAGAGAATACAAATGAGCCAACACCCTTCCTAACATGCTAGGAAATTTATAGTTCCCCTACATGTGGGCTTGCTTATGGACTATATGTTTGGGCCAGGCTTTACTTTTAGGCTTTAGTTACATATTGTTAGCCTCAAAATATTGAGCCAAACAAGAATGCTCGGTCATATGTTTATTATGTATCGTATTTTAGAACGTTGTAATAGGTAGTATATTAGTCGTGTTATTACGGGCTTAACTTTAAGCTGAGGTTCATTAATAAGTAACCAAAGCCCAAAAGGAAAGCCCGGCCCATGATCATATAGCCCATTAAGCTACATGTAAGCAAAGGCTATATAAACCCTTCCTAGCATGTTAGGAAGGGTGTTGGTCATTTCATTTTCTCTCTAATCTAATATTCCACAAGTTTCACCAACCATTTTTTCTCTCTACTTTCTCTCACTACTTTCTCTCTCTAGAATTCTTCTCATATCTTCCTTTCTTTCTTTAATTCGTGTAGTATAACATCACATATATTAGGGACAAAAATTGGTATCAATCGCCACGGGGTATATTTGTTATTGGTTGTTCTTCTTATATTTGATTCGTGTGATTTCTTCCATAAATCAACTCGAATTCAAATTTTTTTGTGGTTTTCGTGTTCTTTATCTTGCTACAAATCATCTATATACTTGTTCTAGAGATTTGGTTGTTTTGGTTTGGTAAAAATCACGAATTTGTTGCCTAAAAGTTGCTAATTTGTTGCCTAAAAGTTGCCAAAAACCGTTGCCTAAAAAGTTGGAAGAAAAAGCACCATTATTGCGACAGCTTGAATTTAGGAAAGGAGAGTACGATTTCGATCGCAATAACCCTAGGGTTTTACTTTGCGATCAGTATTGCGATAGCCCCTTATTCCGATCTGCACATTCCGATCGTTATTGCGATCTGGATTGCGACGGATTTAAGGCAAATCTTGAAACGTTACTCTGCCCACATTGCGACAGCCACATTCCGATCTGGGATTTTGATACGTACACATTGCGATCTGAACATTCCGATATGGGATTTCGATAGGTACACATTGCGATCTGAACATTCCGATCTGGAGGATTCCGACAGGTGCACATTGCGATCTAAAGGACATTCCGATCTAAGAAACATTCCGATGGGTATTCCGATGGCACATTCCGATGGACATTCCGATGACATGTTTAGCTAAATTTTGTTTGATTATTTTTTAGATTTAGCCACCATCTAGACTAGTTTCGGAACGTAGTTTACACGAAGATCAAAAAAAAAAAAAAAAAAAAAAGAGTTAAAATTTTTTCGTCAAGTAAATTCAAATTTTTTCCATACTAGTTTTAGGACATTTCTAGCTCGATTTCAAATTTTGGCGATTACAAAATTTTTGGACTACCGTTTTAGTCGGACTGGAGAATTTATTGTCGGCCTGGAGAAAAATTGCAATTTTCGGAATTTAAACCACAACAACAATCACAACAAATCTACTTAAGATCCATATTCACTTCATCATTTCAGAGAATATTGAGATGGATTCTACTGCCGAATATCGTGTGACGAACAACAACATAATGGTGGCGGGTAACAAAGAGAGACCACCAATGCTTGTATCTGGACGGTATGCTCAATGGCAATCACGTTTCATACGATATCTTGATACAAGACCTAATGGTGATGCCCTGAGGAAATGTATTACTCATGGACCATATATATTTAAGAAGATCTCAGTTCCTCCAAGAGCAGCCACAGATACTACTGATCCAATACCTGCAAGTGAACGTGATGAAACAAGAGCTGATCTCACACCTGAAAATTGTGCTTGGCATGATGCGGAGAAGGAAGCCATCTATATGGTTTTAAGTGGGATTGGAGATGATATTTACTCCACGGTTGATGCATGCCCGACAGCACATGAAATGTGGACTGCTATTGAACGCTTGCAACAAGGAGAATCACTCAACAAACAAGATGTCAAAACAAACTTGTTTTGGAATTTTGGCAAGTTTACTTCAAGGGATGGAGAATCAATTGACTCTTACTACTCCAGGTTTTATAAGACGATGAATGACATGACAAGAAATAACCTGCAAGTCTCCACCATGCAAGTCAATGTCCAATTTCTTCAACAACTTCAACCCGAGTGGACACGATTCGTCACTTTGGTGAAACAACAAGAAGAGTTAGACGAGGTCTCATATCATCGACTTTTTGACATCTTGAAGCAATTTCAGAATGAAGCAAATGAAATTCGAGCTGAACGTGTTGCCAAGACGGCTAATCCACTTGCTTTAGTGACTACCACTCAACATGTTCAAGATCCTCACTGTCGTGCTCCGAAGCCATACTCCAATACATCATCTTCACCACGATATTCCACATCATCTAAGTCTTCATTTTCCACAAAATCTCGAGGTAAAGCGCCAAGAGCACCATCACCACCATCTGAGTCCTCATCTGAAGAAGATAGTGATGAAGACCAAGCTCAAAAGAACCGAGAGATGAAACAACAAATTGCTTACATAATGAAGACTTACAAGAAAATCTACAAACCCACCAACAACAATCTTCGCACATCATCTAACACAAAGAACCGATATGTTGAGAGTCCTCCAAGGTATGACACACGTCGACGTGGTGAAAGTCCTTCTAGGTATGATCGACATAATCCAACGCATGTTGAGGGTTCTGCAAGATATGATCGACAAACTGCCAAGTATGATGCTCAGAGGATTGCTGCTGCTACTGGGAATAGGGAAACGGTTGGAAGTCAAGTGGTTCAGCAGAGTGGGATTCAATGTTTTAATTGCCAAGGTTATGGGCATATGGCAAAGGAATGCAGGAAGCCGAAAAGGGTTAGAGACTCCAGCTATCACAAGGAAAAGATGTTGCTATGCAAAAAGATGGAAGCAGGGGTTAAATTGTCAGCTGAGGAAGGAGCCATGCTTGATGATACTGATGATGAAGATTCTGATCAAGAGCTTGATGCACATTACTCGTACATGGCAAAGGTTGAAGAAGTTCTCAAAGTCACTGAAGATGACAATGGTCCTATCTTTGACACTGAGCCAATCGATAAGGTACACACTACTGATGAATATAATGTGTTTGGTGATATTCCTGAGCATAGTGATCTACCCAATGCCATTAATGACACGTGTATGATGGAAACGGTTGATAGCAATACCACACCCGATTCATCAGACATGTGCAATAATGAGTCTGAGGATGATCAACATGCAAATGAATATGATGAAGAGGAACGTATTGCGCTTGCTAATTTAATTGCTACTTTACAAAAAGATGTCACTGAAAATAAAAAGAGTCAAAAGCAATTAAAGAAGGCAAACGCTACGCTCACTCAAATTTTTGAAGAATGTAAAGCTGCTCTTATCAAATCTACTGAGATGACTGAAAGCTATAGAGATGAGCTCCTTCAGAAAAACAAAGAGCTTGAGGGGTACAAGGGAAGTGCGTTAAAAAGTCAAAAGGATGATTTTGAAAACAAATATAATACAACTCTTGAGTTATTAGCTAAAGAGAAGCGTCAATATAATGTTTTCTTAATGGATGAACGTCAAAAAACGTACCTTGCCAATACCAAAGTTAATGAACTTGAACAAAAGCTCTCTATGACCACCACTGATTCTGCTAAAATTCTAGAGGATAAGAAACAAGAGGTAGATGTGTTAAAACAAGACTTCAAAAGTAGATATGATAAAGAAACCGAAAAAGTTACGAAACTAGAAGCACAAGTCGACTTTTTGAAGAACGTTGTTTATAAAACGCATGATTCTATTCAATCCGTAAGAATGCTAGCACCTCCATCGATGTTTAAGGGTCAAGCTAGCTTTGCAAGTCCTGAGTACCTTGCCAAAGCTCAAGCTGCGAACCCGTGTCTTTATCTTGATGAGACTGAAAGGACAGATCTTGATTGCAAGCCTGTTAGTGCCGATAGTGAAGAGACTGCCCTTTGGGATGCTGATAGTCAACCACTTGTTAATAAGGAGTTTGTGAAACCTTATAACTATGCTTATGAGAATAGTCTCTATGGCCTGTTCAACAAACAAACTCAGAAAACTCGTGAGGAAGTGTTCTTAGAATGCAAACAAAAGAGAATTCAATGGAAGAAAGCATTTGCCCCTAAGAAATCTAATGTTTACAAATACATCAACTACCTCCCTCTAGATGAATCTAAAAGCAAGAGTAGGAAAACATTAGGTATTCTTAAACACCACATAGATAATGTTAAATCTATTGTTGAAAGAGACTGGGCAAAACGTAAAAATGTTGAATGGACACGTCCGATTCCTCAAGATATTACCTTGCTTGTGAAAGAACTCTTAATTCCAAACACGGCGTTGATTAAAGAAACTGTTCTCCAACTTGAGGAGTTCATTCGGACTGAAATGTTTGATGATTTAAAATATGTTGAATCTATTGAGAAACACATTGATGATCTTCAAATGGAAAAGTCTGATTTCTCAGATGAATATGATTTGCTCTTGCAAGAATGCGTTTCTAAAGATGTTATGTGTGCTTATTTTACATCTTGTGCTGACATTGATGAATATTCTGAAGTTGCATGCCAATATCTTGATAAGATCAAAGAATGTGAACGTCTTGAAATTGAGCTTTCGAAACGAAAAGAAAATGTTGACAAAAAGGCTTTTGAGTTACTTCAACACAAAACTGATTTCCTTCAAAAACATTGTCATTCACTTGAACTTGCTTTGCAAAAAGATGTTGGTCGTTTTCCACATGATAATAAATTGCAAGAAAAACTTTCCCAAACATTTCGAGAAATGAATGAACAGAATTTGGAAATTAAAGGGTTGAAAGCTCAATTACAAGACAGGGACAGAGCGATAGCTGAGTTGCAGAAACTCATTGCTAAAATGGGTGGGAAAATTGTGGAACCTAGCATTAAGAAAAATGTTGTTAGACAACCCAATGCCTCTAAAGAGAATAGATCCTCTATCTTGGGAAAACCATCTGCTTTATCTAATTCCTCGTTTGCAAAACCTGTGTTTGCCCCCAAGATGGATGGAAAGGAAAGGTTACCACAAACTCAACCCATAAGGAATCCTGTAGCACCAAGCGTTAAGCACAATAATGTGATTAAACCAGGGATGTATAGAATGTCCACTAAGCCCACAAACAAAGATACTCACTCGCCTCAGACTTCTAGAAACACTAATATTCGTGTGTCTTCTACTACAGGAATAGTCTCCACTACTAGTGTTAGCCGGCCTCAGCTTAAGAGCACTCAAGCGAATGATAAGGTCTGGAAACACAAGAATCAAGGGAAGATGAAGCAAGTAGAAGAACACCCTAGGAATTTGAATGTTTTTAAGAATAAAAAGTCTGTTATCGCATGTAATGACGATCTGAATGCTGTGAATGATTTGAATGCTATGAATGTGACATTTGTTTGTGTCAAATGTGGAAAGTGTGCTAATGCTAATCATGCTATGTGTGTTTCGAATAATGTCAAAGGCGTAGAAACTAGAACTAAGAAGCAAACTGTGATGCCTATTAGTACTAGAAAACCCAAACGCAAAGTGAACCATTCTGGTGCAACCCCCCCTAAGAAAAGTATTGAATCAGACTCCACCACTAAGAACCCTAGAAGCAGAATTAGGGAATTATATGAGTCTGCTAGCAAGCCTTGGAAATGGTGGTTTGCTAATCAATGTCCTCCAGGATATAAATGGATGCCTAAAGTTAGGACAGAAAATGTGAAAACGAGTGTTAGTTTGCCTTTAAATGTTGATAAGGACACTAATGATTCTACTATCACAACTACTGTGGTATCCAATTTAGCAAATGCTCCATCGTGTTCTAACTCTTCTGCAGATGATACAAATAATTCTCTTCATAATGGACTTCGGATGCACGAAGCACATGACGGGGAATCTCAAGCTTCTAATTAACTTCGTGGAGAAGTTCCTAGGTACGGTCCGATTCGGAAATGATCAATTTGCACCGATCCTAGGATATGGAGATTTGGTTCAGGGGAATATCACGATTAAAAGGGTATACTACGTCGAAGGGCTCAATCACAATCTTTTCTCGGTTGGTCAATTCTGTGATGCGGATTTGGAAGTTGCTTTTAGAAAGAAGACATGTTTTGTTCGTGATTATGATGGGAATGACTTACTTACCGGTACACGGGGTACTGATCTTTACACAATTTCACTTCAAGACACAACTTCATCAACTCCAATTTGCTTCATGGCTAAAGCTTCAACGACTCAGGCATGGTTATGGCATCAACGTCTTTCTCATCTCAACTTTGATACCATTAACTTGCTTTCCAAGAAAGATATTGTGAGAGGCCTTCCAAGCTTGAAATTCATCAAAGATCATCTTTGTTCTTCTTGTGAACTTTGTAAAGCTAAACGAAGTAGCTTCAAAACAAAGACCACACCAAGCTCTAAAGGACGGTTAGATCTTCTTCACATGGATCTGTGTGGTCCCATGCGTGTTCAGAGTATCAATGGCAAGAAATATATTCTAGTAATAGTCGATGATTACTCAAGGTACACATGGACTCATTTCTTGAGATCCAAAGATGAAACTCCCGACGTTCTCATCAGCTTCCTTAAATTGATACAACGTGGTCTTCAAGCTCAAGTTAAAGTGGTTCGTACTGACAGAGGTACAGAATTTTTGAATTCTAATCTGAGAAAGTATTTTGAAGCCGAAGGGATTGAACATGAAACATCTATTGCTCGAACACCCGAACAAAACGGCGTTGTTGAAAGACGAAACCGTACTTTGGTTGAAGCTGCTCGCACATTATTATCTGCTTTAAAACTTCCACTATACTTTTGGGCCGAAGCCGTGTCAACCACATGCTACACACAAAACCGATCCTTAATTATCCCAATACACGAAAAGACACCATATCACATAATTCATGATCGAAAACCCTCACTCAAACACCTTCATGTTTTTGGATGTACTTGTTACATTATACGAGATGGTGAAAATTTGGATAAGATGAAAGAAAAAGGTGATGCATGTATTCTTGTGGGATATGCAACTCAGTCTAAGGGATATAGAGTGTTCAACAAAAGAACAAAATTGATTGTCGAGACAATTCACATCCGATTTGATGAATCTCAAGAGATGGCACTTGAACAAAACAGTTTAAGTCCCGATCCACAACGACAAACGACTTCCGTTCACAACCGCACGGAACTCGGAACTCAAGACCACATCAATGAACTGTCAAGTTCAACGCTGGTTCCAGAAAATGTTCCTAGAGCTAATATGACAGTCGATACGACAATTGAAGAGTTGGAAATGTTATATGGACCAATGTATGATGAATATTTCACGGGGGAGAAACAAGTTGTATCGAAGTCTTCCGCTGTCACTCATGATAAGAATGATGAAACCGATCATCGTCAACAACCAGATACAACTTCATCTACTTCAACACGGGTTGCTGCAGATTTACCTCCTCAGAATATTACTTCAACAATCGATCCTACAACATCCACAACTACTGTCATTGCTCCAGAGAACATAAATCAAGCAGACAATGCATTATCTGACGAAGACGAATTTATCAACCCATTCGGTACACCGGTACACGAAACTGGAGAGTCTTCTACTCGCCATGTTGATCCGTCAAATATGCATACTTTCTATCAACGACATCCTTCAACACATCATTGGACCCGAGATCATCCTTTGGTTCACGTAATTGGAAACCCTTCACAGCCCGTTCACACAAGACGACAGCTTAACACCGATGCTGATGTTTGTATGTTCGCACTCGCCGTGAGTTCAGCGGAACCGAAGAACATCAAAGAAGCATTAGCTGATCATGCTTGGATTGAATCGATGACGGATGAACTTCAACAATTTGAAAGACTTAAAGTCTGGGAACTTGTTGACAGACCATCCGATGTAACACCATTAAATCTTCGATGGATCTGGAAAAACAAGATGGATGAAGAGAACACGATCATTAAGAACAAAGCTAGGCTAGTGGCTAAGGGGTATGGACAGAAAGAGGGTATTGATTTCGAAGAATCATTTGCACCAGTAGCTCGTATGGAAGCGGTCAGGATTTTTCTTGCTTATGCGGCACATAAGGGATTCATTGTCTATCAGATGGACGTAAAGACGGCGTTTCTTAACGGTCCTTTGAAGGAAGAAGTCTATGTCACGCAGCCAGAAGGATTTGTCAATCCTCATTATCCTGACAAGGTGTATCGTCTTCACAAAGCACTTTATGGACTCAAGCAAGCTCCAAGGGCGTGGTACGACGAGCTCTCGAAATTTCTGGCATCCAAAGGTTTCTCAAAAGGTTCCATTGATCTAACTTTGTTCACTTATAAATATGGGGATGACATTCTACTTGTGCAAATTTATGTTGATGACATTATTTTCGGGTCTACAAACCCAAAACTTTCAAAATGGTTTGAAAAAGTAATGCACAACAGATTTGAAATGTCTATGATGGGAGAACTAAAATTCTTTCTAGGAATTCAAGTTCACCAATCCCCAAGTGGTATCTTTATAAACCAAGCTAAGTATTGTCAAGAGATAATCAAAAAGCATGGTATGACCTCATGTGGCCCCGTTGGGACACCTTTATCAACCACATCGCTAGATGCTGACTTGGAGGGAAATGCCATCGATCAAACGAGATATCGTTCCATGATTGGTTCCCTCATGTACTTGACAGCAAGCAGACCTGATATTCATCATGCTACATGTTATTGTGCACGATATCAAGCACGACCCACTGAAAAGCACCTCAAGGAGGTTAAACGGATCTTTCGGTACCTCAAGAATACCATTCATTTGGGACTCTGGTATCCGAGGGAAACCGGTTTCTTTCTAACGGCCTATTCAGATTCTGATCATGCAGGGTGTCTTGATACACGAAAAAGTACTTCTGGTGGTGCACAATTTCTAGGTCAAGATAAGCTTGTGGGATGGTCTTCCAAGAAGCAGGATTGCACGTCACTCTCATCAGCCGAAGCGGAGTATGTGTCTCTATCTGCGTGTTGTGCTCAAGTTATTTGGATGAGAACACAACTCACGGATTATGGCTTCCACTTTGATAAAGTACCTATGTACTGTGACTCAAAGTCGGCCATAGCCATCTCCTGCAATCCAGTACAGCATTCCCGCACGAAGCACATCGATGTCAGATACCACTTCATAAAGGAACAAGTTGAAAGAGGTATCGTTGAATTATACTTTGTTGGAATGGATTACCAATTAGCCGACTTGTTTACGAAAGCTCTGTCGAAAGATAGGTTTGAGTACCTCGTTAGGCAAATTGGTATGAGATGTTTGACTCCAGCAGACCTGGAGATTCTGGCAAAGGTGCCTGCTTGATTTATCTATCAAACATCAACTTGTATATATCTTTGAAAAAGCAAAATACAAAAATATAAAACACATAAAAGCAAAACACAAAATTAAAAATCTTTCAAAATCCAAAAATATTCTTCTCGACATGTCTTTCAGTATCGATAATATGGACGTGCCTAGAAATGTCGCTCAATAACGACACGGGTGTGTACATAAAGCTCGAATGAAAGTTGTAAATATTTTTCAAAACATGTCATTTCTTCTTTTAATAAAGGAAATTGTCTATTTTGGACAAATATTTCCAAACAACGGGTAGAGCAATCTATCACGGGTTGAGCTTGTCACAAAACATTCAACGTTTTGAGCTCAACACAATGGCTTGTAATTACTTTCAGATTGCAACCCGGAACTATATTCACGGGGGAGTGTACGATTTCGTGCTCTTACCCTTAGCAAAAGAAGTTAAATCTTCTTACACTTGAGTGGATTCGTCAAGACATTCAAAGTCTGTGAACTCAAGTTTATGCTTTAGAAAAACCTCTTCGACAAAAAGAAATAGGATTTTTCAAAAAGCGTTGAACACAATTTTTTCAAGAATTTATCAATAATTATTCAAAATCTTTCAAAAATTGTGTGTTCAACAAACTCCCATCCTCAAAAAGCGAAATGTGGATCATATCCTCATAATGACAATTCAATTGGATCAATTTTTTGAGGGGGAGCATTTTAAACTTCATGTAAAAGATTAACACATCTTTCTCCTGGAGATTTCAAGACTATTTTTCAAAATATATTTTAATCAAATTTGGTATCTCTAATATCAAAAGATTTTATATATTAGAGATAGGGGAGAAAATGTGATTAAAATGTGATCTAATATAAGACTCAAGCACTTTAACTCTTACCTACATGTGCGAAACACTTTCGATTATCGATGCACATGTGAAGGGGGAGCATTTCTGAAACGACAAAACTAGCAAGGTGTTAAATGGTTTTCAAACACTTTGTTAGAATTTAAAGTGGTTTTCATGGTTACGATCAAATACCCACAACATCTTTAATTCACGACGTTATTGGTGTCAAAAGGATGGTTAGGTTTAAGTCCTATGATCCAACCAGAACCGGAGGGATCTTCCCAGGGACAATCCAATAGATTATTAGAAGTCCTTAGGAAAGATGGAGTAGAATGTGAACGTAGCAGAATGCCGACTAAGTACTGATGCTAGCACTGGAACAATCACAACAAGGTGCTAGTAATGATGTCTTGGTAAGCATTGAAGGGGTTGAAGAATGAAAAAGAAATGTAAGGATAAAGGGTCTAAAGAAAGAAGCCCTCCATACAACTTAGGCAGAAACCGGGTCAACTCATCATGAAGACAAACTCATCATGGACCCAGTGATGTGAAGCACAACCCTTTCCTAGCTACTCAGGCTTCTCTCAAAAGAAGTTTGTTTTATTGTCACGGAGATCAACACGATTTCTATTGACTTTCTCACTCCGAGATAGTTGATATTGAATAGGTGGCATCTGCTCTAGCCTCCGACCACTAAAAGTGCACAAATCGAGTCTAGAGCCAAGAGATCAATCAAATCTCGCTAGGACACACGGATGAAGATCAACAGAGTCCTACGCTATATCCTTGTGATATTGCTAGAACACTCAGAGTTATACTACTTAGTATTCACAATGATGAGTGGAAATCCTTCCAGTGTTAACATCAAACAGCACTGCGGTAGGTCATATGCAAGATTCTTTATGAATTGAACATGTGCAAAACTGAAAAGCAACAGTGGTTTGATTCTTAATTGATTCAAACTCGTTTCAGGTTTCTACGCAATATCTTCATGGTCTTGCCAGAACATTCAGAGTGATATTCATTAATACTCACAGTGACGAATGGAAATCCTTCTAGCGTCAACCTCAAACAGCGCTACGGTAGGTGACTTATGAGATTCTTATGAATCAAACTTGTGTCAACTGGAAAGCAACAATGGTAAGATTCGTTAAGAATCAAACTTGTTCCAGGAATTTGAATTGACGACTTTAATCAAGTGGATATCTATCCAATTGATTCACTCTTTATGTTCGCAGTCTTGCTTTGAGACGGTCGAGTAAAGAGAACGGCTAGTACAGCCGCGAAACCCTGTCAAGGAGATTCTTAATTGAATCTACCTGATCACAGGTACGATATTTAATATCGTATAACGGTCTTCACCGACCGGAGGTAAAACGCTACCGATATAGGACGAATGTCAAAGCCATTCTGTCCGTGTCTATGTTTTGTCTCGAGAAGGTGGCGTCACGGTGTACACAGCAAAGTCAATGATTCAGAAACCACATACTCATGCCTAAAGACATATTCAACAATTAATAGTGTGAGCATGTGGATGAAGACACAAGATCGCAAGATGGCAAAGACAAGTCAAGGATGATTTGAAGATCTCAAGCTTAAAGACAAAGTCGAAAGACAACGACAAAGGCTCAAAGATCACAGCATGAAGAAACAAGGCTACGATTACACGCTCAAGACTCATTTATGGCGAGATTAGTAATCTCTACAAATTTCCTAAATGACCAAGGTTTATGACCTCTCATTGGGGGAGATTGTTAGCCTCAAAATATTGAGCCAAACAAGAATGCTCGGTCATATGTTTATTATGTATCGTATTTTAGAATGTTGTAATAGGTAGTATATTAGTCGTGTTATTACGGGCTTAACTTTAAGCTAAGGTTCATTAATAAGTAACCAAAGCCCAAAAGGAAAGCCCGGCCCATGATCATATAGCCCATTAAGCTACATGTAAGCAAAGGCTATATAAACCCTTCCTAGCATGTTAGGAAGGGTGTTGGTCATTTCATTTTCTCTCTAATCTAATATTCCACAAGTTTCACCAACCATTTTTTCTCTCTACTTTCTCTCACTACTTTCTCTCTCTAGAATTCTTCTCATATCTTCCTTTCTTTCTTTAATTCGTGTAGTATAACATCACATATATTAGGGACAACACATATGAATGAACTTTAGCTTAAAGTTAAGCCCGTAAAACACGACCAATCTACTACCAATTACAACGTTCTTAAATAAGATACATAATAAGTGTGAAAACACTTATCCTTTTTCCACTTATTCCCAATAATAACAAGACCAAAACGTGTATTTTCTGTCGTGAAAGTCGGAATTATGCGTGGTTTGTGTTTTTATTGTGTCTTAGGACCAAAAGACGAAAAAGGAAGAAAACACGGGCTTTCACGGGCTTTTATCGAAGAAAACGAGAAAAGAAGAAGTCAAAAGATCAAGAGTGCAAAAAGAACGGAATTCCAAGGCCTGTTCTGAAGATTTATCGAAGAAAAAGTCTAAAGACGTAAGTTTAATGAAGTCGAGGAACTCAAGTCTAAATTATAGAAGAAAATTAAAAGACGAGTTCAAATCCCGAGACGACATCGAGAAAGACAAAGAATTTAGATCAAGTCGAGAAGAAAAGAAATAAAGAAGAAAGCATACATGCATTCCCCACTCCCTATATATACCCTCCTAATGACACATTAGGAGGGAGTTAGTCATTAGCTAGTTTTTAGTTTTTTCATTTTTCCTTTCTAGTTTTTAGAGAGAGAAAGTTCCCAACTTTCTCTCACTAAGTTTCATCTTTTTCTTTCAAGTTTAAGGTTTGAATCATTCTTGTATTTGGATTTCATTTTAATTTCAAGTTCAAGTTAAGCTTTTTGTTCTTTAATCTCTTTCTACATTTCTTGATTTTGCTTTGTTCTTTGATCCGAAAGTTCATATTTGATCCGAATGGTTCTCAATTCGTGTTGATTTTGATGTTTCGTGATTAAAAGGTTGATCTTTCTATTCCTACATAAGCTCTCATATACGTATAGGCTATAAGCTCTTGATGCTTATTGGTTTATTTGTATTTTTGGCTTATCTACTTTTAAGCTTTTTAAAGAGTTTTATCAATTTTATGTTCGGTTTATTAAGTCTCGAGTTTAGTATTCATAAAGGTTTCGATTTTGTGCTTATTTTCTCTTTTCCAAGTTGATAAGTGCTTATCTTAGCTACTGCTTATTCGTTTAAGCTTATTTTCTCTTTGGACACCATTTCCATCTTAGAAGGTTTTGCTTGGTGCGATCACTTGACTTCGATCGCATAGATTGCGATCCGTTGTTCTTCCCTGGTACGATCACACACCAAGATCACTTATTGTGATCTGTGGGTGCGATCGTATTCTATTACCTTGTTACGATCGCACTGATTGCGATTCTTCTTGTTACGATCAAGACTACGATCCACATTGCGATCAGTAGTTGCGATGGAACATTGCGATGGTGAGTTGCGATGGGGCATTGCGATGGTGAGTTGCGATGGAATGGTTGTGATGGAGTGCGATCGCATTGCAAATTTACTTTAATTTTTATTTTCCTTAATTTTCAAATTTAATCTTTCCCGCCTTTTTACTTAGCTTATTTTAAACAAGTTTTCAAGTTTTTAATCATTTACGTTTTTATTTCCAAAGATTATATTCGTTTATTTGTAGGTTAATTTTTAAAGCTTCCATTTTACTCATCGACAATTAATTACTTTCAGTTTAAAAATTGATAATCAAACAAACCATCCTCTTGATAACCAAAAGACAATTGAGTCGCACTAATTAACGGTAATCAATTCGAAGAGACTTGGAACTACGAACTTTCATAACTAAGTAAAATCTAGTTATTAAATGGCGCCGCTGCCGGCTCTTTTCGTTAAGATTAACGGTTTTTAGTGAGAGACGCGTTGAATTTTGGGACCCGTTCTTTTTGGAACGTTATTTTCCTTGCTAAACCTTTTTCAAAAATCCATAAAAATTATAAAGAATTTCAAAAATACAAAAACATAAAAAAAATCATAAAAAGCATTTCTTTTCCAAAGGTTTTGCACCAAAAAGATTATATATATTCTCTGTTTCTTTGGTATCTTTTTCTTCTGAAGGTGTATGCGTACTAGATCTTCGAATTATTCTGAGCCCAAGACTCGTGAAGATTTCGATATGGCTGGTGTGCATAACAACAATAACAACCCACCTCTTCCCAATTTGAATAACAACAACAACAATGTTCCCCTACCCGATTTACGAACAATGGAGGAACTGTGTCAACCCACCATGAACGGACGCGGAGGACCGATTGCGCCGATGCAAATCACGGCTCCTGAATTTTCGTTGAAGCATCACATGATCCAGCAAGTTCAAAACGCTTGCCCGTTTCATGGATTACCGGATGATGATGCCAACAAACATCTAGACAAGTTCATTACCGTCACTCAAAGCATGAAACTACCTAGTGCTTCCATGGATTTTCTTCGCCTTCACCTCTTTCCACACACTTTATCCCACCATGCCGAAAAATGGTTTGATCGTCTCCGCAAAAACTCAATTCAAACATGGGATGACATGACTCAAAAAATTTTGTCACGCTATTTTCCACCATCCATGGTCACTAGTCTTCGCAACCAAATCAGTGGATTCACACAAGAACCTGATGAGTCGCTTTTCGATGCTTGGGAATGCTATAATGTCTTGATCGACCGTTGTCTGAACCATAACATGCTCCCCGTTACTTTGATTGATACTTTCTATAATGGTCTAACTTTTCGTGATCGTGATACGATTAATGCTGCCGCCGGTGGTACATTCATGAAGAGACGACCTGAGGAGTGTAGAGAGCTGATAGAGAACATGACCACTCACCACAAAAATTAGGATTCATCTGCATCTTCAAGGAATAATCAGAGAGCCAATGTTTCTTCTACATCATCTAACCCAGAGCTCACCGAACTTACTCGCCAAATAGCTGAGATGAACAAAAACTTCTTAACCATGGCTACAAACCAATTTCAACAAGCTAAAACTATAGCCACTTCTTGTGAGATTTGCAGGGGTTCTCATTCGTACACCAATTGTCCTTCTACTCTTGACAATCCGGAAAATGTGTACGTCGCTAATGGTAACTTTGGCTACCAAGCACGACCTCAAGGAGACCGTAACTTGCTAAGTTATCGTTCCAACAACTATCTATCTCCACCCGGTTTTTCTCCTCAAAACCAAAACCAAAACAATTTCAACCGCAACAATCAAAGCCAACCTCGAGCTACCAATCAATATCAATCCCAAAGAAACCCATATCCACCTCAAGGAAATAATTCAGCTTACCAAGCCCCACCTCTCGACCAACCCACGGCATTGAACCAAGACCTCAAAACTTACATGAGGACCAATAGAGAGATGGTGACGAATCTTCAAAGCCAGTTCATTAACTTGAAAGGGGACATGGCAAAACAAGGGAATGATATTTGAGCTGAGCTAAGGAATGATATGGCGAAACAAGGGAATGCTCTTTAAGCCGACATGAGAAACTCCATGAACAATCAAACGAATAACTTAAGGGATATGATGGCTAGTTTTTTACCAAGTAATCAAGCCTCTGGTTCGGGTACTCTTCCGAGTAACACCGTTGCTAATCCTAGAGGGGAGATGAAATCAATCATCACTCGCAGTGGCAAAGGTTTAAAGGAACCCGATATTCCTACACCTACACCGGTGATTATGACAAAGGAAAACGAGTCCCCTTCTCCTATACCACCACCTTCTACTCCCGCCCCTCCACCACCCACGGATGTGAGTGAGAATTCCATTCCAAAGCCTTCATCTCAACCCCATATACCTTATCCCTCAAGGTTGAGGAAAGAGAAATTAAAGAACAAGGATGATATTCAGGTTTCTAACTTTCTCAAAATGTTTAAACAACTGAATTTCAATATCTCCTTTGCTAAGGCTCTCGCTCACATGCCGAAGTATGCTAAGATGTTTAAGGATCTTTTAAGTGATAAGGAAAAATTGCTCGACATCGCCAATACCCAATTAAATGAGAATTGTTCTGCCGTTCTTTTGAGAAAACTTCCAGTTAAGTTAGGAGATCCGGGTCGTTTCTTGATTCCTTGCAACTACCCTGGGGTAGAGAATTGTATGGCCCTAGCCGACCTAGGTGCTAGTATCAACTTAATGCCTTTAAGCGTTTGGAAACAATTGTCTCTACCCGAGCTAGTCCCCACACGAATGACATTGGAATTAGCTAACCGTACGGTTGCTTATCCAGTGAGGATAGCCGAAGACGTCTTCGTCGGCGTCGACAAATTCACCTTTCCGGCGGATTTTGTTATCGTTGACTACGAAGTGGATTCCCGTGTTCCATTAATCGTTGGACGTCCATTCCTGAGGACTGGTCGCACTCTCATTGATGTAGCCGCTGGCGAATTAATCATGAGAGTTGGTGACGATAAAATCGTCTTCAATATGGGTAAACTTTCTAAGCAGCCTTCTGAAAATGAGAGCGTTAATTTCATTGACGTTCTTGTCGAGGCTTGTGAAGAACATTTCAAAGACGCTTGTAAAAGTGGTTCTTCTTCTTTACCCACTGTTGAGACCGTTGCCTCTATTGCTCCATCACTAACTCCATTTGAAGAAAGTGATTTCATCTTGAAGGAATTCGAAGCAACTTTGGGAGATGTGGACTTGCAATATGACGATTCTCCCTCCAATTGGGATGAAGACATTTGTACCATTGAGAAACTTCTCAATGAGGACCATATTTCTCCACCATCTCCTAAGGATATCTCTATCGATTATCCGACTTTGACTCCGCCGTCCATCGAAAATCCTCCGGATTTAGAGCTTAAGGATCTTCCGTCTCATCTCGAGTACGTTTTCCTTGAAGACAACAAGAATTTACCAGTCATCATCGCTAAGGACTTGAAAGAAGAAGAAAAATCCCGACTTATCGCCGTGCTGAAGAATCATAAGAAAGCGATTTCTTGGAAGATCTCCGATATTTGTGGAATTGATCCTCAATTTTTCACACATAAAATTCTCATGGAGGACGACTTTAAACCCACTATTCAAAGCCAAAGAAGGGTGAATCCCAAGATCCATGACGTTATCAAAAAAGAGGTTATCAAACTTCTTGATACGGGCATGATCTATCCTATCTCGGATTCACCATGGGTTAGTCCAGTCCATTGTGTGCCTAAGAAAGGCGGAATCACCGTGGTGCCCAACGAAAACAACAAGTTGATTCCTACTCGTCTTGTTACAGAGTGGAGAGTTTGTATAGACTATCGCAAACTCAATGATGCTACGAGAAAGGATCATTTTCCCCTTCCTTTCATGGACCAAATGCTTGAACGTCTAGCGGGTAATGATTATTACTGCTTCTTAGACGGTTTCCCCGGGTATTTTCAAATTCCCATCGATCCCCAAGACCAAGAGAAAACCACATTCACTTGTCCTTATGGAACATTTGCTTACAAAAGAATGCCTTTCGGCTTATGCAATGCTCCTGGGACATTCCAAAGGTGTATGATGGCTATCTTCCATGACATGGTTGAAGAAACTATGGAAGTCTTCATGGATGATTGCTCGGTCTATGGTGATTCCTTCTCTACTTGCCTTGCCAATTTGGAACGCATGCTTAAGCGGTGTGAAGACACTCGCCTTGTTCTAAATTGGGAAAAATGCCATTTCATGGTGAAAGAAGGCATTGTGCTGGGACATAAAATCTCTAAAGCCGGTCTTGAAGTGGACCGTGCTAAAGTGGATGTCATAGCCAAATTACCTCCACCTTCAACCGTGAAGGGTGTGAGAAGTTTTCTGGGTCATGCGGGCTTCTATCGTCGTTTCATTCAGGATTTTTCTAAAATCGCTCGCCCGATGACCTACCTCTTGGAAAAAGATACTCCTTTCATCTTTTCCAAAGAGTGTCTTGAATCCTTCAATCTTCTTAAGGATAAGCTAACTAAGGCACCTGTCTTGGTTACCCCTAATTGGGAGCTACCTTTTGAGTTGATGTGTGATGCTAGCGACTTTGCTATTGGAGCGGTTTTGGGCCAAAGAGTGAATAAACACTTCCATCCAATCCATTACGCTAGCAAGACAATGACGGGGGCTCAATTGCATTATACAACTACCGAAAAGAGCTTTTAGCTGTAGTGTATGCCTTTGAGAAGTTATGCCCCTATCTTGTCCTTTCCACCACGATCGTGTACATCGATCATTCCGCGTTGAAGTACTTATTGACTAAACAAGATTCTAAGCCAAGACTTACTCGTTGGGTTTTACTCCTTCAAGAATTTAACATTGAAATTCGTGACAAGAAGGGAGCCGAAAACCTAGCAGCGAATCATCTAAGTAGACTTGAGGATCCTTATCAAGGGGATCATCCAAATCAAGAGATCAATGATTTTTACCCTTGAGACCTTAATGTCTATTCAATCCAATCTTGATGACACCTCGTGGTTTGCGGACATTGCAAACTACTTAGCGGGTGGTATTCTTATCAAAGGGTTAACATCCCAACAAAAGAAGAAGTTCTTTAAAGATGTTAAGACTTACTTCTGGGATGACCCTTATCTCTTCAAACAATGTGCTGATCTGATCATTTGTCGATGTGTTGATGGGCCGACAGCTTTACAAATCCTTGATGCGTGCCATAAAGGACCCACCGGTGGTCACTTTGGTCCCAACTACATCGCAAAGAAAGTGTTTGATTATGGATTCTATTGGCCCACCATTTATCGTGACGCTCACGAAATGGTTAAGCATTGTGATGCTTGCCAACGACAAGGCAAAATCACACATAAAGATGAGATGCCTCAAAATTTCATACAAGAATGTGAAATCTTTGACGTATGGGGCATCGACTTTATGGGGCCATTTCCATCATCCAAAGGGAACAAGTACATCCTCGTAGACGTTGACTACGTTTCTAAATGGGTTGAAGCTAAGGCTCTTCCTAAGGACGATGCGAGGGTGGTTGTGAACTTTTTGAAGCAGCTTTTTGCTCGATTCGGTGTTCCTCATGCTATCATCAGTGGCCGCGGGACTCATTTTTGCAATGATCAATTCGCAAGAGTCATGGCTAAGTATGGCGTCAATCACCGTCTTTCCACCGCCTATCATCCCCAAACCAATGGGCAAGCTGAGATTTCCAACCGTGGATTGAAGCGAATTCTGGAACGTACTGTGGGAGAGCATCGTGCCACGTGGGCCGATAAGTTAGATGATGCTTTGTGGGCTTTCCGTACCCCTATAAGACGCCGATTGGTTGTACACCTTATAGTCTTGTGTACGGGAAAGCATGCCACCTCCCTATCGAGCTGGAACACAAGGCATACTGGGCCTTGAAGTGGGCTAACTTCGACATCAACAAAGCCGGTGATCTTCGGAAGATTCAACTCAACGAGCTAAATGAACTGAGGAATGAAGATTACGAGAACTCATTGATCTACAAGGAGAAGACCAAGATCATCCACGATGCTAGAATTAAGAACCGAGAGTTCCACGTTGGTGATCAAGTCTTACTTTTTAACTCTCGGTTGAAGATCTTCTCGGGCAAGTTGAAGAGCCGCTGGTCTGGTCCATTCACCATCGCCAAAGTCTTTCCATATGGCACCATTGAGCTTTCTCAGCCAAATGGGCCCAATTTTAAGGTGAATGGCCAGCGCGTGAAGTTGTACTTTGGTGAGGACATCTCTCATGAGATGATTCCATCCCTCACCACGTTCCCCATGAACTAGTTTTGGGTCGAGTCAGGCTCGTGACTCGGTTATAAAAAACAAGCGCTTCTCGGGAGGCAACCCGTGATCTATCCTTTTTCGCTTTCATAATAAGTGTAGGGGGAGCCCCGTATGTGTTTGTTGTCTTGTTTCTTATTCTCTGCAGGGATTCAAGCTTCAAAGAGTACTTTTGATGACTTTTGACGAACCGTGATCCCGTGTTCCCATCTTCCCGGTTCTATCCTAAACTCTTGTGATTCAATATTTCATATCTTATATGTTCACATTGAAATCACAATAGTTGTCCTTTCCTTAGCAAGATTAAAACAAAGTGCACAATGTCATAAGTGTAGGGGAGTTTACTCCCACATGCTTAAACACTGAGGACAATGTTTATATCAAGTGTAGGGGGGACTTCTATCGAAGTAAGTGGTCTTTTCCAAGAATTTGCCCTCATTTTAACCGGAAAATGTGATTTTTCGACATTTTTCAAAAAATTTAATCTATTTTGGCCTAGTAGTATAGTAGTATTCTCCTTTGTTATCGTTATTTACTTTCTTTGCTAGAATAAATTTTCAATAAAGTGGTTTTAAATTTTTCTAAGTCGTGAATATTTTGACTCAACCCGAGTTTACTTATCTAAGTTTACTCTAGCTAGTATCCTTAACGTGTTTAAGTCAAGTTTTGCTAGACTTTTATATAGGGAACTTTAAAACGCGAAAGTCTTAACTCTCACAGGTTAAGAACAAGAACTTTTCGCAAGTTCCTATAATTGATCCTAGAGAGTTGTTTATCAAGGGAACTTTAAAATGCGATTTCTAAACTTGAAAGAGTCTAAGAGTTTGCAAGATCCTATAGATGACTCGAAAACCCAAAACTTTGATTTAATTGGCTAAGCGTCCACAAGTCTCATTCCTTGAGATTTTAAACTGTGGAGGACGAGAGATGATAGAGTCAATTATAAGTTTGGTATTCTTTCGTGAATTTATGTGAGTTAATTATGAGCCTATTCTCCCATCGCTTGTTAATAAATTTATCTGCAATAAATAAGGTTGTACAATTTGAAAAGTTACTTAGCTTCTAGCCCAAGATCGTTTAAAAGTTGCTCGGTATTAATTAGAATTCATAGCCAAAGCATAACTTATTGAAGCAGGATGCGAAGATTGGCGAGTCCGAAAGGCCCTAACAAGGCATGAGGGCGACATTTTGTTGCTAAAGATCCAAAAGTGATGTGAAGAACCATTTATCGAAAATCAATATGAAGGATCGAGACACACGACGAAAAGCAAAAACTCCCCAAAAGATCATGGAAAAGTCTATCCAAAAAGGCCCTAACAAGGTATGAGGATAAATAGATCCAAGCCCTAAAAGGAGGCGGATCGTTGTATACCAAAGTCCAAAATAAAGATTGGAGAAAAATGAAGAAGTCGTGGTCCAAATATGAAGAATCTCTCAAAAAGTTCAAGTGAATAAATTCATGTTATGAAGAGAAGACCATAATTTCAAAAACATCTCTCAAGATTTGAAGTATGAAGTCGCTGCCAAATATCGGTCCGAGAAAGGTCTCAAATCGTGAAGCGAGTTATGCCAAGATATGAACTTTATGAGGTCCCGAGAAGCAGTTTTAAAAGATTTTGTCCTTTATCTAACTATTGATTAAATCGTCCCACTTTATTTTCGGCCTAAACAACTATCGAAATAAGTCAAACAATGCATCCTCGTGATTATTCAAGACAATCTTAAAATATAAGAGATACACCTAGGAATAAGGGAGTCTAAGTAAATAATTGGCCCACATGAATTCTTGATAGTTTGATAACTTATAATAACAATGATCTCGTTTGTAAGCTTGGTATGGGGAACGTGAAACTTGAAGATGATAAACGTTCATGGCAGCCAAAACCCAATGTAAGTCTTTGATTTCTTTACTTGTTTCTATCTTTTTATTTTTCTTAAATGTTTAGTATTTAATAAAGGTCAAGATGGGTTATTTATGATGGAAAATGTAAACCGTGCTTTAAAATTAATGCATTGCATGAGGGCATTGCAATGGTCAAGTGTAGGGGATTTAATAAGTGTGAAAACACTTATCCTTTTTCCACTTATTCCCAATAATAACAAGACCAAAACGTGTATTTTATGTCGTGAAAGTCGGAATTATGCGTGGTTTGTGTTTTTATTGTGTCTTAGGACCAAAAGACAAAAAAGGAAGAAAACACGGGCTTTCACGGGATTTTATCGAAGAAAACGAGAAAAGACGAAGTCAAAAGATCAAGAGTGAAAAAAGAACGGAAGTCCAAGGCCTATTCTGAATATTTATCGAAGAAAAAGTCTAAAGACGGAAGTTTAATGAAGTCGAGGAACTCAAGTCTAAATTATAAAAGAAAATTAAAAGACGAGTTCAAATCCCGAGACGACATCGAGAAAGACAAAGAATTTAGATCAAGTCGAGAAGAAAAGAAAGAAAGAAGAAAGCATACATGCATTCCCCACTCCCTATATATACCATCCTAATGACACATTAGGAGGGAGTTAGTCATTAGCTAGTTTTTAGTTTTTTCATTTTTCCTTTCTAGTTTTTAGAGAGAGAAAGTTCCCAACTTTCTCTCACTAAGTTTCAGCTTTTTCTTTCAAGTTTAAGGTTTGAATCATTCTTGTATTTGGATTTCATTTTAATTTCAAGTTCGAGTTAAGCTTTTTGTTCTTTAATCTCTTTCTACATTTCTTGATTTTGCTTTGTTCTTTGATCCGAAAGTTCATATTTGATCCGAATGGTTCTCAATTCGTGTTGATTTTGATGTTTCGTGATTAAAAGGTTGATCTTTCTATTCCTACATAAGCTCTCATATACGTATAGGCTATAAGCTCTTGATGCTTATTGGTTTATTTGTATTTTTGGCTTATCTACTTTTAATCTTTTTAAAGAGTTTTATCAATTTTATGTTCGGTTTATTAAGTCTCGAGTTTAGTATTCATAAAGGTTTCGATTTTGTGCTTATTTTCTCTTTTCCAAGTTGATAAGTGCTTATCTTAGCTACTGCTTATTCGTTTAAGCTTATTTTCTCTTTGGACACCATTTCCATCTTAGAAGGTTTTGCTTGGTACGATCACTTGACTTCGATCGCATAGATTGCGATCCGTTGTTCTTCCCTGGTACGATCACACACCAAGATCACTTATTGCGATCTGTGGGTGCGATCGTATTCTATTACCTTGTTACGATCGCATTGATTGCGATTCTTCTTGTTACGATCAAGACTACGATCCACATTGCGATCAGTAGTTGCGATGGAACATTGCGATGGTGAGTTGCGATGGGGTGAGTTGCGATGGAGTGCGGTCGCATTTCAAATCTACTTTAATTTTTATTTTCCTTAGTTTTCAAATTTAATCTTTCCCGCCTTTTTACTTAGCTTATTTTAAACAAGTTTTCAAATTTTTAATCATTTACGTTTTTATTTTCAAAGACTGTATTCGTTTATTTGTAGGTTAATTTTTAAAGCTTCCATTTTACTCATCGACAATTAATTACTTTCAGTTTAAAAATTGATAATCAAACAAACCATCCTGTTGATCACTAAAAGACACTTGAGTCGCACTAATTAACGGTAATCAATTCGAAGAGACTTGGAACTACGAACTTTCATAACTAAGTAAAATCTAGTTATTAATACATAATAAAAATATGACCGAGTATTCTTTTTTGATTCAATATTTTGAGGCTAACACTGATGATGATGCAACTAAGGGGAGCAACAACCCAATGAAGGAGCTGATACATCAAAATCCCTGTCTCCGGTTAACACCAAGGATACTGTGGACAATGATGAACCAGCTGCTAAGAAACTCAAGTTTGATGTTAGCTCCCTACCAAAGGCTGTACAACTCAAGCTCAGATGACATTCCTCAAAAATGCTGAAGAGCTTAAGAAAGAAAATGAATCATCCTCTGTCTCGAAGAAAGGAAAGGAAATATTTATGGTAGACTCAAACGCCAAACGAAAGAAAATAGCTATGATGCTAGAGACATGAGGATCCACAACAGAACTCGCTCAATTCTCAACCTTCAAATCCACTGATGAGAAACCTTTATCAGCTGAGGAAATTGAAAAACAGGCACTTGAATTCAACAGACTAAATGAAATCAAGAAGGCCAAAGAGTTGAATGAAGCGAAGCGGAGAAGAATATCTCCCCAACAGAGAGAGGAGCAAAGAAAACTCATGAGAGAAATAGAGTTAAAACGCAAAGAGGATTTGAAAAAAGTTAAGGTTGACTATGATGCCTACGTAAACTCAAGATATACACCAGGAAAAATCACCAAGTTTAAATACACCATTAAGAAGTCATCTCACACTCCACAGATGGTCGTATGGAGAGACAATCAAGTGGCTAACATGGACATATTTGAGGACTTCAAACTTAAGACACTTGGTTTGTCTAAATGGTTTTAACTAGAAGCATTAGCTGAGAAGATGTCTGGACAGGCAAATTTCTTTCTTCTAAAGACTCTGAAAGCTAAGTTAACTGGGTGAAAGAAACAGCTGCCAAGCTCAAAATTGATCCTCTACGACAGCTGTTTGAACAAGAACCTACAAAGGCTGAAAAGAAAAGAAAGAGGCTGAACTAGTTCATCAAAGAAACCTTTGTAACAACAGACGTTTAGGTTGATGGAATGTCCAGGGATCTAATTCTACCAAATGGGATTGTAGGACCTGTTGATGGCAAACCTACACTGAGCCTGAAAAAGGTATGACATTCATGAACAGGGGATGTCAATATGTATTTCAAAGAGAAAGTGAGCTAGGGTTAACTTCTACCATTCAGCTTCTAGTGTTCAAAAAGGTGCTAAAAATCAACTCTGAGTATTCCAAAGTGTTTTCCCAAGCTTTGCAAGTTGAATTAGATACCAGAACAGACATTGCTAAAGGTGAAGAGAAAATAAAGAATGATGATTATTGATGAATTCACAACTGAATTTACTTTAATAATTTTGTTGCACTTATGCTTTGTACTTGTAATATTTTCTAAGACTTAGTAAGTTATGAAGTTTGTTTGTTAGATCTGTTATGAGTAACAAGAAGCTGTTATCTCACTTAATGTAACTTATTTAGATCTAGCTATATTTATGTTTAAATAGGAGGAGATTGTTGGGAATCTAAGTTTGTTAGATTTCCCTTAGTCATAGATTTTTTTAAACGTAAATCAAGCTGTTTGATATTAACTTGCATGTGTCAAGGTAACAGGCAAGTCCCATAAGACTCACAACGAACTTGGTCACTGTGAGCAACCACAGAGGAGTCTATGTCAAAGACATTGTCAAGGAAGTCAAAGATTACTTGAAGACATACTCATTGGTTGTGATGGATAACAACCAAGATGTATCAGGGACTCACGGTGGTTGAGTGTTAATAGGGGTGGCAATACCCTGTTAACACTTAGTACACTTTGGACATACCTAAGTGTTTAGGCGGGAAGTAATACAGCCTAAACTACGAGGTTATGAAGAAAAGGGAAATTGTGTCAGCTCTGTTTCCCTAGAGCGTTGTGGTAGACTACCAAGAATAGAAGAGCACCTTGTGACAGATGTCTGACATTGTCTGTTTTGTGTAATCACCATCAACCAGATATCAAAGTCAACCTGTACCATTGTAAATAGGATATGTAGCCTAGAGTTAATGTTGTTCATTTGGTTAGATTTCACACATTAAATCTCTCAAACTTACTGAACAACCAGTTGTGCCTGTGTTCTTAAGTTAGCTTGTAAATTTGTAACTTGTGCAAGTTTACTTGGCCTTAAGGGTACACAACACATTGTTATCAAACTGTGTGATCCATAACACTTGTAATACTTGTTATACAATAATAAAGTCTTACGTTTGAAAAGTACTTACTTGTGTTATTTATATTTCTTAATCGTTTCAAGTTAGGATTAGGGACTTCCATTAGAGAAATAAGAGTGTTTTTTATATATTTTCAACCCCAACTCACAACATATATATATATACTAGCTTAACAAGCCTTAAAAACTTTCAAAAACATAAAAAAACACAAAAAACACTCGAAACGGCTATAATACTGTTATGTTTTTTAATGAAAAACCCGGTTAAAACCGGCTATTTAAAAAACATACAACGGCTAGTTTGACAGATTATTATAACCGGTTTTAACCGGTTTAAACCAGTTATACTAACCGGTTTTTACAATGGTTAGTTCAAATATTAGAAAATAATTGATAGGTGTGTAAACACCCATCCTTTTACCACTTAATTCGGGCTAAAACAAGACCAAAACACGTATTTAATATCAATTGTTTGGAATTTTGCGTGGTTTTTGTGTTTATTGTGTTTTCAGAGCTAACCGGATAAATATTAAAGAAAACATGGGATTGCACGGGATTTACCAAGGAAAAAGACTCAAGACGAAGTCTATTGTCCAAGAGGTGCAAAAGGTTTGAAGTCACTAGGCCTATTCGAAGATTTATCGAAGAAAAGGACTAAAGATGGAAGATTTTCATAAGTCGAAGAAACTCAAGTCTATTTAACGAAGAAATTAAAAGACGAGTTGGATTTAATCGACGACAAATCCCGAATCAGAATCGAAAACGTCAACTTTTCTGAAAAGACGAGAAGACAAGAAGAAAGGGAGAAAGCCCACTCACCAACCAACCACTAGGAGTATAAATAGTCTTTCCCTTCACACAATTAGGGAGTGAGTTCATTTTTCTTTCTTTCCCAGGCTTTTGTTCGTTCCATCACCAACTCCATTAGGGAGTTTGGTGATTTTCATCTTTTTCTTTCAATCTTGTAAACCTTAATCATTAACCTTGTTACTTTTACATTAATCAATCTATTCTATCTTTTCATTCATCTTGTTCATCTCCATTTTTATTGCAAGTTCTTAAGTTTTTATTTGATTCTAGTTTGATCTTTAAAAGTTGTTGATTTAGTGTTTTTATTGGTGGGATTTGTTTCTTACGGTATCTAAATGTTTTGTGTTTAATTTGGTAAAATCTTTTTAAGTATTTGATTTGATTTTGTGTTTAAATCGTTTTCCCTGTTTTGGTATCACTGTCACTGTTCTTCGTTACCAGATTTTTCCGAACGGACCTTTTATTCCGAATAGGTAATTTCACTTTTCCCTTACTCGGAATATTTTAGATATTCCGAATAGGGGGTTTTACTTTTCTTTTACTCGGAATATTTGCAATATTCCGCATAACCAGCTTCTTCGTTTCCTTATTCGGAACATTTTAAATATTCCGAATAGGAGGTATTTTCCGCATAGACTTTTTATTCCGAATAGCCAAATTTTCCGAATAGCCCACTTTATTCCGCATAGCAATTTTTCCGCATGGAGACCATTTTCCGCATAAAGCAATCTTTCCGAATAAGATATATTATTCCGCATAGATGTCAGTTTTCCGAATAGCCAAATTTTCCGAATTGAAGCACCTTATTCCGCATAGCAATCTTTCCGCATAGAGCAGACTTTTCCGAATGGCCATATATTCCGCATAGGCATGTTTTCCGCATAAGGGTTATTTTCAGCATAGGGCATTTTTCAGTAAGAGTATTTTTCTGCTTTACCATTTAATTGCTTTTATCTACTATTTCCGGCTTTAATCTTTATTCACTTCAATTATTTAGAATAGAAAACCAAATCCACTTTTTGTCACCAAGAACAAATCATTCCACTTTTAACTGAGATCAATTCGAGAGGATATCGAGAAATATTTTGAACCCACACAAAAGACGTGTATCAAATGGCGCCGCTGCCGGCTCCTCTCATTAAGATCAAAAGTTTTTTGTGAGAATTTGGATTTTGGGATCCGTTCCCTGTGAACGTTACTTTTTCCTAAAAATTTTCAAAAACACTAAAAAATTATAAAATTTTCAAAAATCCTAAAAAAAAAATTAAAAAAAAAAAAAAAAAAAAAAAAAACAATAGAAACCAAAAATATTTTTGCCTTGTTTTTCTTTGTTCGTTCTTTTGCAGGTGTATGCGCACTCGATCCACGTCTTATCAAGAGCCCGAGCCTCTTGATAACTTAGACATGGCTGGTGTACAAAACAACAATAACATACCACCTCCGAACAACAATAATAACAACAACAACCCGCCTTTCAACAACCTGAATAACAACAACAATGAGCCCCTTCCGGATAATCGCCCAATGATTGAATTGCTACAAGCTCATGTCGATGGCAACACGGATCCAATTGTTATACCACCAATTGCCACCAACAATTTCGAGCTCAAGTCAGGCTTTATCCAGATGGTCTCAGCTCAACCATTCTTGGGACGCACCATTGATGATCCACACGACCACATCAAGAGATTTCTACAACTCACCAACACGGTCAAATTCAATGGAGTTCCACAGGAGGTTATAAGGTTACAACTTTTTCCCTTTTCTTTAGAGGGACAAGCCCGGCATTGGCTTGCTAAGGAACCGCCACAGAGTATTCTCTCGTGGACGGATTTGGAAACAAAGTTTATCAATTACTTTTTTCCACCCTCTCGTACTACCGCTTTGCGGAATGAGATTATAAACTTTGAACAAAAGTACGATTAGTCGTTCAGTGAATCTTGGGATCGTTTTAAAGATCTTTTAAGAAAATGCCCACAACATGGTTTTACCAAAGTACATCAAATTAATACTTTTTACAATGGTTTAAGCATGAGTGACCAAGATTCACTGAATAGTGCCTCAGGGGGTAATTTATTGGCTAAGACTTCCAATGCTGCTTGGGATATCATTGAGAACAAATCTCGTGTGCAAACCAAGAGTGTTAGGACTAATGTTGCTAGTGCTAACACTAATGACAGCGACAAGCGACTTGACAAAATCACCACGCTTCTTGAATCGCTTGTCACCCACACCGTCAGCAACAACAACAGCAACAACGCCAAAAATGCACAAGTGAACGCTGTCAGCCAACCTTGTGAGATATGCGGTGGTCCCCACTCTTACACAACTTGTACCGCCACCCAAGATTACCCTGCTGAGAATGTGAATGCGGCATATGGCACCTACCAACAACCTGCTTATCAAGCCCGACCTCAAGGTGACCGTAACTTGCTTAGCTATCGCAGCAACAACTATCTTTCACCACCTGGTTTCCCTCCTACCAACCCAAACCAACAACAAAACCTTAACCGTCCTCCTCAACAACAACAACAATCTCGACAACCTTACATCCCTCCTCACAAGCAACAACAACCACCTCAAAGAAACAATCAAGTCTACCAACAACCTGCTTACCAACCACCTGCATACAATGCTCCTCCCAACCAAACCACCACTACTTTACACCAAGAGGTCGCAACCTACATGAGAACCAATGATGTGATAGTGGGCAATCTTCAAGAGGAAGTGCGCAATTTGAAGGCAGACTTGGTCAAGCAAGGAAATGATTTGCGAGCTGACATGAGAAACACGTTGGATAGCCAGACTAATGATCTGAGGAACATGATGGCTAGTTTCTTCCAAAGTAGTCAACCCTCTTCTTCGGGTACTCTTCCGAGTAACACCGTTGCGAACCCAAGAGGGGAGATGAAAGCAATCACTACTCGAAGTGGTAAAGGTACCAAGGAACCCGAGACTCCTATACCTCCACCGGTGATTGTAACTAAGGAGAACGAGTCGCCTGCTCCTATTCCTCATCCTTCTCCTTCCCCAATTTCTCCACCTCTTCTTTCTACCCCTCCTCCACCCGTGGTTGTGAGTGATCCTATTCCTCTAAAGCCTTCCTCTTCTTCCAATATACCTTATCCATCTAGGTTGAGGAAAGAGAAGCAAAAGAGCAAGGATGATATTCAGGTTTCGAATTTCCTTAAAATGTTCAAACAACTGAATTTCAATATCTCCTTCGCTGAGGCTCTCGCTCACATGCCCAAATATGCAAAAATGTTTAAAGATCTTTTGAGCGACAAGGAAAAGCTCCTCGATATTGCCAACACCCAACTTAATGAGAACTGCTCCGCAGTGCTCTTAAGGAAATTGCCAACCAAGCTTGGTGATCCGGGTCGTTTTCTTATCCCTTGCAATTTCCAGGGAGTAGAGAATTGCATGGCCCTAGCCGATCTAGGTGCCAGTATTAATCTTATGCCTCTAAGTGTTTGGAAGCAATTATCTCTCCCAGAGCTAGTCCCCACCAAGATGACTTTGGAATTGGCTAACCGTACGGTTGCTTATCCAGTGGGGATAGCCGAAGACGTCATTGTAGGAGTCGACAAATTCACCTTTCCTGCTGATTTTGTTGTCGTCGACTACGAGATGGACCCCCGTGTGCCACTTATTGTTGGTCGTCCATTCTTGAGGACCGGTCGCACTCTCATCGATGTTGAAGCCGGTGAACTTATCATGAGAGTGGGTGACGACAAAGTAGTCTTCAACATGGGAAAGTTGTCTAAACAGCCTTATTCATATGAGAGTGTTAATTGTATTGACGTTCTCGATGAGGCTTGTGAAGAACACTTTAATGATGCTTGCAAAAGTATTCCTACCTCTCTTCCCAATGTTGAGACCGTGTCCTCTATTGATTCATCGTTGTCTCTATTTGGAGATAGTGATTTATTCTGGAACAATCTTGAAGATACCATGGGAGATGTGAATTTAGCTACTAATGATTCTCCCACCGAGGGGGATGAAGACATGAATTTCTTTGACAATCTTCTCACTGAAGACACTCCTTCACCTCCATCTCCCACGGTCATTGCTATCGATACTCCGACTTTGAAAACGCCTCCCGTCGAAAATCCTCCGGATTTGGAACTTAAGGAGTTGCCGCCACATCTCGAGTACGTGTTCCTTGACGACAACAAGAAATCACCCGTCATTATTGCAACGGATTTGAAAGATGAAGAGAAGACTCGCCTCGTTGCTGTGTTGAAAGCTCACAAGAAAGCTATTGCGTGGAAAATCTCGGATATTCGTGGAATTGATCCTCACTTCTGCACACACAAAATTCTCATGGAGGACGACTATAAACCCACTATTCAAAGCCAACGAAGGGTGAATCCAAAAATACATGAAGTCATCAAAACAGAGGTTATCAAACTTCTTGATGCGGCTATGATTTACCCTATTTCGGATTCCCCGTGGGTTAGTCCAATCCATTGTGTGCCCAAGAAGGGCGGAATAACCGTTGTTCCCAATGAACACAACGAGTTGATTCCCACTCGTCTCGTTACTGGGTGGAGAGTTTGTATAGACTACCGCAAACTCAATGATGCCACGAGAAAGGATCATTTCCCTCTACCTTTTATGGACCAAATGCTTGAACGACTAGCTGGTAATGAATATTACTGCTTTCTTGATGGTTTCTCGGGTTATTTTCAAATACCCATCGATCCCCAAGATCAAGAGAAGACTACATTCACTTGTCCCTATGGCACTTTTGCTTACAAAAGAATGCCTTTCGGCTTATGTAATGCGCCAGGGACTTTCAAAAGATGTATCTTAGCTATCTTCCATGACATGGTTGAACAAACCATGGAAGTCTTCATGGATGATTTCTCGGTCTTCGGAGATTCCTTCTCTGCTTGCCTTGCCAATTTAGAACGTATGCTAAAGAGGTGCGAAGACACTCGCCTAGTTCTAAATTGGGAAAAATGCCATTTCATGGTAAAAGAAGGCGTCGTGCTTGGACATAAGATCTCGAAAGCCGGTCTTGAAGTTGACCGTGCTAAAGTCGATGTAATCGCTAAGTTGCCTCCACCTTCAACTGTGAAGGGTGTGAGAAGTTTCTTGGGTCATGCGGGCTTCTACCGTCGATTCATCAAAGATTTTTCCCAAATCGCTCGCCCGATGACCCATCTCTTGGAAAAAGATACTCCTTTTATCTTTTTCAAAGAGTGCCTTGAAGCCTTCAACTCGCTTAAGGATAAGCTAACTAAGGCACCCGTCTTGGTTACCCCTAATTGGGAGCTGCCCTTTGAGTTGATGTGCGATGCTAGCGATTTTGCTATTGGAGCGGTTCTTGGACAAAGAGTGAACAAACACTTCCAACCAATCCATTACGCTAGCAAGACAATGACTGGGGCACAATTGCATTATACGACAACCGAAAAAGAGCTTTTAGCTGTTGTCTATGCTTTTGAAAAATTCCGCCCCTATCTTGTCCTTTCTACCACCATTGTGTACACCGATCATTCCACGCTGAAGTACTTGTTGACAAAGCAAGATTCCAAACCAAGACTTCTTCGCTGGGTTTTGCTGCTCCAGGAATTTAAAATCGAAATTCGCGATAAAAAAGGAGCAGAAAACCTAGCCGCGGACCATCTTAGCAGACTTGAGGATCCATACCAAGGGGATCATCTGACCAAAGAAATCAATGATTCTTTTCCCTTGGAGACCTTAATGTCTATAAACTCGAAGTTGAATGAAACCCCGTGGTTTAAGGACTTTGCAAACTACTTGGCGGGTGGAATTCTCAAGGAAGGGTTGACGTCCCAGCAAAAGAAGAAGTTCTTTACCGACATCAAGACTTACTTTTGGGACGACCCTTACCTATTCAAACAATGTGCCGACCTGATTATCCGTCGATGTGTTGATGGACCGGCAGCGTCTGACATCCTTGATGCTTGCCACAAAGGACCTACCGGTGGTCACTTTGGTCCCAACTACACCGCTAAGAAAGTGTTTGATTCGGGATTTTATTGGCCCTCCATATACCGTGACGCTCACGATATGGTCAAACGATGTGATGTTTGCCAAAAGCAAGGCAAAATCACACATAAAGACGAGATGCCTCAGAATTTCATTCAAGAATGTGAAATTTTTGATGTTTGGGGTATCGACTTTATGGGGCCATTCCCTTCTTCTAAAGGAAACAAATACATCCTTGTAGCCGTTGACTACGTTTCAAAGTGGGTTGAAGCCAAAGCTTTACCTACTAATGACGCAAGGGTGGTTTGTAACTTTTTGAAAGCTCTATTCGCTAGATTCGGTGTGCCTCGTGCCATTATTAGTGATCGTGGGACTCATTTCTGCAATGACCAATTTGCTAGAGTCATGGCTAAGTACGGTGTAAACCATCGTCTTTCCACAGCCTATCACCCACAAACTAATGGCCAGGCTGAAATATCAAACCGAGGGCTGAAGCGAATTCTTGAAAGAACCGTGGGAGAGCATCGTGCCGCATGGGCTGATAAACTCGATGATGCTTTGTGGGCTTTCCGTACTGCTTACAAGACCCCGATCGGCTGTACGCCTTATCGTCTTGTGTACGGGAAAGCGTGCCACCTCCCCATTGAGTTGGAGCACAAGGCTTATTGGGCCTTGAAGTGGGCTAATTTTGATATAAACAAAGCCGGTGACCTACGCAAGATCCAACTTAATGAGCTGAATGAACTTCGGAATGAGGCTTATGAAAATTCTTTGATCTATAAGGAAAGAACTAAGCTCATTCACGACTCCAAGATCAAAAACCGAGAGTTCCATGTTGGAGACAAAGTCTTACTTTTTAACTCTCGGTTGAAAATCTTTTCGGGCAAGCTCAAATCTCGTTGGTCCGGCCCATTCACCATCGCCCAAATTTTTCCATATGGTACTCTCGAGCTCGCTCAACCTAATGGACCAAATTTTAAGGTGAATGGCCAACGAGTGAAGTTGTACTTTGGTGAGGACACCTCTCACGAGGTGATTCCATCCCTCACCACGTTCCCCATGAACTAATTTTGGGTCGAGTCAGGCTCGTGACTCGGTTATCAAAAACAAGCGCTCCTCGGGAGGCAGCCCGAGTATCTATCCCTTTAACCCCCTAAGTGTAGGGGAGGACCTATTTTGGTCGTTTGTGTTTGTGTGGTGCTGTGCTTACAGGGATTACTGCAATCTTGGACATCTTTGAAGAACCATGTTCCCGTGTTATCCGGAATCCGGTTCTACCTCTCAACTATCGTGATTCAATTTTCTTCATACTCACATTTGAAATTGATCACTTTAGTCGTCTCTTCCTTAACTCGAGTTAACCAACGTGCACAATGTCATAAGTGTAGGGGAGACTTTTCCCACATGCTTAAACATTGAGGACAATGTTTATCTTAAGTGTAGGGGAGACTTCTATCGAAGTTTTAAGTGGACTTTTCCATGAAAATGCCTTCAATTAACCGGAAAATCCTATTTTTCAGCATTTTTCAAATTTTTTATTAACTTTGGCCATTTAGTTGTAATTTTTAAATTTTTATCGTTGCTTTCATATGTATATATTCCGCAATAAAGTCAAAAATATTAAGAAAGTGGTGTAGCTAGTTTAGGAATCTTTGACATATTAGGCCCGTTGCGTTTATTTTGACTCAACCCGAATAGACTTATCCAAGTTTATTCTAGCTAGTATCCTTAACCATATAGACCTTAATTAGTTTATTAGGCTAAGTGTCCACGAGTCTCATTACTTGAGATTTTAAATTGTGGAGGACGAGAAATGATAGAGTCAATTATAAGTCGGTATTCTTGCGCAAGCTCACTTGGTGTAATTATTTGCCTATTCTCCCATCACTTGCTAATAATTTATCTGCAATAAGTAAGGTCTTACGATTTGAAAAGTTACTTAGCTTCTAGCCCAAGATCGTTTAAAAGTTGCTCGGTAATGATAAGAGTTCATAGCCAAGGCATAACTTATGAAGCGGGGCGCGAAGATTGGCGAGTCCGAAAAGGCCCTAACAAGGCATGAGGATTCAATTTTATTGCTGAAGATCCAAAGTGATGTGAAAAGCATTATTCCTAAAGTCAATATGAAGGATCAAGACTCACGACGAAAAGCAATCAACTCCCATAAAGATCATGGAGAAGTCTATCCGAAAAGACCCTAACAAGGTATGAGGATAAATAGATCCAAGTCCGAAAAGGAGGCGGATCGTTGTATCTCAAAATCCCAATTAGAGATTGAAGAAATAATCATGAAGTCGTGGTCAACAAAGTTGGAGTACCCCTCAAAAGTCTCCAAGTGAAGAAACTCTATTATGATGAGAAGACCATTATCTCAAGAACGTCTCTCGAAGATATGAAGTATGAAGTACATGCCAAATATCGGCCCGAGAAAGGTCTCAAATCGTGAACCAAGTTATGCCAAGATATGAACTTTTTGATATCCCGAGAAGCAGTTTTAAGAGATTTTGTCCTTTAGCTAACTATTGATCAAATCGTCCTACTTTGCTTTCAGCCTTAATAAACTATCGAAATAAGTCCAAAAATGCATCTTCATGATCATTCTAAGACAAAAATAAAATATAAGAGATACAACTAGGAATAAGGGAGTTTAAGCATTTAATTAAGCCATGTGTGTAAGTGTTTGATTTACTAACTTATAATAACAATGATCTCGTTTTTAAGCTTAGTTTGGGGAACGTGAAACTTGAGGGTGATAAATCTTCGCAACACCAAAGCCCTAATGTAAGTCCTTGATTTCTTTACAAGTTATTTCCATCCTTTTATTTATTTTAAAGTTTTAAGTTCTCTTAGTATTTTAATTGTTGTTTAGTCGAGTTTAAATAAGGTCAAGGTTGATTAATTATGAGAAAAATGTAAAAGTGCTTTATCACTAAGCATTGCATGAGGGCATGGCAATGGTTAAGTGTAGGGGATTTGATAGGTGTGTAAACACCCATCCTTTTACCACTTAATTCGGGCTAAAACAAGACCAAAACACGTATTTAATATCAATTGTTTGGAATTTTGCGTGGTTTTTGTGTTTATTGTGTTTTCAGAGCTAACCGGATAAATATTAAAGAAAACATGGGATTGCACGGGATTTACCAAGGAAAAAGACTCAAGACGAAGTCTATTGTCCAAGAGGTGCAAAAGGTTTGAAGTCACTAGGCCTATTCGAAGATTTATCGAAGAAAAGGACTAAAGATGGAAGATTTTCATAAGTCGAAGAAACTCAAGTCTATTTAACGAAGAAATTAAAAGACGAGTTGGATTTAATCGACGACAAATCCCGAATCAGAATCGAAAACGTCAACTTTTCTGAAAAGACGAGAAGACAAGAAGAAAGGGAGAAAGCCCACTCACCAACCAACCACTAGGAGTATAAATAGTCTTTCCCTTCACACAATTAGGGAGTGAGTTCATTTTTCTTTCTTTCCCAGGCTTTTGTTCGTTCCATCACCAACTCCATTAGGGAGTTTGGTGATTTTCATCTTTTTCTTTCAATCTTGTAAACCTTAATCATTAACCTTGTTACTTTTACATTAATCAATCTATTCTATCTTTTCATTAATCTTGTTCATCTCCATTTTTATTGCAAGTTCTTAAGTTTTTATTTGATTCTAGTTTGATCTTTAAAAGTTGTTGATTTAGTGTTTTTATTGGTGGGATTTGTTTCTTACGGTATCTAAATGTTTTGTGTTTAATTTGGTAAAATCTTTTTAAGTATTTGATTTGATTTTGTGTTTAAATCGTTTTCCCTGTTTTGGTATCACTGTCACTGTTCTTCGTTACCAGATTTTTCCGAACGGACCTTTTATTCCGAATAGGTAATTTCACTTTTCCCTTACTCGGAATATTTTAGATATTCCGAATAGGGGGTTTTACTTTTCTTTTACTCGGAATATTTGCAATATTCCGCATAACCAGCTTCTTCGTTTCCTTATTCGGAACATTTTAAATATTCCGAATAGGAGGTATTTTCCGCATAGACTTTTTATTCCGAATAGCCAAATTTTCCGAATAGCCCACTTTATTCCGCATAGCAATTTTTCCGCATGGAGACCATTTTCCGCATAAAGCAATCTTTCCGAATAAGATATATTATTCCGCATAGATGTCAGTTTTCCTAATAGCCAAACTTTCCGAATTGAATCACCTTATTCCGCATAGCAATCTTTCCGCATAGAGCAGACTTTTCCGAATGGCCATATATTCCGCATAGACATGTTTTCCGCATAAGGGTTATTTTCAGCATAGGGCATTTTTCAGTAAGAGTATTTTTCTGCTTTACCACTTAATTGGTTTTATCTACTATTTCCGGCTTTAATCTTTATTCACTTCAATTATTTAGAATAGAAAACCAAATCCACTTTTTGTCACCAAGAACAAATCATTCCACTTTTAACTGAGATCAATTCGAGAGGATATCGAGAAATATTTTGAACCCACACAAAAGACGTGTATCAATAATATAACAAATAAATTTAATTAATTTAAAATTTAAAAAACGGGCAAAACCGGGCAAAATCGGTTACTTAAACGGTAAAAAACTGATTACCCAAAATCGGTAAAACCTGTCTAACCGGTTCGGTTAAAAATAAACCGGTGTTTTAAAAACCGGTTTTGATTTTGTGGACCGTTCTTTAAAAAAATCGGTTTTCATTTTCACCACTACATGTTAGAGTAGCACTGATAGGGTGATGAGATGTCATTTTATACGTACTTTCTGTTTTAGATAATTGTGGTTTCCGACACATTGGCCGACTAATCAACGGGATTTGAACTCACCGCCACATATACTCAAACCAAGTAAAATCCCTCAATTTTCAAGAGAATTTATACGTATTTTCGGAGTCATTTAACCCCATATTCTCCTAAATGTGCCTTAAAACGTCCTAAATGAGTTCTTTTGTAATTTTAGCAAATTGAAGATGATTTTAAAGTGTTTTGGAAGCATTTCCTATCACTTTGATGAAGTTTATAAGAAGCTGAGACAATAATACACAAAGTTCACAACATCTCCCAAGAACTGCAAATAAGAGCTATATACCCCGTTTCAGGTTGCACTAGACGCCGTCTGAAGGTTGTACGTGACCTCATATGAGTTATGACGACCGAGAAACCTAAAATATTCGACAGCCATACGCCGTCTAAACCTATAACCCGACGCCGTACAACCCAAACCATATATATACAAACCTATGTAATTCACCAAATCGTGTAGAATAATAGGTATACTCTGGTGCAGCTTTCTTAGTTCGTTTTAGGGTTCTAAAAACATGGCTCGAAATATGTAATAAGTGGAGCTTGAGCTTTTGATAGCTTGGCTCGAGCGCTTATCAAGCTTTTCGAGCCTTTGTATAAATATATTTCATATTAGTAAACAAACATTGATTTGAATATTATACTTATTATAAATAATAACTTTATAAAAATTAAATAATTTATTGATAGTCGATATTATAGTTTACTAAAAGTATATAATTTGTGATCATAATACGCCTTAGTGATGTGCTTGTTTCATATATTTAGTTTCGAGCTTTTCAAGATAAGCTCGAGCTTTGTTCGAATTTAGTTCGAGCCGAACTCAATCTTTAACGGCAGGGCTGGATTTGAGCATGTGAAAGGTGCTCGACCGTAGAGGGCGTCAACTTTTTTAGGGGCCCCAAGATTGTAGATCTGGTGATTGATTTTAGGCACAAAAGAGATAAGTGTTTGTGTTCAAGAATGAAGAATGGTTTGATTTAATAAAAAAAGAATAAGGCAATTCAAAAGGAGGTATAAAAAAGGTTACACTTGTATGTGGTTTTCAGGTTTTGAGTGGCTGAAGAAGATGCCTAATTTTAGTTAGGGATGGTAACAGGTCGGATTTGGGTCGGGTTTTAGAGAATTCGTATCTGCACTCGTTTATAATATCCGAACCCGTATCCGCCCCAATACCCGACGAGTACCCGATTAATATTATCTATCGGGTTTTTGGATTTTACCCGCGAATATCGGGTATCCCTAATTAAATATTGTTGGACATATTGTGCGTATAAAGTTAAAAAAGATAAATGAAAAACGATCAAAATATCCTAATATATTTTTAAGTTTCTAAAAGATAAAGAATAATAATTCAATATCATATCATGAATTTAATATATAGAATAAATCATTGTTTTTCTTTTAAAATTACAAAGACCGCAACCATTTTAGTGCATACAAAATGTAACTAATATGAGCATTTCGTTTGTTTAATAATCTTAGTCTACTATTTCGCACAAGGTTAAATCTTACATAAAATAGCCATAAAAAAGGGTACGAATTTTGGTAAACGGGTACGTATATGGGTAAACGGGGCGGGTAATACTAAAACCAGAACCCGAACCCGCGAAAAATAGAACATCCCAACCTGAACCCGTATCCAAATTCGTCAACCCGAATCCGAACCCGACCCAATTAGTTCCAGGTTTAGTTTTTCTTATCGGGTTTCAGATGCTTTTACCATCCTACTTTTAGTGATAATATATTTTACCCCTATAGTTTATATATTTGTCAGACTGTTTTTTTCGTTTAGATTCCTAGAAAATGTAAAAGTTTACAAATATAATTGACAGTTTTAACCTTATTTTTTGATGTATAGCATACGTTACAAGAGTAAGGCTGAGCATCAGTTCGAGACAGGATCGGACCGGATACGACCGGACCGGACCGAGGACCGAAATGGTCCGAAACCTCGGACTGAGACCGGACCGAAATGGTCCGGTCCGGTGCGGGTTGGTCCGGTCTGGTTCGGTTCTCGGTCCAATCTGGTCTTATTAGGGATGATTGACGAATTGGTCCAAAACTCAGACCGGACCGAACCGACCGGACCGAGTACCGAATTGGTCCAAAACCTCGGACTAAGGACCGGATCGGAATTCTTCGGGCCGGTCCGTATCGATTTTGGGTCTGCCGTGTTTAGCCCTACGTTACATAATGTCTAATTAGAGGTGGTAATTATGAGCATTTTTTTTAATTCTTTTCTTAAAAAGTAAGGGGTGTTTTTTAGCTTATAAATTATTATTGATGAACTCAACTGACACATGTAAAACATTAAATGAGCGGATGCAAAACACCATCACTTTACAGATAATACTTTTTTTTCTCGACTTTTAAACAAGTATTAATTTTTTTTACGTGTTTATATGTTTTTAGTCCTTTTTAGCCCGCGCCCATTAAGTCGCGCCCGTTTAGCCCATACTTGTTTAGCTCGTTGCCTGTTTAGCATGTCGCCTGTTTTCCACCCTGTCCACGCACGTCTAGTCCGCCCATTTTACCACCTCTATGTCTAATATACTTCAAAAACTTTTAGAGAATTATTCTTTTAAGTTTTACGAAAACTCTAGTTAAGGCGACTTATGCACAGTAATTAACTTTTTTAGATTTTTACGTCTAAAATAAAGACGAGTAATAAAGTTAAGTTATATACAGTAGAAAAAAACGAAAAAGGAAAACCAACCGTTTGCTCCCCTCGAATATGCAAACTAAATTTAATTTCTACACATAAATTTTGTGTTGTCCCGATGACTCTTTCAATTCTCCCTCTTTCTCATACACATATGCAGTATTTATTTTCTTAAGTTTTACAAATAAAAGAAGTTCATATTTGGTTGGAGATATGGAGTTAGAGAGCAAATTAGATGAAGTTGATCGGTAAGTCATTTTCAGTTTTTAATGTAAGAAAGTATAGAAAATGTACAAAAACTATATCATTATGTTAATGCTGAACTTTTTTAGTTATTACCTTTTTGGTTTTCAGTATCCTGAACAAGCTGACTCCAGAAAAGTTTGACCTTCTCAAGGGCCAACTTATCGACATGGGGATCACAACAGCTGATATCCTAAAGGTCTGCAGTTTTGTCTATCATTCCGAATTTCATTAGTTTTCCCTTTATAATCGAAACTGGAATAACTTATATGTTCATGTTACTCAATTCAGGGTGTCATTTCATTAATATTCGACAAAGCCGTTCTCGAGCCAACATTTTGCCCTATGTATGCTCAACTGTGTTCATATCTCAACACAAACCTTCCCGTATTCCCATATGAGGAACCCGATGGAAAGGAGATTACATTCAAACGTGTACTTTTAAACAATTGCCAAGAGGCTTTCGAAGGTGCCTACAAGATAAGGGCAGAAATAAGGCAAATGACTTCACCTGAACAAGAATCTGAACGTAGAGATAAAGAAAGGATGATTAAGCTCCGCGCAATTGGAAGCGTGCGTTTGATTGGTGAGCTGATTAAGCAGAAAATGGTCCCAGAAAAAGTCGTTCATCACATTGTTCAGGTTTGTCTCTGATCCTACTATGTTTGAACAATTACTCTTTTCTCCAAAAAGAGTAGGTGATCGTTAACATCATGCTATGGCTGGGTCCGCAGGAGCTGTTAGGAACCGATCCTAATGTTTGTCCAGAGGAAGAAAATGTGGAGGCGATTTGCCATCTCTTTAACACCATTGGGAAACAACTTGACGAGGGGCCAAGGTCAAAGCGAATTAATGATCTTTACATTAGCCGACTCAAGGAGCTATCAAACAACCAACAGCTGGCCCCACGTATGAGGTTTATGGTTCGTGATGTTATCGATCTGAGATCAAACAACTGGATTCCAAGGCGGCAAGAGGTAATTATAAAGGGAATATAATTAAAGTAGTCTAATTGTTTGAGTTTATACGAAAATATCCCCTGGTATCACATAATAATTCTGCTTTCCCCTCAAGTGTCCTAAATACCTTCAAATTTAAAAAATGTATGTTTGCGTTATGGGATGATCTTCTTATATTCGTATTTTTTGGCATTAGTTTTTTTTTTGTGTTTCAAGACATTTTCACTCACTTTAATAACCAACATATGTTCTGCAAAGACAGATCCTAAACCACAAAGTTTGTTACGGGATTGAGGGATTTATTGGTATGAAATCAAAACTTTAGTTCGTTATGTTAAAAACGCATCTGGGGCTACTTAGTTGGATTTTCATTTTTTTTTTAATTATAAACTTGGTATCTTGATCAGAGGTTCACCGCTAAGTTATGGTTTATTTGTCATTGTGAAGGTAAAAGCTAAGACTATTACAGAGATTCATACTGAAGCAGAAAAGAACATGGGGCTTCGTCGTGGGTCAACCGCAAGTATAAGAAATAGTCGTGTTTTGGCTGCTGGAGCATCAGGGAGTTTAAGCCCAGGGAAGTTGAACAGGCCTGGTACAGGTAGTGGTGGGTTTGTAAGTGGAAAGTCGAGTGCTTTATTGCAAGGCACTGGCAGCCCCGCAGCTAGCCCTGCCTCTGTTCTTGTCTCTAGACCTGTCCCAACACCATCTCCTGTTGCTCCTGTTGTAGCCGCACCGGTGAAGGTGAAGAATCCCACTGAACTGAAAAGGAAAACAAAATCTTTGCTTGAAGAATATTTCAGTGTTCTTATTCTTGACGAAGCATTACAATGTGTGGAGGAACTAAGCGCTCCAGAATATCATGCAGAGTTTGTTAAAGAAGCTGTTACACTTGCTTTGGACAAAATCCCACCACGTGTTGAGCCATTAACGAAGCTTCTAAATTACCTACTTTCCAAAAATGTTCTTACGCAAGCTGATTTAGTAAGCGGGTGCACCACTTTTGGCTCGTTGTTGGATGATTTTGCAATTGATTTACCTAAAGCCCCAAGCAACTTTGGTGAGATCTTGGGTCATTTAGTGGTGTCGGGTGGGTTGGACTTTAAGGTTGTGAATGATGTTCTGAAGAAAATGGAGGATGACTATTTTCAGAAAGCGGTTTTCGCTGGTGTTAAGAATGTTGTTGGTTCGAGTGGAAAAGGTATTTTGGAATCTCAAGCTGCCGATGTTGCTGCGTGTGAAAGTCTATTCTAAGTAAGGTGGTTGGATGATGTTGAAAACAAGAGGTGCGTTAATCAGTGACTGTATAATCTTGTTTTTGTTTGAGGTTATAATAGACATAGTAATGTGTTCTTTGAAAACAAAAAGGTGGACTCATGTTACCATGAATTTTGACATCTCTGAGTGTTGTCGAAAGGCAACGATGACTTTTTTCTGAGACTTTTCTTTTTGTTTTTAAAATTTTAGTTTTGTGACTTTCGAGTTAAATTTGATTATTGTTCAGACTTGAAGTTCATAAAAGCAACTGTTGTATTTTATTGGGAAATCTTATTATTTTATCAAGTGATGTGCTAGTCTTGTTCCTATGAAGTCGAGCTTCACGTCTCCACGCTTATGTTCTTGTCCACCATAGATTCGTTTGCCACCTATTTAACACAAACTAGGTTTGTGGTTATAGATTTTCCTTGTTACACACATAACTGTAGTCATTGTATATATATATATCGTCATCACTGTTTTCACTTTGTGCTTCAATTCATCGCTTGCGTCCTTTGGACGACACTTAACAGATGAGGGCAACTCTAATATAAACCAATTTGTGCGCCTTTAGTCCGTTTGTGTACTCTCAACTTCTTGCTAAAGAGCAATTAGCTGGGTTTTTCAGAATTCAACCTTTTCTGCAAATAGAAGGTGAAGGATGCATAAAGCATCACCGTTACGATTGCGATCTTAGGATCTTACAATACTATGAAGCAACAATGATCTCGTTTCTATGTAGTTTTCTTATGAGATGAGATCTTCATAGGATCTCGGTCTTGACCTAAAATCTCGTTCGATCCGATCTTCTTTTCTTCGGGCCACACGTAAAATCTTTTAAAATTTATGTATCAAGTTTGTAGAATATGAAAAGTAAAAGGCTATAGGTGTAAGAAGAGTAAATGTCATATTTCATCCTTATGGTTACACACTTGCACCTCTCGTACTATTTACAAAATAGTTGCATGGACAGTCCGTGTGGTTGACAAATCTTGCATGTTGGAGGATGACATAAGGACAAAACACGCAAGATTTGTCAGCCACAAAGACGGTACATGTAGTATTTTGAAATAAGGACGAAATGTCTAGTGTGTAAATCACGAGGAAGAAATATGAAATTTACTCATGTATTACACATAAATACATAAAAACACGCAATTTACTTTGTCGCAATCAACGAAACACGCAATTTACTTTATTATCTAATGAAACCATAAACTTATTTTCAAATTTAAACAAGAACACACAATATGACACGTTGGTTGACCAATGAAACAAGTCATAAGTATTTTAATTTACAAAATTTATCTTTGTAACGAAAAGTTTGTTACAGAGTTCATCCTTTTCAGGCAAGGTTCGTTGAGGGTCATTTCAAAACATGATTTTTACCTAAAAGTTTTGAAAATGCATCTGTTTTAAAAGTGCATAAAAAGTTACTTTATTTTTAAAATAACCTTTAGTACTCGTAAAAAAAATACCATTTAAAAAAAATTAACGTTTAAAAGAATATTTATTTTAATTTTTTTTTCAAAAGTACCTTTTTACATTTTTTATAAAAGATTTAGAAAAAATATTTATTTACACATCTTTTTGAAAAAGTAAAAATTTCAAAATACGATTTTCGTAATATAAATTTCTTATATTTTTTTTAAATCTTTAAAAAATATTTTTTTAAATGTTAACTTTTTATTTTTTTTAAGTTTAATAATTTAATATTAAATTTTGAAACGTTATTTTTAAAATAAATTAACTTTTTATGCATTTTTAAAATTATGATATAATAAGCATGTTTTAAGATGACCCCTAATGAACCTTTGGCTGAAAAAGATGAACTCTGTAACAAACTTTTCGTTACAAGGATGAATTAAAAAAAATGTACTTATGACCAGTTTGGTTGGTCAACCAACAGGTTATATTGTATGTTTTTGTTTAAATTTGAAAGTAAATTTGTAGTTTTATTAGATAATAAAGTAAATTGCGTGTTTTGTTTGATTGCGACGAACTAAGTTGCGTGCTTTTAGTTTTCGTCCTAACCATAACTTTGGCTTGCGTTTTAATGAGAGAAATGATATACTATAGATTTACGTAATTTTACATCGCCTATTAAAAAATGAGGCTATAGTAGGATTTTAGGATTCTTATTTGATCTTACAATCACGATCTTTCTAAATATGAAATCGATCATAAGTAGGATCTTGATTTCAAAATCTTCGCATAAAGTCCACATCTAGTATTGAAAGCTCGTGTTTTACATCTGCACTAAACGCCTAGCTTATAATACAAACGTATAGCTGCTTCTTAGAGCATTGGGTCGTAGCCAAAAGTGCTGTCATAGCTAACACGTAGGCTATGACACGAGAATGCTATGGCACCACATTTTGTGGGGTAGCAGTGAGCCGTAAAAAAATGGTGCCGTAGGACTAAAAGGCGGTATGATGGGTCTACATATACCTCACTTTATTAATTAAAAAAATAAAATTATAACGACAACTTTTGTCGGCTGGGAAATACGGCGTCATGATCTTGGCATCAGAGCTTGGTGTAGTGCGCGGTTGGATTTTTGGCGCCAAAGCCCTTAACACCACATATGGCGCCACCGTACCCCAGGTCTTATAAAAAAAGTTATACATTTCCCGGGTCTTCTTTTGGCTCAGTATTGAATGACAATATAGGAGAGGTTACGAACTTCTGACGAGTTATGCAATGGAGCAACTACATAATCTGACGAGTTATGCAACTTAAAAGTGTGAAAATTCTGTTTGATTTTATCTGACATTCTTCTTTTTTTTCTTTCTTTTTCCCCCCTTCAAATTCACCTCATTGTCATTGTCCCAGCACTCTTTTTAATCTCCTTCGAATCTTATTTGATTATACGTAAGATACTAAAGCACAAAAATGTGCATCATCTATAACCAATACAAATTAACAGCCCACACAAGAGGTCCTTAGTAATGATGCACAAGAACACCCTGCGTTTTCACTAATGGTACTTCCAGAAATAAAACTGCAGGATGTACAGTACATATCAATGAGAAATAAATAATAGGTATTTATTCTCAGGAGTCATGAGAGCTGGATTTTTTTTATGGTGCAGCGAGTTATAGCTCTGTTTTTCTTCTTTTTGGACTTGATAATTTTTGTCTAACAACTTGCTATGAAACCTTATTCCCTTAAAAATACCATTCAATTTTTTAATACTAACGATTTTGGAAAGAACTATATGACTTTATCTGAAAACAATACGTTTACTCGACTAACCTGTTTGATGACCACAAGTATAGAAATAGCAGTAATCCTACAAAGAGGTACCACGGAGGAGGTTTTCCTTATTTAGGTTACCAGGGGATGGTGAATCGTTAACTCAGATGTACAGCCTGACCAAGGTATCCCCGTAACCGTTTCCTACCCTTCCTCGCCACCCCACATGCGAGGAAGTGAAGTGCTTTACCACTAGGTTATTTGGTGATAGGTTAAATGATAAATACCTGTAAACTTCTATAGGATACTTGAACTCTAAGTGAGCATATAATCTAGAGTTAAAGGGGTTCACTATCATCTCTTATTGTGTAAATCATAGAGAATGTGGGACTAATTTAAACAAACGTAAACACAGAGATATCACAAGCGATTTGTTGTTATTCGTGATGTATTGTCAATTGTTACAACATGTAACACCCCCAATTTCGGGTCATGGCAGCGGAATGGTCATTGGGTTTTACTATCATGGTTCAATCTCAATATCATAGAAAACGGCTCAAAACGAGTCGTTTTGTTAAAACATACATCCATTCATTTTTTAAAGATAAAACAGTTCACACATGGTCCTAATTAGTTTTAAAGTTTACACAACATGACAATCAATAAAAGTTTCTTTGAATGGACATTATTTAGAAAAGCGGGCAAAAACAATTAAATTAAGCAAGCTGCATGAAACCGCCTTCCTTGAGTGCCTTCTTCATGGACCTGAGATAAAACATGCTATAAAATCAACAAAAATGCTGAGTGAATCTATAGAGTTTAAATTAAATAAACGAACACAAGTATTTTGAATAAACCTTCCATGGTTGACAATCATGTGGATCAGACATAATCATCGCTGTTATTACATAAGCCTCATGACATTGAACTTAACATATATTATTCATCCCAACACACCTAGCCAAGTGCGTATATTTCTCTATTACAATACATCCGATGTTTCATTACTAGTGCATCATGGCACAACGCGATAGCAAGTCGCGACCGGACTGGGCGTCACCCCGATAGATCTATCCATAGTACTAGCGTTCTTTCGATTAACAATTCACGATTCAATGGGTCTTTTAAGGCTAAAGCAAACTTATGTAATAACTTTCATCTAAAAATACAATCGGGTCCCTTGTGTTCTATTTTAAAAACAAGCATGTTATCCCCCTCGCGGGTTTTATAAAACAAGTAAACATGTTAAAAGCGAGACTATAGACTCACCTTGGTACAATAATAGTAATGTGATGATCGCCGACGATTAGTGATGCCCGTTAAACACAAAGACCGCAACCTACCAAATAAGGCGCGTTCGTTATTAAATAACTCAAGTATAAATAATACTTAAATAATACAAAACTCAAATTTATAAAATCATGAGAAATCGAGAGAAAACGATACAAGTGATTATATTTTAGTCTCTTATATATTCATTTTATTTTTCTATGCTAAAAAATCAATTAAAATGCATACTTAGAAAAATTTGACAACTTTAACTGTTTGGTCAACTTTGACTTTTTGATGCAAAACGACGTTTCGGACAACTTTCTAGTTATATCCGAGACGTGAAACTTAATAGAAATTGTCCAAAATACACATGCAAGTTCTATGTAAAATTACAATCTTACCCCTAAACATCTCAGATTTTACTATTAACTTTTACCCTATTATTAGTCGTTTTCAGGTCTGATTTCCACACGGTGAAGGTAAAACATCATTCTGAACAACTTTCGTGTTTCGACCGAAGGCCGAAACGGACCAGAAATGACAGATTTACCCCTCGCATCAGATCTGTTAAGAATGACGGTTTTTAGAAAATGCAGATTTAATTTTTAAGTTTTGCCCAGTCTCCATTCGTTTTCAGAACAGGTTGCCTTGCGGTCGAAGTAAAACGACATTTTAAACAACTTTTTAGTTTTACCCGAAAGCTGAAACGAACCAGATCTGGACGTTTTTGCCCTTTTTCGGATCTGCATCAGCAAGTGTGCGGGAAATAATTTGATAAATTTTTAGAATTTCAAACATGCGTAACTTTTCGCTCGTTTGGAGTTAGAAGCTCTACTTGTAAAACCCGTATTTAAAAATCAGAATATTTAAATACGCAGTTTAATTTTTAATAAATTATATAAGTATAAATTATTTGAAAGAGATAGAAACGCAGAAATTAAATACGCGATTCCAGTTTATTTAAATACTATAAACAGTACAGTATATTCAGATGATGAATATTTAGTCTCGGAAAATATTACAGATGAACTATTTATTTTTCAGAAATAATTAAACGTTAACACTAATTACGCACTCAGTTTTATTTAAATACTACAGATAATTAATTTTTCAGGAAATGATCAAACGTTTCAGAAAACACGAGAAATGTATTTACGTTCAGAACGAGATTTTAAGTACGAGCTTTACGAAAATAATTAAAACGCAAAAAAAAAAATAATAATAAAAAAATAAATAAATAAATAAAGTGAAGGGGCCGGTTGTGTAGAAAAAAAAAGAAAAGAGAAAAGAATTGGGCCAAGCCCATGTGAAGGAAATAAACGGGGGTTTCCCCTTTGGTTTAGACACAACGAAGAAAAAAAAAAGAAGGGTTTAGGGTTGTTGCGCTTGTTTCCCTGCCGACAGAAAAGACAAAAAAAAAAGAAAAGAAAAAGGGGCCGCCGTTTAGAATCAGGCAACAGGGGTCTCGGATTCTGGGTTTGATTCGATTATGTGTTCTTAATCCATCTTAATAACAAACATAAGGTAAGTCGTCCCTTCCTCATTGTTTTTTTTTCCCGCATCCATCTTTTGATGTTCTTGAAACCACGAAAATAATCTGTAATCAATCTTAATAAAACTAGATAGTAGTCAGATTTGGGGGTTTAGTCACGAAAACCGAGAGTTTAATAACTCTCGGTGGTGCTTGTGTATGACCAGCCCGAAAAAAAAAAAAAAAAACAGCCGGGGGGGTTATATATATAAAAAGGGTGTCAGGTTTATTGGTTTTAATGAAACCGAGACGCCATCACGTCTCGGTGGGGTTTCTTTGGCCCAGCCGCAACAGAACTGACCCATCGGGGGTGTTTGGCTCGAAAGCAGTTGGAAAACGCAGCAACAGGGGGCGTTTGGGACTATCAGGCGGTTAAGGGCTGTTTGGGTCTGTCAGAGTACAAAAGCAGGGGGAACTATAACAAGCAGTGGTAACCACTGCATTATCAGTAGGAACCGTATCAAGAGCAGTGGGAACTTTATAACATCAGAGCAGTGGGAACTTTATAATATACATAACAGTGGGAATTAATTAAAAACAGTGGGAATTATATATAACTGTAGGACTATAATGAAGGCAGTGGGAACATAATAAAAGCAGTGGGAATATATTAAAATACAAGGATTTACTTTATTTAATTAAATCTTTTTATAAATAAGTTGTATTAGATTGATTTAATTAATTGTTTTGTGTTATTTCTTAATTGGTAACATAAAATTAATTCTTTTATTTACTTTAAACATATGATTTATTAATGATTTAATTTTAAAGATATTAAATTGGAAATATTTCTAAATCAGGGAACTTTCTATGTATGACAGGTTACTATATTTAATAAGATCGTAAATATTAGAAATTCATAGCATACGGTAATCAGAATTATAAGAATACACTTATCAGAAATAATACAGAACATTCAGATTTATCAGATTGTATAGTATTATAATACCAAGACAGTTTTGAATCAAACTGAGAACAATTAAGATCAATAAAATAAATGGATATCAGTCAACTTATTTTCGCGTCCATTATTTATGTAGTATCCGTGAAGTCAGAGTCGATCGTTCAGCTTTCAGTCTTATTTCGTTTCTGGACACGAGGTACGGATTTTCCGTCCTTTTAGTAAGGACTTTCTTTTATGCATGATTAGGATTCCCCGTCTGCAGCCAAATGTTTTCCCCAGTATATGTTTAAGTTTATCAGTAATCATGTTAATAACGAAATAAATTGCCTGAGCATTATATACAAGCACGACCAGTTTATGTACTAGTTACGGAGGTACCGTAACCACGGCACTAGAGGCACCGGTGTCGTGACTCACATGCAGGAGAGTGATATCCTGCATCGTCCCACTCAGCTCAGCTTGGCCATTTTATCAGTATATTTTTAGTGGGGCGTATGGATGCATCCTAGGCTTATATGTGTTACAAGTTATCAGGGCGAATGTGGTGTGTGCTCTACATCCTTCACATTGGAGCTGATCCCTCCACCCAGCACAGTTATTTAGAGGTCACCCCTCTACAGCATGACGAGGTCACCCCTCCAGTTATTCATGCACGGTTGTTACAGCACGTGACCTATATAAGCTCTGGCAAATAAAATACAGTAAATGCATGTTTTCAGAATTTATAGTTATATTTCAGTATCAATATATAGGAACCAGGTTTCTCAGATTTTATGCAGAGTTCTACCACTTGTTACATATCAGTCTTACAGCTTCAGTATTCTATCGCCTGTTTCATTCAGTATATTCTTATCATGCTTTATATCCGTTCACTGAGCGTTATGCTCAGCCGTAGTTCCTTTCATGTTCTAACGGCAGGTACACCAGGACACTCTTAGGATTCTGAGAGCATGTGCATTTGGATGGAAGCTATCCAGACTTCTTACATTATGCATTTCTTACATTATTCTGCTTATTTGGACATTGTTTAGTCCTTTTTCTTCAGTATTTACTTTTCATGTTTTGAGCTTAGGTTGGATTACCGATGTTTGATTCCGGTATTTCCGTTATGGTCATTTAATGTTTTAGGACATTTACCTTATGCTTTGATGACACGCCATAAACATACGTAACGGTCCACTTATCCAAGTGGGGTGTTACAATTATGGTATCAGAGCTATAGGTTCGACCTGTAGGCTCTAAAACTTGACCTGTGACTAGTGGGTAGTCACCAGGAACTTCTCAGATTTTGGCGTCGTTGTCTTTCATATTTCTCATGGATTATTCAGTCAGTTTTCTTCATTTATCAGTCAGTTTTCGTAAAGTTTTGACTAAGTAAAAGGTTGGTATATAACTAGCCATATTTAGTCACATGTGCTTTTAGCGAGCTTTCGTTTTGGTGAACTGACCATAGGCGTTCACCCTTGCCCGTTCAGATTTTGTATTGGTAAACTGACCATAGGCGTTTACCTTACTCATGACAGATTCATGTTTTCAGTCAAATATCACTTGGTGAACCAGCCATAAACGTGCACCATTTCTCAAGTCAAATTTCATGTCTTTCAGTCAAATGATGTTTTAGTGAACCGATCCACAGTTGTTCACCCTTGTCATATCATGACATTCTATACATGACAGTTCTCAGAAAATTTTTACCAGTATGGATCGAACCAGAATAGCCCATACTCAGTCTCATGTTTTCTTCCTTGAAGTCCGTGGATTGAACCATAGCTATCCACATCAGTTGATGATAAACCTCAGTTGATCATCCTCCTATGTTAGTTATGTCAGTCAAGTTTATACTTTCACGAAAATGTCGTTTCATGCTGACTAAGTTCATGTCTCCTTATGAGGAGTATGTTTTTCAGCAAGGTGATAGTGTTTTCACCCTAAAATACAGAAGGATTACAGTATCATCCTATTTCATGATAAATCATGTTCTAGTTTTCATCAATCATGTCTTTATACTGAACATTGATGAAACCCCGTTTAATCATACTTTTCAGCCTCTATACAACCAGCATTACGTCCATGCAGAAATTTTCAGCCCATCATATTAACTGTTCCAGTTCAGATGCTAATCAGTTAAATCAAATTATTTTCGTTGATAATGTCAGACAAGTGACACCAGTATCGATCATCCCATGAAATTTTCCACCAGCTCCATGTACAATATTTCACGTGTACTCTACGTACAGTGTCTCAGATTTGCTCCATGTGCAGTATTCACTTTGTACTTCATGTACAGTAGTCCAAGTGTACCCAGGCACCATACTCCATGGATATTGCTAATCGATCCTCAATCATCTCAGGCATTTCCGCTTGTCGATATTTTACCAGTTGCTGATGCTGCTCGTGAGTTGAAGATTTTGCTAGATGCGGATGCCGCTAACACTTTGAAGACCTCACAAATGTGGATGCTGCTGGACTTTGGAGACTTCTCAAGATGCTGATGCCGTTTATACTATGAAGACTACGGAACGAGGACGAAATTATAAATTTGAAAATTCTAACAAGAATAAATTCAACCATCAGACACTACCATCCTATTCCATGCTTTTACTTCCTCAGTTAGATGTCACACTTCACTCAGCTAATCTTTCTGTCAGAAGAGTGGGAACCGGAACCCAGCTGGCCACTCAGCAGAAATAATTACATGAATCACAGTCATGATAATGACCGTCATAAATTGACAGACAAAGCAGTAGTGACAACCATCGTGCTTATAATTACTCAGTCAGTAACCATCGGAACTCCAGAACGGACATGACCGAAAATACAGAGGTCAGCAGTCTAACCGTTCCGCCAATCCTAGCAGTTACCAAAATTTTCAGCCTTGTTCATATTCATCTATTAAAACACGTGCCAAGACATCAGTCAAGACATAGTTCTCAGGTATCATTTCGGAAGACACATATCAGGGCACCAGTCATGATACACGTCATACGAATATCTTCTCAAAATACGAGTCAGAACTCATAACTCCAGGATGTTTCTAAATCAGGCCCCCAGAAATTCAGAGTACCCTTTAGAAAGGAGTATACCCGTTCGATTATGCCACGTATGAATTAGATCATTAAAATTTAGTCACCACACTAGTTTATTATTCAGATTAAACACACGGTAATCATTATGCGAGGTTACAGACGAACACATTTAGTGAAAAGTCGCCATGTTTACTTCACGTCTTCCTATGACAGCTTTATCTTAAATCATGTAGTACCTACCTCCCAGCCAGAAAGACTCCACCATACCATCCAGATTTATTAAGTTTTTCCTTTCAGTTAACGATGACATCCGTCTTACTAGATCCCAAATATTGTCATTTCAGTTCTACCAGAAAATCAGTACAAGTTATACTTTACAGCAAGTGAATTATTATTCTGAAGCTACGAAGACCTTTCAGCTACCAGTTATAAATTCACTTTTGAAATTTCTTAAATTCATGATCAGCAGATCATTCCAGAATTCCAGATATAATTTCAGAAAGTTTTCAGAAATTCATTCCTGACTTCAAGACATAATTTAACATCGAGCTAGTCTCAAGAACAGAACCTGTTTTCAGAACTCTTTATTACAGGGCTCTAGCTACGTTAAAAGAGTTGCAGCAATTGCTGCAAGAGTTACCAAAATTAGGCTTTATTCGCCCTAGCGCCCCATCGAAAAATTTATCAGATCACCATTCTTAATCGATATTCATTCCACGAATAGAAAGT